>CM076581.1:517059045-517451545 GCA_034641835.2 Pinus albicaulis
CGGTGGAGTCACCATTTTGTTGGACGGATAAGTCGTTCTTGCGGACAAGACAGACCTCCCAAGTTTCCTACGGATAGCTAGCAACAAACGGACAAACAAAACTATCTTTCTCTAGATATAGTGCGATTCATAACTAAATGCTATAAAGGTTTAACGATCTTACCTTTAATCCAACGCTTGTTTGTAGTAGTAGTCCTTCAGTCACACGAAAGATTTATCTTCGAAGATCTACAATCACAAACAAACAAACATCAAATAGCACCTGCATAGCATATATTCATAAATCATATCCATTATAGTGATCAAGGAATCCATAAAATAAACCAATCAATTGACAGCTTATTGAGAAAAACAGATTTATTTGTATTAACTTAAATAAGAGCCTTATAATCGTGTATGCCTTAATGTCATACAGGCCTTCTTGGGGTCCGGAACAGACGTTTCCTTTACTCTGATCAGCCTTGCACTCTTCCAACCTAGATGCATACAAGTATTTAATCCTTCCCACATGAAATCTCAGCTAAAAGGGTCTAAGTTTCAACAGCACTTCGCCTCCAACAATACTAAAACTTCAACTTATCAATTGTTAACCTTTTGAGGCTGCCCTATGCCTCTTTTTATAGTGGAAGGGAGGAGGTTACAACTCCATACAAGAAGGGATAGAATCCTCCTTCAAAGGGATTAGTTCCCTACATCAAGGGGTTAGCTCCTTATTGGATGGGATGCATGAACATGAAAGAAGCGGACTTTCCACCGCAGGAATGTTTCTAGAAGCTTCCAAAAATGACTTAAATTGAGCTTCTAGATTTTACTTGCGCCTTTTCTAACCTTTTACAGGGGTCCACACTTTTAATAAACATAAAGTGTGCTTGGATACGCATGATTTATAGCCAAAAGGTGCGGGACCGCAGGAAAAACTAGGATAAAGTGCGGTACCAGAGTTTTAAGGCTTTTATGAACTTTTCTCTTAGTTTCAAGGCTTGACTTTGGGAACTTTGATATTGTAGACTTCCAAGGGAGTACTAAAATTTCATGGTGACAAATTTCAATATAACACATTGTATACTAGTATATTATCCAAATAAATAATAACACATGAATCTATCAAAGGGCCAAATATATCATTCATTAGCCTCATGAATGTAGTTGGTACGTTACATAGACCAAATGGCATAACTAACTAATCATAAAAACCTTATCTAGTTTTTAAGGAAATTTTCTAGGTTTCTTCTTCTCTAACTTGAATCCGGTGATATCCTGACATTAAGTCCAACTCAATGAAGTATTTAACTTATAGTAATCAGTCCAAAAAATCATATATCCTCGTGAGGGGGTACATATTCTTTAGCATAATTTTGTTTCATGTCTTTTAATCAATACACATATGCTAAGTCCCATCCTTCTTTGGCATAATGATGATGGGTGACCCACATGGTGAGGTACTTGGTCGAATGACACCTTGTTCTACTAGTAATTGTTTCTTCACCTCATTTCCTCTATAATGAACAACGTGTATAGCCCAATGCTTGGAAATGAAGAGTCAGGCAACAACTAGATCTTGTGCTCTACTTCCCTCTTATGTGGTAGCCATTTAGGTTCCTGGAACACACCCATATACATATGTAGCAACTCTTATTATTTATATTCATTTGTGCACCCCTGTAGGGACAATTAATCTCTCATGGACTCTTCTATAGACTATTTTTCTCTTTAAAATTAAAAAAAAAACATATTTCTTATTAGAATTCATCAACTTTTGGCTTGATTCGAACTTACTAACGAGATCTTTGACTTGTCATTATGTGCATTTATGATGAAGGATTTTTCGTCCTTGATGAAGTGGTATTGGTTGGCTCACCACATGAAGATCACATCCCAAGCTTACATATAGGGAATCCCAAACACAACTCTACATACATCAAGTGGAACTACATCAAACTCTACTTTATCTATAAAGTTAGAAATAAAATAAAAATTGATCCTAAACTATTTATTTACCTCTTCCTTTGCATCCTTATTGACCCAACCCAATGCATATGGGATAGGATGGTTAAGAGTCTCAAGTCCCTATTTCTTGACTAGAACTACTACTATGATATTTCCATGTGAACCAGAGTAAAAAAAAAGGCATACATTTTTATCTTCTTGACTTGTATGGTTTTATGGAAGAGTATGTTCATTTCCTTCTCTTCCTATTGTTGAAGGTTGCTCAAATTCACACCCTTATACATTAATTTATAGACAATCTCCTCATCCACATTCGAGCAACTTTCCACTAATTACTCAATTTTATGGCCATGATATTTTTCTTCTTACCATCTTTCGTTTGGTTCTTCAAGTTGATCTCTGGATTCAACTTCCAGCACTTCTCCTTTTTATAACCATCAATGTTTGTTGAATTTTCTATAATAATACACAGTAGAAATTGATCTTTTGATTTGATAATTACTTTCTAATGATTTTAAGTTAATTTATCTTGTGCTACATGTATCATTAAGAAAATATACACAAAAAATATAAATCGTAATGCAGTGAAACAGTGAAATAAAAAAGAGACAGACATGCACAATAAAGAAAAAAAATTCCATGGGCAACCTAAACTTGGTAGAAAACCCAATAAATCTTCTTCTAGGAAAAATTTTTCTTCAACATTTTTATAATAAATTGTCTAGAAATTTGTGCTAAAAGCCAAATCCAAATTTCAATCGCTTCATCCTTTTTATGCTCCCACGTGTGTGTTCTATAGAAGAGAGATGATAATGAGTGAGTGATCAAATGAAGTGTCACATCGTATATATATATGTGCATTTACCTCAAGGGACACACCCTTTCATTGTGGGGTTGCCTTGTCCCTTTTGAGCCTATATGAGACCAAAAATAAAATTTATTTTAATTTAATTTCCCTAATTTTTCTAGACCAACTTAGCAGGCATCTTGGCATGAGGGAATACTAATATATGCTACATAAAAATTCAACACTCACTCTTAGCAAGGGGGTATTCCCCTTGGCTGCAACAGATTTTCCTTTATCTAAAATATATCCTTCCTGAAGAAATGTTCATGAGATTTTCATGTTGGTGCATGTCTATAGATAACTCCATCCTGGAGTAGGAAATGTAATTCCACATATGTACGTGATTATCCAGGGACTTTGGCCAAATTCCTTTATGGTCCTTAGGAAAATGTGTCAATCTCATATGGTCAAAGTTATTTATGACCAAGCCAAGTCCTTCTCGCATCCAAGTTCTTTTAGCTTCTCAAGAGAGAATTTGCCTTTCTAAAATTCGCCTTTCTAGTCAAATTCCTTTAAGACCTAGCCAACTCTTTTTGGCTTCAAAGGTGAATTACATCTTGTGAGTTCAGGTGTAACTCCATAAAATGAATTGATGTTTTTTCATTAAGATAGAGTATGACTATATATAGGAGATGGAGACTATTGAGTTTCATCTCCCAATGTCTCTTCGTCTTCCAACTTCTCTTATTTTGTTATTTACAATATTTACATAGGGATCTTGATCCTAAATATTAGGTGTTCAACATTCCCCCACTTAATCTGAAGTGATGTTGGTGATTCCAAGCATCATTCTAAATCTTTCAAATTTTTCCCTTCCAGGCACTTGGTGAAGATGTATGCAATCTACTCATTTGTTGAACAATGTCGTAGGTGGATTTTTTTGGCCTCAACATGATGTCGAATTATATGGTATTTTGTATTGATGTGCTTCGTTTAATCATGGAAATTTAGGTTCTTAGCCAACTTTATTGCATAAGTGTCATCAATCAAAAGAGGAGTTGAATACACTTGTTTCTCCTGCAAATCTTCCAGAATTTTCCTGGGCCACACAATTTCCTTCATTGCTTTAGATGTTGCCACATATTATGATTCAGTTGTGGAATCTGCTGGAATTGATTATTTGTGTGACCTCCAAGAGACAACTCTTGATCCAAGACTCGTAACATAACTTGAAGTAGATACCCCATTTTCTTTATCTCCATCGAAATCTGAATCAAAGTATCCAATCAAGCTTAATTCACCCACTTGTGTATACTTGAGTCCAAAGTATTGAGTTCCCTTCAAATACTTTACAAAAAATTTTCAACAGACCAATGACCCTCACAAGGCTTTTGCATAAACCTAGAGAGTATTCCAATAGAAAATGAAATGTTTGGTTTGGTAGTAGTTAGGTAGTTGAGACTTCGTATGAGCTTTCTATACTTTGTTGCATCCTCAAATTATTTTCCTTCAGTGGATGTGAGCTTTAAGTTCAGTTTCATTGGAGCAGTAAACGGATTGCACTCAGCCATGCCAAAAATGTTCAACATATCTCCAATTTACTTCTTCTGAGAGAGGAATATAAACTTCAGATGTTGAGTTACTTCAATATCAAAATAGTAGTGAACATATCCCAAAATTTTCATTTCAACACCTTTCCTTGGTTCTTTCTTTATGGATGCAATGTAGCTCTCATTGTTCTATATCATCAAGAGATCATCTACATACACCAAAATATATACAATTATTTTTAGAACTTGCTTGACAAACAAATTTGCATCATCAAGATCATAATTTTTGAAATTGAGTTTCAGAATATTCTCAGTCAATTTCTCGTACTAGGATCGCAGTGCTTGCTTGAGGCCATATAAGGATTTTAAAAGCTTGCATACTTTGTGTTCCTGACCCTTCACAATAATTCCTTCTAATTGGGACATAAAATCACTCTCTTTCAAATATCCATTCAAGAAATCAATGTTTATAACCATTTGATGGACTTTCCAACAGTTCTGAGTTGCCAATGGAAAGAGTGTCTGGATGGGAGCCTATTTTTTTGTGGGGGGGAAATTATCCTCATAATTTTTTGAATATTTCAACAAGAAACAGTGAAGGAGGCATCCCGAAACATCATTCCTGATCCTAGTTGGAAAGTGATCACCTAAACTAGGTGGGGGCCACACATGTGATTTTTGTCTCAAAGTCTATTTTTAGACATATGGATCATATTCTATGAGTTGAGGGATGATATTTATGGATGGTTGGTCAAGTTGGAAAAATATATGGATTTCTATTTTTAGACATATTGGGCGGAATCTATTTTTAGATTGCCAGTCTAAAAATAGATATGTCGAATATTATTAGCTCTTAATAATATTTGGACTATAAACATTATCTTATTCTCTTGGAGCACTTCAGTTAAGTGCACAGATGTGGCATAGGAGATGACAGAAGGAATTATGCTATTTCTAAGGGTTAAGTGGAGCTATTGCATGGATACTTCAATTAGAACTCATGTGACAGAGTTTGGTGGAGTTGATTGAGGAAGTTAATGGAGTTGTGTTCAGTTTAACTAATCTAAACATAGTTGAGCTATTTGTATCTAGTTTAACTGATTGATACAATTAGTGAGAGTGGTGTGAATTAGTTATTAATTAATTCACTATTTATAAACTCATTAATCAACTAAAAGAATACATCAGTTAACTTCAGTGCATGGACAGTTTCAGTGGAGACCAATGCAAAGATAGGTGAAAGGGCAAGTGTGACTATCAGTTGTGACTATAAGTGATGCATGGTTTGCATCCAACACTTAGTAGAGATGCCTATAAATACTGCGTGAGCAAGGCTGGGGTAATTCATTCTCATCAAGAGGCATTCTTCAGCAGGGATTGCGCAATATAGGCAGGCTAAAGATTGGCAAAGATCGGTGCATGGGATTTGCAAGATCGGGCCTGATTAGTGTGTAGCAAGTGGAGATTATACTGAGAGCTTGTGAGGAGCTTTGTATGATGATTGTTACATGATCTCTATGACATATATAATATACATATAGTTGGGGGTTTTCATCTTTAAGCTTTCCCATTACATATTGTGTTCATATGTGTGAATTTTTATGGTTTTAATGTGTGCATGCAATTGATTTTATTTCCGCATGTGATGATCAATGGTAGAAGAGATTATGTATTGTGCATGAAGCTAAAATAGTGTGTGATCGGGATAATATCGGTGGATAACATATCAGTTATTCAAATTTCTATATGGTATCGGAGCGATATTGTTCATTGGATAAATTGCAAAGCATTGAAGCGGTTGAGTTTTAGGATAAACTCAGGAAAATAAAAATGGAGAAGAATGACACTATTCCGGTATACTTGACAAAGTTTTTCCACTGCAGAGATGAGCTTTGGAGTGTAGGAGTTAGTGTGGATGAGGAATGACAAGTCAAGAAGGTTGGGATTCGAGCAAAGAATTTCTACAGACTTGAAGTAGATGGGATTTCTACGGAGCTTCCTACTGTTGGGAAGTGCAAGAAATACATGCAATTGATGCTTGAGAGGGAGCAAGTTTTGCATGCAGGTAAGAGTGAACCTCAGGATGTGGAGCAGCCACAAGATGAGGATCATGGAGTGGAAGAAACCACTCATGCAGAGAAATTTCGTGCCAGATGGGCAGAGGGAGTGCATGCAGCTATACCACTAGGTGTGAGGTGCGGCGACATGCATGTGTAATCCCAAGAGGATATTTTTGGGAAGGATTCATAGAGATGGTGTGGATCTCATGAATTGAACCTGGCTACGAGGTGCCCACAGAGCAGCAGTAGCATGATCAATTAGATTGATGCAAGCAGATCAAAGTGACAGTGTCGGATACTGGAGCGTGGATCAGAGTTGACAAAAAGTGCAAGAGTGCATGGGTGCAAGAGTTCAACAGCGCAGTGGTTCCTGATGACATGTGCAGTAGCTAAGCAGAGGTCGAAGACTTTGATGATAGATGCATCAGATTGATTGAGTTTTTTTGGATCCTATTCAGTTTCAGAGGAGTTGCAGAGCAGATGCATGGAGTTGCATGGCGCTTGTGAAGGTTGCAGGGCGAATGCATGGAGTTGCATGTCGCATGCAAAGACAGTCCTTTCTTGTTGAGAGGGAGTGTTCAAGATTGCAACAAGAAACAGTGAAGGAGGCATCCTGAAACATCATTCCCGATCCTAGTTGGAAAATGATCACCTAAACTAGGTGGGGCCCACACAGGTGATTTTTGTCGCAAAGTTTATTTTTAGACTATGTCTATTTTTAGACATGTCGATCATATTCTATGAGTTGCAGGATGCTATTTGTGGATGGTTGGTCAAGTTGGAAAAATAGATGGAATTATATTTTTAGACATATTGGGCGGAATCTATTTTTAGATTTCCAGTCTAAAAATAGATATGTCGAATATTATTAGCTCTTAATAATATTTGGACTATAAGCATTATCTTATTCTCTTGGAGCACTTCAGTTAAGTGCACAGATGTGGCACAGGAGCTAACAGAAGGAATTACGCTATTCCTAAGGGTTAAGTGGAGCTATTGCATGGATACTTCAGTTAGAACTCATGTGACAGAGTTTGGTGGAGTTGATTGAGGATTTAATGGAGTTGTGTTCAGTTTAACTAATCTAAACATAGTTGAACTAGTTGTATTTAGTCTAACTGATTAATACACTAGTGAAGAGTGGTGTGAATTAATTATTAATTAATTCGCTAATTATAAACTCATTAATCAACTAAAGAATACATCAGTTAACTTTAGTGCATGGACAGTTTCAGTGGAGACCAATGCAAAGATAGGTGAAAGGGCAAGTGTGACTATCAGTTGTGACTATAAGTGATGCATGTTTTGCATAAAACACTTAGTAGAGATGCCTATAAAGACTATGTGAGCAAGGCTGGGGTAATAAATTCTCATCAAGAGGCATTCTTCAGCAAGGATTTCACAGTAGAGGCAGGATATCAAGTGGCAGAGATTGGAGCATGTGTTTTGCTAGATCTAGCTTGATTAGTGTGTAGCAAGTGGAGATTATACTAAGAGCTTGTGAGGAGCTTTGTATGATGATTGTTACATGATCTCTATGACATATATAATATACAGATAGTTGGGGGTTTTAGCTTTAAGCTTTCCCATTACATACTGTGTTCATATGCGTGAATTTTTATGGTTTTAATGTGTTCATGCAATTGATTTTATTTCCGCATGTGATGATCAATGGTAGAAGAGATTCTGTATTGTGCATGAAGCTAAAATAGTGTGTGATCGGGAGAATATCGGTGGATAACATATCAATTATTCAAATTTCTACATAATTGACCCCTTCCTTCTATGCAAAACTTTTTTCGACTGGCCTCGTTTTGTGCTTTTCAAGTGAGCCATATTTTTTATACTTGTTCTTGAAGACCCACTTGCATCCTATTGGTTCGGTTCACAATGGAGGATCAACCAACTTCCACGTGCCATTATTTATCAAAGCATCATATTATTTCTACATCACTTATTTCCATTCATCATGAGAAGAAGCTTCTGTAAATGAATTTGGTTCAAAATCTGTAGAAAAATTCAGTTCACAATAATAAGAAACATCCATATCAACAGGTAAATCGAGACCATCTACATCACTTCTATTCTGTCTAACAGTGCCTCTTGGTCCTGTTTTTCCAACCTCATCAAGATGAATACTTTCATGTGTCTTTTTCTGCCATTTTGAAGGACCTTTCTAAGATGGCCCAAGTTGCTCAGTTTACTTATTTGGGATTTAATCAAGATTTAGTATCCCAATTATTTCAATCAAATCGCTCAAAGTGTCATCAGTGGTTGGAGCTTCATGTGGGGGAGAGAGAGATTCAGAAGAAGATTCCATAGGCTGGTCTAATATAGGTATTCCCCCTTCAAGATGGGCATCTCATTATAAAACTCTTGAAAATATTTTTCTTGTTTGAATCTATCCAAGTGATCAAGTTGTTGCTCAACAACATTGTTGGCCTTGGAAGATTCAAGAAAGATCACATCTCTATATATTATAAACTTATTATTCACTTCATCATAGAAACGACATGCTTTGGAGGTATTTGAGTACCCCAAGAAGATACATTTGTGACTCCTTTCATTGAGTTTGTTTCTTTGTTCCTTAGGTATCAAGGCATAACAGATGGAACAAAAAACCCTGAGATGACTCACCGAAGGAATGTGGTCATACCACATTTCATAGGGGTTCTTGTTTTTTATAGCATGAGATGGACACCTATTCTTTATATACACAACACATAGAATTGCATCAGCCCAAAAAATCAACTTAACATTCTTGAAAAACATCATCAAACGTACCATATTTAAGATTGTCTTGTTCATTATTTCAGCTACTCCATTATGTTGGGGATTATAAGGCACAGTTGTTTTATGTTTGATCCCATGTTAGCGAAGATAGTTTTCAAAATAATTTCAAGTGTATTAATTTCCATTATCAGTATGAATATTTCCAATCTGATATTGTGCATCATTTTCATTCCATGCATGAAAGTTCTTAAATGTTTTAAATGCTTCAGATTTGTTCTTCAATAAATAAACCCAACACATTATGGTGTAGTAATCAATAAATTTCATCATATATTTATTACCATTTGCAGAAGGAATGGGTATTGGGCCACACAAATCATAATTAATGAGTTCAATTTTTCTATGTGCTTTGGAATGAGAATCATGAAAATACTATTTGTTTTGCTTTCCTAAGATACAAGCATCACATTGCTTAAGTTTCCTAGGAATAGTAGGAAAACTAGTAACACCATTTTTCTTCAACAAATGGAGGTTGTCATAGTTCAAGTGTCCAAATATAGCATGCCATAAAAGACTTGATGGAAATTTACCTTCATCATAGTGAGAATTGTATGAAAAATTATGTGCATGAGCAGAGGTTCCTTGCAACTTTAGAAGTCTTACTTCTTTTATCCCAGCCATGACAATTGAGTGATATGATGATTTTATGACCTCAACCTTGCCATAAAATATGTGAACAGAGTGTCCTTGCTAGCATATGTGAACCAAATACAAAAATTTTCTCCTCAACTCTGGGAGGTATAGAACATCATGTAGAAGAAAGTTCTAGAAGTACAGGCAGTTTGAGCATGAAGGTACCAAGCCCTGATGGCTTGAGTTTTGAATTGTCTGCGAAGTATATTTCTCCATAAAAATTATCAGTGAATTCCTCAAAGAAACCTCTTCTAAAATTCATGTGGAAAGCTGCTCCTGAATCAAGCTACAAATAATCTTTACATGAAGCAAGTGAAGCATTGAATAATTCTTCAGTTACTCCAATGTTTCAATGTGCCACAACATAATGAGCAAACTCGGGTGCTTTACCTTTCCCTTTGTCAAGTGTTTTACCTTTTCCTTCATTTATTTCCTTCTCAATTTTGTCCCAAGTCAACTTACATGTGGAAGCATCACGTCCATCTCTATTGCATCATATGCAATAAATATCATGCATTTCTCCTTGGAAAATTTTTCCCCCCTTGCCTCTAAAATTCTTCCTTCCTCTTCCTCTTCGACCACCGCTTCCTCTAGAAGAATCTTGTGCATGATTCTTCTCTTTTTATGCAAGGCACACAACTTATTTAAAATATTGAGGATTTGTCTTCTTCCTAAAATCATTCTCTTTTTAAGCAAACTTCTTCTCAAGGGATTCAAAGATAATCTTCTTAAGGTTTCCATTTTCTTGCAATGACTAGAGATAATGTGAATAAGTGAGATATAGTGCCTTGACATAAGCTATAAGAGGAATATATATTTCAACACCAGTGGTTTTTATGTCATGCATGATGGATATTAATTATGATTCTAAGGTAAGAGGGTCATCATTTTTCAATTCAATATTGAACAACTTAATCATCAATTGAATAACTTTAAGTTCAGAGTGTGTCATACAATTCCTTCAACTTATTTAAGGCTTCAAAGGCATTTGAAAATGGAGAAATATGTCGACTCGCCTCTTCATTTATGAAGGTTGCAATCAATTCATAGGCCCTTTTGTTCTTATTTTCCCAAATGGAAGGGTCATTATCAAAAGTGGGCTTCTCTAGTGCATTCTCTCCTTCTCCTTCACAAATTCCTTTCCACAACTCATTAAAAATCAAGGTGTGTTTTATCTTCAAGGACCACTCATGATATTTCTCTTTTCCAGATAGAACTACACCCACAATGGAGATGAGTGAATGCGTCACATAATCTAATCTGGCCTTAAAATAATTACAACAATTTTAAGTCTTCGATGTAAAAATAATTGGTTGTCTTCAAAGTTATCTTCAACTAAAAGTGTAGCCTCTCAATATTCCTCCATACACCATACAATTTTATTACAATATAATATATGGCTATATGAAAAACAAATACTACATACCATACTCCTTAAAGCCTTCATAAAAACTCAACTCATAAACAAATCAACGCACATACCATATGTATTTTACCACTTTACGCCATGTTAATTTATATGAGCCAAGCATATGTCATATTTAAAACTTCAATGCACCAAATTAAGAATGAATTCAATGCATATTCACTTATCACCTCCAACGAACCATACATATCACATTAATTATGACATATCATTCACTGCAACAATTACTACGAAGCTTTGACCGCAAGGACTATCGCTAGTAGCATATATCATTGTTAGCATATCACAGGAGCACCATTATATACCATGGATTACATGGATAGAGTCATTTCTCCTTATCATCCTCTAGTGCATCAAAAAAATTATTCAAGGTTGTTGAAACCACTATGTCGAATGTATTATTGAGGGAGCGATGAAACTTGGGCCTGAAACTGGTCATACCTTATGAACCAATAGTCAGACCAGAGGCATTTTATTCCACTCAAATCGTATCCAGCACTTCAATCATCCACATCAACCAAATCGTCTCTCAAAAAATTCCACAATGTTTCAATCCTCTCAAACTGGAGGCGGATTACGAGTGTGTGTTCTCAGATCATTTCGTTCCAGGCCATGGACTTCCAGGTGGATTGATTACAGATGTTAATGATTTCAAATGACTTGATTAAGAGTGGGATTTTTGGCTTGAGGGGTCCTAACCCAGGTTCGAATTTATTGCGCAACCAACAAACCCTCCCACTACTATACCTTTCAGCATTGATCTTCTTATGCAAATCAAAGTCTCACCCGAAGCCATATGGGAGGGTGTTAGAACCAGGTTTCCGCACCCTGAGGAAGAATTTAATATGGTGGCCCTAAACAGACTTATAACATAACTATAATAGATGGTATACAAGTGCATGTATCAACAGATTGATAGAACAATAGATCAACTTCATCTCAGATTTATCACAGAATGCCTTAATATGTATTCGTGCACAGTAAACAGATATACTTCAATAGCACTTATTCATCAGTTGATATTCATGCATCATATACTTTATTCATTCATGCAGATACATTTAACCATAAATAGAAGTAAACATGCAATAAAATAATGGATTCACAATTAACATATAAACAATATAGCAGAACACATAACAGTTTCCAGTTCGCCAAAATAGTCTTCTATATTAAGAGATCCAACATTTCCAGTACATTCAAACTTTCAACACAACCTATGATTTTTTGCACATAGCCAGCAGATTCTACACACAACTAGGACTTAGGTCTCTGTGCACACAACCAACAGGATCCTTTCTACCCAAAAACCCAGACTTAGATCAAAATCTTACAAAACATGCATGTGTCATCAATCAATTAATATTTGTACTTGACTTGATCTATCCATATTTATACTAAATTAGCACGCAGATACCATCGTCTCAAACCATGATTTGAGACTCATGGTTTTCCCTTAAAACCCATTACATTGATTAGGGACTTTTACCCGCCACAAATCCCCTTTGACTCTTTTGTGCAACACGCACAACAAAACATATACAAAACTTTACCAAAATTTTACCCTAGGGGACCCCACTCCAACATGGCTCAATCAGGCGGAATTTAGCATAAATATGACATTGACCAGTTTTCATGGAGGAGAAATGAAAATGCGTTGGGAAATACAGAGATACGCTCATCAAAAAATGCAGGGAAACAATCATCTAAAACCAATGCATAGAGCTTTGGATACCAGTTCACAACCTTTGTGCAGTATTACAAACTTGAGGCAAAATTGAGGCAAAGGAAAAAGAATTAAGATAGAAAAATGGCAAAGAACATAGGAGTTACTCGGTATAAAATGCTAAAAATGGGGGTTGGCTTTGATACCATGTCAGGACAGGGATAACTCCACAAAATGAATTGATTCTTTTTCATTAATAAATAATATGACTATATAAAAGGAGAAGGAGACTATTGGATTTCATCTCCCAATGACTCTTCATCTTCCAACTTCTCTTATTTTTCTATTTACATAGGCTTCCTAATCCCAAAGATTAGGTATTCAACACATCTATATCCTCTGGTAAACCTAGCCAAGTCCTTTTAGCTTCTCAAGAGAATATTTGTCCAATCTTATAATCTCCCTAGGTCATTCACCTTTAGTCAACCAAGCCAAATCCTTTTGGCTTCGAAGGTGAATTTATCAATATAATTTCCCCTATAATTTCCTTGGGCCATTCACCTTTCTGGTCAAAGTCCTTTATGACCTAGCCAAGCCATTCTGGCAACCAAATGCTTCTAGATTCAAAGGTGAATATATGCATCTCCCATAGTCAAATTCCTTTATGACCTAGCCAAAGTCCTTTATGGCTTCAAGTGATGTTCTGCCCAATCCTGCAAAGACCTCATCATTTCCTTCCAAGGAGGGAGGCATTCAACATCATACTTATCTTTTCTTTGAAGTATGTCCACAATATACTCACTTGTGGATATGTACTAGAGCTCTAATTCTCCTCTTTACATCATGTCACAGATGAAGTGCTTGGGCCATGTCCTTTTGGCTTCTTGAAGCCACATTGCTACATGACTTGTGATATTCCTGCAAAGACTCACTTCACCTCGTGAGACATAGCTCAAACCACATCCAAATTTATATCATAGGCACCACATGCTTTTTTTTCATCCACTGTACCTTCCTCATCTCAACCATAAACATTTTAAGGGTGTTCACTTCAAAGAAAATAGTAGGTTTGGGGTTAACTAGGAACATCACAAACCCAATCAACTACATGTACATCGTGGGGTTCACAAAGTCTAAAAATTTGATCCCAAGAAATAATGTATCTACTATAATCCTTCATTTCAACCTCCAAGGCCAACTCCCTCTGACACTGAAGTAGGTGTTCTTGTGGTAATCATGGTTTCTCCCTCTGTCACGGAAGAAAATCCTCTAGACATTGTTGCTCCCTTTGTTATGTAAACAATTCCTTATATTTTAGTTTCTCCCTCCATCATGTAAGTAAATTCCTTCTACTATTTTATATGGTCTCCTCAAAGAAGGCATATTGCTCCTATAGACCTTATTCTCTGAGCATCTACTCTAATAATATTAATCCCATGACCTCTTCTTGGAACGTCGCTCCTTCCACTTTCCTAATTTTCTACTCCCTTGGAACTGGAAGCTCTTCCTATTGTTGGATACAATCCTGGATGTAAATTTGAATAATTGATTCCTTTTGAATCTAACCATCTGTGATAGGAGAAAAATTATTCTCATAGTCCACTCCCTCTTATTTGGAGAACCCTCTTGTCACAAACTTTCCTTGGTTCTTCTCGATGTTGACATCTTCTTCCAGACTCATTTCTTTGGTAACCTTCACTGATGCACCTGCAATCCTCATTCAAGAGGCCATGGAAAAAATAATTATAACCAAGGGAAAAAAATTCAAATAAAAGAGGCTCACCATAGAAAAATAAAAATATTCAAGGGAGAAATATATGAAGTACTTATCTCTTGATTAAGGAAGAAATTGATGAGTTTTGTAGGGAATTATCAACTCCCTCTTGATGAATTCCATCTACAATATCATCAAGCTTAGACTCCTTTGTTTCTTCATCCTACAGATTAGGCTTAGTCTGTCATTCATCGAGCTATCTGGCCACACCAAAGGCCATTCAATGAGTTATCAACACCAAGATCTAGATGTATTCGTCAACCAAAAAACGACAATCAAGGTTGGCATTACTCTAGGAAAATAGAAACCTTTGAGTGTAAAGAGGCCAAATGTGTTGACTTGCACATTTGGATACTCCCTTTCCAAAATGAGTAAAATCATGAAAACCAAGGATATTTCCATGAATGGTGACCTCAAAGCTAGAACAAAGGAAAGTACAAGAAGAGACAATGTTGCAAAGATAATCATCCACAAAAAATTGGTTGTCCATTTATCTCAATTCTCAATTTCCCAACCAATGACTTTAGAAACCATACATGAAATTAAATTCTCTACACTTTACTCCTTTATGGGTGCATGTCAATAAGCTTGGATAACATATTAAAATTCTGGAACCAACTGAGTTGCACAACTATTGTTCGCCATATAGTTTCACTATATTGGTTTTCATATGTCATTCATTATTGAAACTGAATTGTACACACCCTATGATACATACGGTGCATTATACACAGGACGTACGGTGCATTGATAGAAGGTAGAGGTTTTTTTCACAAGTTCGTTCTTTGCATCATACCAAAAGTTCAAATCGTTGTTCTGTAATGCCAACAATATTATAATTTAAAAACTATTATTTATCAATCCATGTGGTGGCGGGTTCATATCTGAATACTTCGAAAAATCAGACCAGTCATAGTTCACCATTTCAAATATAAACAAACTCAATATAATAGATGTAAAATTTAGCAACCGTCAATTACAGTGGTGACTCTACACAGGAGCGATACTTCCAACCATGTGTTGCCAAATTAACCTCTCGACTTTACTATGGTGTGAAAGTCTTGACTATGAAGAATTCGTGTGAGCACTCGACCTCATATAAAACCAAGTGTTAAACTCAACTTCCACCATCCTCCCCAACATATATCCAGACTAAATTTTGACCTCATCAAGCTTTGAAACTAGAACAAACTTCAAAATTTTCAACCCCCACATGTGGAACCTTAAACCATAACCAAAACCAAAAATTATGAACCAAGGGATCACAACTTTCATAACAATAGAATAGTAAGGCAAGAGTTTCTTACACTTAAACTAATTAATCAAAATGAGGAAAATAATTACAAACTCTGAATTGAAATTGCTAGCTAGAAAACTTGTGCTCCCTCTTTTTGTTCACGCATCCACTGATATCACGATCAAATTTCCAAGATGAGAACCTTGCACAAAGATACTTGCCCAAACCATGTCACAATCAAACAAGAGAAACAATGAAATGTTGATTACATCATACTTTTAATAATTATGAATTATTTCAGTTTTGAAATATAAAAGATGTTGTGACCCCTATGCTAGAACACATAAACAAACAAAGATCAATCACAAATGTATATGTCTTGTTTTCTCAACCTTTTCCTTCTAATCTGCATGATTTCCCAAGGCCTTCCTGAGGCATATCTGACCCTCTCTCAACCTCAAATAGAAACGACCCTTACACAGAGACTTATATCACAGACTTTGGTCTTCTTGGTAGACTGCAGCTTCCTTAGGCTTGTTCTCTTAACATAGCTTTGCTACCACGTTGAATTTTCTATAATAATACATAGTAGAAACTAATATTATAATATTATAATTACTTTATAATTATTTTTAATCAATTTATTTTGTGCCACATATATCATTAAGAAATTATACACAAATAATACCAACAGTAATGCAATGAAATAATAAGATCAAAAAGAGACATCCATGCACAACAGAGACAACAAATTTTCCCTGGGAAACCAAAACTTGGGAGAAAACCCAACAACTCTTCTTCTAGGAGAAACTTTTCTTCAACAAGTTTTACAATAAATTGTCTATAAATTTGTGCCAAAAACCAGGTCCAAATTTTAGTCTCACGCGCGCGTGCACACACACACACACACACACACACACACACAAGTCAAATGGGTGCATTTACCCCAAGGGACACACCCTTTCATGGTGGGGCTGACTTTTCCCTTTTGAGCCTACATTAAACTAAAAATAAAATTTATTTTATTTTAATTTCCATAATTTTTCTAGGCTGACTTATGAGGCCTCTTGGCATGCGAGGATACCTCCCAATGCTACATAAAAAAACCAAAAATGTTATAGTGGTTATAGTGGTTGTTGGGATCTTTGCACTAGTGTGTTGTGGTTGTTTTATTTTTATCTTTTCCCACTTTCCACTTATTTTCCCCTCCTTGAAAGCTTCATGGTGATCCTTATATTTTGATCCACTTGATTGCCCTTTAGTCTGGCCTATGTTCTCTAGGTATTGTGCTTGTAAAGAAGTCTTGTCCACTGTTATGGGTTTTAACCACAACACTTGCTTTCGAAGATTGCTCTATAGACCCCTTAGACACATGAGGAGTACATCTAGGTGTTGGCGAAAAAGGAGGTCTCTGGGCAAGACCCAGGTTCAGGCTCAGAGCCAAAAATATTTCGTTGTAGTCTAGGACAATTTCGACATTTTCACCTTGCTCGAGAGAGCTAGGAGTCTCAGCTGAGGCGTGTAGTGACCTTACTGAGATTGAAAGCTAGACCATCAATACCGAAGAGTGATCACTAATAGCTATCCATACTACACATAGCATATTCATCACATGTGATTTGAGAGACAAGTTATATGAAGATCAAAAATTTTAAAATATCTGAACATACATCTACCAACTATTGTCATACATCTCATATCCCACAACTCAGCATATGTTTGTTTCTATTAATTTAGCCAAACATTACATAACATACTCCGCTGAGTTCAACATAACACAACACAGTACATACAGGCTCCACAGAGATCCCTCCATACCCAAAACCTCCATCGGACTCACTCTTTCCTTTCTTATCTACTCCTGCCAACTGACACTGTTAGTCTTTGCCCCTTCTTCACTAAGTTGTTGCCTTGCACTCCACTGCTTCCCATCTCTTCCACAATTGAATCTGCTTCTGGGAGTCCTTCTATTTTTTCACTATCCCTCGTTCCTACCATCTATATTGTCACCTGCCTATGCTCCACCATCTGTCTGCAAGTTCTTCGTAACCACAATGGCTCCTTTCCTTCCTTAATTGTGCTCCTCCACCTATTCTTTCCACTCCTAGCCTTCCGCAACTCAAAATTTTGTTTTTTAGAAAAAAGGCCCCAACAGGCCCCGACCACACGCTATTGACTTGTCTCGATTCAATCGTTTTCCCCTATTGTGGTCCCTAGTTGACCATCAAATTCTATTGTTGGCTGAGTTTCCTCGGCTGTCTCTATCTCTAGCTCCCCCTGTTCTGATTGCCCCTCCTTTAATAAAGGCCCCAACTCCAAAACCTTTCTCATAGCCCTTTTCCTGAGATGCGTGAACTCAGTGGTCACCTCTTGCCATACTTTCATCACAGGGTATGTCTCAGTGACCACCTTGTCAGAAATAGTGGCATCCATTACCTATGGCAGATCATTAAAACACCTCTATGTATTTGGGGTCTGCTTCAGATGCCACCTGTTGAATGGTTTTTGCTTTCTGTTTGACTGGTTTTCTTAGGTACCTGAGGAGTTGTTTTGTTCATGCCAAGCTTTATTCAATTGTCTATATCTGTAACTGAAGTGCATCGACTTGATCATAGAGTTGGGTGCGGCTGATTGGATCTGTTTTTCCTCTAATCTCGAGAAAAATCTTCTACAGTTTTTCGGAGATGGGTTGCGCCTTCATATTAAGTGAGTTGGACCATTCATGGAGTTGCTCCAGTAGGTTGCATTCCTGTGTGACCGTCGTTCCTAGCGTTTCCCTCAGGTCATGCATCTGCTTTTTCCTCTGCACTACCTTTTCTGCATATACCATAGAAGGGTATGGTAGTGTTGGTCTGGATGAAAGTGCTTCCCTTAATTTATGATTTTCATTGCCCAAGTTGGCACATGCTACCCTTACATGTATAGAACATTCAACCACCGACCATGCTAAAATGTTTGTTGGTGCACTCTTGTCTACATTGGTGATCGTTGGCCATAGTTCCTTGAAATTCTTTGTGACTTGATCAAGTTGTTGCTGAAGTGTATCCCTCTCTTGCTGGAGTCGATTGCACTTATCAGCAAGCATGATGACTTTTTTTTGTTGTTCATACCTCTGTATAAGATCATTGTGTAGGGTCTCTGCTTGTCGTGTTGATGTTTGTATAAAACTGAAGAGTTGTCTGGGTCCCCAATTTTTTATATCTCCACCGCTTTTCATATTTGGACTTGTATTATGTTCTCTGAGTGTCTTCCCACTGGAAATATAACGTTCTGAGTGGCCTTGTGGAGATGTGGGTTGACTTGGTGGGACATCTTGTGATCCTGGAATGTGATAACTGGTGGATGGTGGTTTGGGTACGAATGGTTGTAGCAATAAAATGGATTGTTGAAATGGGTTAAGTGAGGTTTCATTGAGTGAAGTATCGGAAAAGGGTGACCCTGTATGGATTAATAGATCTAAAAAGGTACCTGGCCCTAATGTGGTTGATTTAACCTCAGTTACTTCTGTTGTACCCAAGTTAACCTCTGCCTCAACATCAATGGCCATTAAGGTGCCTGCTGGTATTGCATCAGAGATGGTCACGGAAGAGGATAGATTATGTGTCAAATGGTATTTGGATGAAAATGATGTATGTGGTAATGAATTTTTGCATTGGGTGGTGACAAAATCGGTACATTGTGTCATTATGATGGGTTGAATTGTGATATTATAGAGGTGGTTTGAGTGCTTACCTCTGGTTCTTCTTGAATTAGGATTCCAATGACTAACTATTGTGCATCGTCCTCACTTGTGAGGTCCACTACTTGATCGGATTTTATAGTCCGGTCTCTTTTCCCTTTCGGTGCTCGGATGGGAGGTTTGGTTGGCTTGTTTTTACGAAATGTAGTGATGGTTGGTTGTGGATGTGAGTGGAATGTGGTGGAGGGTAATGCGATGAGAACAAGGGTTGTTTATGATGGAGATCCAAAATTAAGTGTTTAAAACTTAGAAAATGATGGAAATATAGTAATTTTTTCCCAAAAAGTTCCCATTACCTTATTAAAAGCCTACACTCGGGTGTCCAGCTTGTCTATTAACGGTTGTAGATGAAATTGTGAAACCCTCTGGGTTGTCTCGGCCGGTGATTCTCCTAGTAGTGGGTGTGGAAGCATAGCATCAAACGAATATATGGGCTCTCGATTTCTGATTTCTACTGCTGCTCCTAGCCATGAAGAGATATCTGTATGGAAACCTTCCTCTGTTATCTGAAATTTTAGTGGCTTCTTGTGAAATGTATCGGCCGCAACACAATCAAGCTAAATCCAGGTACGATTGTGATACACCCCAAACCATACTTAAGGGAAATAATTGTCCACCCTCTTTTGAGTTTTGACCACATCTACCATCTGTGGATACCACTCTGAGAATGCCTCTTCATTTATCTCCTTGCTGCTTGGATCATCAGACACTCTCCATGTGGTGAACCTTACGGCCATCGACTGATCTTCAGTGATCTCCGCAAGTTGTCACGCCCTTCCTGGTGGACTCCATCTCCCCATCGCCAGAGCCATAATCAAATATCCATATATGAATATTGTGGCCCTCTTAAAATTATCTTCGCATGCCTCAAAGAGCTCTTGCAACAAGAAATCACACCAATTCAACTGTGTTCCTTGTGTACAGTGCTCCGCAACTGATATTATATCGAGGCTACACTCTCCTTTGGTATAGTGCCTCATTGTCTTGCCTGCAATCAAATAACATGAAAATTTCATTGAGAGGACATTGATAGGATCGATCTTCACCCCCTTTCCCCCTCTTCTTGTCTCGTATTTCCTGTATTAATTGCAGTCTCCTACTTTCTTTGCTCTTTTGGACGTATTTTAGAAAGTCGTTAACACATCCTTCCCTGCTGCTGACAGCCCAGTAAGCCTATGTATATCTTCCACATGGATTGGGATCTCTCCCAAGCCAAAGTGACCCGTTTTGAATCGTAATGATGAGAAAATTTTTACACTGCATCGCTTCTCCTATCGTTCCAAACACTGGTAAGCTTCGTAGATGCAAAATTGTGGACCTTTGGATGCCTTTAAAGTCTGAGTGCACCCTTACTACTTCACTTCCCCCTCCCATCACATGATTCTCAATATATAATGTATCTTTAACATTGGGAACTAGAAGGAATCAGTGAAGTCTGTGTCTATGAGGGTCATGTTATCATACTTGTCACCCAATGGTTCTAATTTATGGATTCTTTCGTCGAGCTCTAGTTCAATCACTGAAACAATCATCTTTTTCATCTTCCTTCTCCTGCAGTCTACGAATAATGTTTCTTGCCTACTATTCTAAGCTCTTATTGTTGAATTCAGCCTAATCGTTATAGTAGTTTATTTCTCTTGCAATTCGGAATTCTCCAACACTTTGTTGTTTCCCTCCTTCATGCAGATTAAGTAGGACTACTGGCACGAAGGATGCTTATGCGACGCCATAACTAATTAATTTTTCCTGTCTCTCCCCGTGGCTATAATCGTGTGATCAGTTACTTGGGTGAGGTGGAGTCTGACGCTGTTGATGGTGGCTTCGAAATTTGGGCAGATGTGATGGCTAATAGTTATTTCTTAATGTGGAAACTTTATGACGGCATGGGGTTACTAATTATGGCAATTATTTTTCAAATTTTGGTTGATCCTACAGACTAAAATCTATATGATGGCTCATTATGACTGAATGATGGTTGACACGCTTGGTTGTATGGTCACTGTAACACGGTAAACCCCCCCCCCCCACAATTGGTTGCGGCATGGTCCCCATACCACAACAGGCTGATGATTGACCTTGCAAAACATGTGATTTATGATATTAGGGCTTTACTTTATTGGCTTTAAATGACTTATTTTATGAATTAAACATAAGCTATTCTATGACTCGTCTCGGTTGCGAGAGAGCTATTGACTCTAATCTACTAACTCCTCTCGGGTGCGAGAGTTATTGGAAATGAAAGTTTTGTTGCTTACTCATTATAGGGATTCATGCATGTGTCGTTAACCCATCCTTGAAGTATCTCTCCATCCAGTTGTGCTAGCTTGATTGCTCCCGAGTCTTGGATCTCTACGATGTAGTACGATCCCATCTAATGCATCTAGATTTTTCCTGAGAATTTTTGGAATTTACTGTCATAGAGCGGTAATTTTCCGCCAATCTTAAATTATTTTCACTTGATGTGGCGTTCATGCCAGGCCTTTTGTTTTTGTTTCTACACCGATTTATGAAAATCCACCAGAAATATTTCTTCCTCCAGTTCATATAATTCATGAAGACGTGCAGAGATGGATTCTTTTTTTGTCATTTTTGTTGTTGTAGCAATTAAGAGACTTAGGATAATAAACTCGGCCGATACCACTGCTTCTTTCCCGTACACCAACTGAAATGGAGTCTGGTTTTGTAATATTTTTATGGTAGTCCTGTATGCCCATAACATGGTTGGTATTCTTTCATCCCAGTCATCGCAGCTATCATTTCATATCTTAGTTAAGCCTTTCTCCAAGATTTTTTTGAAGGCTTCGACAGTTCCATTCGCCTGTGGGTGATAAGGGCTACCTTATGGTGTTGTATCATGAAATTTTCCAATAGTGATTTGACTGTAGCATTAATAAAATGTGTGCCTTGATCACTTGTTAGGCTCCTTGGACAACCAAATCTGCTAATAATGTTTTCAAATATAAATTTGGTCGTTGTATCCGCTATATAGTCCTTTACTGGTGCTTCCTTTTCCCACCTAGTCAGGTACTCAATTGTGGTGATTATGTATCTTGCTTGTGAGTGTCGCGCAACTGGTGTAATAGGCCCTACGAAGTCAAATGCCCACTTTTAAAATGCTTGCATTTCCCTTATGGGTTGCAGGGGTAGCTCGTCGTGGTGTGAAGGTTCCCTTGTTCTTTGACAGACATCACATTTCTTCACATGTTCTTTGTTGTATTTGTGCATTGTTGGCCACCATAATCCTGCTTGCATTATCTTTCTTGTGGTATTTTTTGCACCCACATGGCCTCCCACAACTCCATTGTGACATTCCCACAAGATATATTCTCTTTTTTTATCTAATACACACCTTCGAAGTACTTGATCCAGGCCCAGTTTCTACAACTGCCCCACTATGAGTTGGTACTCAACTGCTTTAACAACTAAATGCCTTCTTTGAGTTGTTGTGTATTCTTTCAGGAATTGTCCTGTAGCTAAGTATATTTCTATTTGTTCCAGATAATCAAGGATGGATTCTACCCGGAAAAGATCTACATCTAGTAGCTGATCGTCAAGAGGTCCTCAATTTTCTCCATTTTTCAACCTTAATAGATGGTTGGGACCAAAATTTAGTTTCCCAGGCTTTACTATGAATTCGAAAGTAAATTCTTGGAATAGTAGAATCCACCTGCAGATTATACCCTCCAGAATAGGTTTTATCACTAAATATTTTAGTGCAGAGTGATTTGTGAAGAATTTAAAAGTACCTGCCAACAAGTAGTGGCGGAATTTCTATAGAGAATAGACCATCGCAAGAGCTTCCCTCTCCGTTGTTGTGTATTTATTTTCTGTCGTTGATAAATTTTTGCTTGCGAAATACACTGGGCGGTCTATGGTGGTTTCTCCTGGCTATGCTAGCACAACTCCCAAATCAATACTTGAAGCATCTATGTGTACATGGAAATGTTTATCCCAATTTGAATGAGTTAAAATAGGTGCACTTGCTAACTTCTCCTTGAGTGTTTCCAATGTCTTATTTCATTCATCATTCCATGTGAACTGTTCTGTTTTCCGCAACGCTTCTCCAGTGGTGTTGTGATCCGAGAATAGTTGCGGATAAACCTCTTGTAGTATCCTGTGTGTCCAAGTAATGATCTCAACTGCCTAACATTATCTGGGGCATCCATATTTATAATTACCGCCACCTTTGCAGGGTCCACACATACTCCCTGTTTACAGAAAACATGTCCCAATAGTGTTCCAAATGGTACTGCAAATATGCACTTTTTGGGATTCAGCGAGATTTGAAGTTATCTGAACCAGTCAAACATTATCCTTAAAAGACTTGCATTGTTTTTAAGCAAACTCTACACCGTCCAATTATCCATGTATACTTCTAGAAACTTGTGAATATAGTCTTTAAATTTTGCTATCGCTATCCTTGAAAATACAACTGGTGCATTCTTTAACCCAAAGGGCATGACATGATAAGAACACGATCCCCATTCAGTTGTGAAAGTGGTTTTTCTCTTATCCTCCTCTGCTATTCGTACTTGGTGATATCACGAGAAACCATCTATGAATGAGTATGTTTCATTTTTTGCCACGTTATCGAAAACTTTGTCGCTAAATGGTGTTGGAAAAGGATCGTGGATACATGCGTTATTTAGACTCCTGTAGTCTACACACACTCTAATTTCAGATTTCTCCTTTTTACTATGTATCACTATTGGGCTGACCCATTCTGTCTCCTCAACTGGGAAGATCAATCCTGCATTTAGCATCTTGTCTATTTTTGCTTTAACCTTTTCTTTCACCCTTGGTTTCATGCGGTAAGGTCTATGTTTTATTGGCTTGGCATCAGGTTTCAGTATTATGTGCATCTCCCCCAAATCTCCTTTAATCCCTTTCAATTATGCTACTGAATATGGGAATATATCTTCATATTCTTTTAGTAGATCAAAAAATTATTCGGTGGCCTTTGTGTCCCAATAATCTCCTATAGATGCGATCTTGAGCTTTTCTTCACTCCCAATATTTTGTTTCTTTGTCTTTAAGGGTAATAGGTGTAGTTCTTTAGTGCTAGGTTCCTCCTGTATTTCTCGTTCTCCTTCCTTCACTTCAAAAGACAAACGTCAAAGATTTTCCAAATCATCATCATATATCTCCCGGTCTATCTTTTTTCATGTTACTGCTTCCTGATAATTAGACTTGGCCTTCTTATCTGAAATAAATGTCTCTTCATTTTCGTCAAGATCTGGGAAAAACAACATTCTTTTGATTGCTTGTAGGGTCTCTATAATCTTCTCTATATCTCCCTTGAAAGAAAAACTCTGCATAAATCTTTCTGCAACTGTCTCCCAGGAGTTTGTATGTCTCTTCTTTTCTTCTATCAGGTACCAAGCCTGCGGGATGGTATCTAATGAATGTACGAAGTTATGTACCCACAAGGATTTCGGGTATTTTTCCATTTTCCACTTACATTCACAGATATTTATGTGTACTTGGGGATTTGAATCTCCTTTGTACTTTTCCTCTAGTTGTGGTCCTGAAGCCGCCTGAAATCTTGTTTTTAATGATCTAGTTATGTCCTCCCACCTACTGAGAGAGTTGCAATGGTTTTCCCACCACCTCGCTGAAGTGGATTGTAATGTTACATCCATGAGAGGAATTCTATGCTCTTCTGGTACCTTATCTTCAATTTTTTTAATAAATGTGTTCATAGTTTGCATATTTGTAAGAGTTGGGTAACCCCTTACCTCTATGTCGATCCAATTAACACTATAAACAGTGGTTATTAGGAGAATTTTGAGGTCTAAAATGGGCCTCCTAAAGAAATAATAAAATAATAGCCAAACCAATAAAATAATAAAATAATAGCTAAACCAATAAAATAATATTTATGAATTTGCAATTCACTTTTTGCACCAAAATCCATGTAACCATGGTTAAAATCAATTCAAAAGTTGTATCAAAATAAAATTAATAAAAAAAAAATGTATTGATGTGACTATAAATAAGAATGAGTTTTTCAAGAAAAAATCATTATCATTTCACAACTAATGCATTTGTCTTTTGTACTTAAATAACTTAAAATTAAATATAAATACAAATTCATAAATTCTTAATTATAGAGTATACTATTATTTAAAAAATATATTATTTAAATTATATAATAACATGTAGTTAATATACTATATAAAAATAATCTTATATAATATACTATATGTAATATATTGTTTTATGTGTGAATTTTATATTACATATTGATTTGATTTATAACATAAGAATAAATAATATCTAATATAAAAAGGAATGTAATATATATATTCTATATCAATTAGGTTATTTTTCATAATATTATATATATTAATATATAATATTAATATAATCATAATGAAATTAATTTAGTTTTATTTAAAATTAAAGAAATAAATTTGAAATAAATTTAATTTATATTTATAAGCATAATATAAGATTTATATACATTGAAATTTAGTATTTTTTGGCCCAAACTATGTTGAACCTATTTTTTTTTTTTTCAACTTACAAAACTAATATACCTTTTTTTATCCTACAAAACTAAAATGTCTTTTTTCTTTAATTTTAATATGTTTGTATTTCTATTAATATTATAATGATATTATTTATAGATTTGGTTAATCCTAAAATTACAAGGTTACATTTTTATTTATTTTCATTTCATATGTGTAATATATATGTATAAATATTATCTTATAATTAATTTGAAATTGTAATATTAAATAAGATGAGATGAATATATAATTTAAAAATAAATATATGAAAATATACAAATATAATATTTATTGAAAAGTGTGTAAATACATGAAGATTGTGTAGGGATATGCATTGTTTCTTTCAAAAAATATGAAATGACAATAATAATATTTTATTCAAAAGTGTGAAATGACATTTATTATGAGTACTTTACTTTATGACTTTAAAAGTACTTAGAGCACTACCATGGTTAACCATGAGTTTTTATCCACCATTGAGAATGTGACAGGTAAATACCTTTAACTCAAGCAATGCCACCTCAACCATCAAGGATGATGTCATCCCCTAAAATGTGACTGGTTCTCATAAAGTGAATTTTGATTGTACATTTCCCTTAGGAGGCCTATTGTAAACCTCAAAATTCCCCTAATGCGTATCTTCTAGTGTTGATCTCATATCCTCCTTGCTTTCAGTCGTCCCAGGAAACTTCTGATCCCACGTCAGAACTCTGAACACTCCTCCAGCTTACTATTCCTCCTGTTGTAGGATTAATGTAATCTTCCCTTTTGCCTATCGTCATTTGGTAAAGTTAATCAATAAGTTATGTGTCTTCTCTGTTTTCGACAGTTTTTGTGTACCGCGGTCCTTGATATGGATCCATTGGTTGGACCACTATGACTTCACCATATTCAAATATCATAAGCTCCTTCTTCAAATCAATAACTACATAATTTTCAAAATCTCAGTCTATCCCCAACAGGGCTAGGTACGGATCCTTGTCCCCCATAATATCTATACTTCAAAATATGTATAATTTTTTACTCCCGCAACATCTACTTCAACTTCTTCCAACCTTTCTACTGGTACAATGCAGTATTGGTTTGTCATTCTTAGTTGTATATGAGAGTATGAAAACTTTTGCTTTCCCAGTGCTTCCCATGTCTTTCTAGGCAGAATATTGACATCTGATCTGAGATCTAACATTGTGTCTCTTATCTGGAATCCCGCAACTTGAGCATTTATGCGAAATTATTTTCTTATTCTCCTCTTGTTTCTTTTTAATATTCTTATATACTTTTTAGAGAGGTTAGTGTTACTTGAGTCCTCATGCTCTATTCCTCCTTGGACCACCATCTTTAGATTTTGCTTCAACTGCTCCAGCAACTGTCCATTATTTACAATCTTCAGGAACAGACAGAACATTCCTCTATAATTTCCCTTGTGGTAATCATCTTTTATCCTTCATTGGATGGTTGCATCAGCTCCATACCCTTGTAACCCTCTGATCTGAAATTGTGTGAACAAAATATTTCTTATACAGAGATAGACAGTAGGGGCTTTTACTGGTTATTTCACCTTTACTAGAAAGGATGAAACCAGAAGCTTTTGGCCCTCTTACTGGCTTTGCCTAAAGAAATATAAGGTAAACACTAAAACAATCTGGCAATGAAAATATTTTTTTATGTTTGCAAAGTATTCATTAACCAAATTTTATGTGTGAATAAGCAAGTTCAAGTATTCTGCAATGGAAGTAATGTGGTTTGAAGTGAAAAAAATGAGTTTTGATCACTGTATGAGTCTCATTATGAAAAGTGGACTTATTAAAAATTACTTTTTAATGTATTAAAATCTGGAATATATCAGCAAAAATGCACAGCATAACAGTAAGCATTTTTTTAAGCAATTCACCCCTCTCTTGGGCTACCTCTGTTGGGTCCAAAAGCCTCCAAATAGGCTTTTCCCTCTTTCATTAATGCTAAAAACAAGTATTACATTGTGAAGAAAGCCTCAAAAGGCTAAAATAGCTGCAAATTCAGAAACAGAGGACTAAAAACAGTAAAATTGACTATTCATTCACCTCAAATGGATGAGTATAGTCCAATACAGCTGATCTTTCACCAAGCCCTGGTGGCTCCACAAGCAAATTCGCTGATAAAATCATGGATAGAGTTCCTTTATGGCTGTACAACCTATCCCAACAGCTCCAGAATGCTTCAATACCCCCAAATCAAAAAAAAATTCGCTTCAATTGGACTTCCCTAGCCAAAGTTATGGCTAACTAAAGTTTTTCCCAGTGTCCCCTTGAAAAGCTCCACTAAATGTGGAGCACTGCTAGATAGCTCCAACAAAACTGGAGACAACGCTAAATTTGGGCACTCCACCAAATATTCCGCCGGAATGGGGGGCTAAAATATAGGCCCATACGACCGCACCGATCGGAAGTTAGTTTGAGTTTTCCGCACCTGACGCCTTGTAATGTGACCACGCCCCCATCCATAATGTGCCACAAGCACATTCAAACTTTAAATAAATTTTCGTGCGGATGTTTTAATAACAAGCACGTTTGGCCCGATGGTTAGGCTGCCCGGCTTTGAACGCGCCCACCCGGTTTCAAATCCTACCGCGTGCAATAAAATTTTAAAACGCAATTTCGTTCCACCTTAGGGCCACGTGGCAGCCTCCGGGCTGGCCACGTGGCGCCCTGTGATTGGCCGCCTGTAGAATATTCCGCAGAATATTTTGTGGAATATTCCACAGAATATTCCTAGAATATTTTGTGGAATATTCTTTTTTTAATAATTTTTTTTTTATAAAGTCAAATTGGCCATTTTTTTTACTGAAATTGGCAAACTTCAAAGCTGAATAACTTTCTCATACAGCGTCGGTTTTCAGTGTCGTTCACGTCTACAGGATCTTTTTTTCGATCTCTTTCCAGTCATTCTGGTTTGGACCAATTCTGAGCAACTTCATCTTTGAGCATTTTTCTACAAGAGACTGGATCTCCTGATCACACCTCCCAAATGGGAAGCTTTTGGACCCCAAAATCTCTCTGATTACTGAAACTGATGATGTGGAGACTGATTCTCCACTCTTCCAGCCTTGAATAACTGAAATCTACCCGATTTCATCAAATGGAGCTTTTGAGAAAATGATAAATTGTCTCTGGAATCAACTGATCGACCATTGCTAAGATTGATGGAGTCATGATGCAAATGATTAAAATTTGCAGAAAATCAATTGTAATCTGCAGAAAACAAAATTTTTCTACACTGATCAAACTTCCCATAAGACTTAAAATATCTTTCACCTTGCAAACTTTTCCCATGGAAAATTCTACCATTCTGAAACCAACTTTTTCCCATGCTGAATGGTGTGTCCTCCTTGCTTGCACTACTTTGCTTTGACACTTCATTCACTGCATTGGCTGACCCAAAAGGTAATTTTTGCAACATAACATCATATTTTTTCAAAGACAAACTGTTATCAAACTGAGACAAATCATTAGAAACATAATAAAAAGGTGAATGCTCAAAATCTGGTTGTTTCAACATTAACAAAGTTAGACTTTGACTTGCATTAACCAGTCTTTTCAATTGACTTGCATGGAGTAAAGAAGATTCCAGCTTCTTCTTGTGAGCTCTCACAATGTACTCTTTACCATCTTTGAACAAGTGATACTTGTTTTCATGGCGATAGAAGATGGCCTTCCTGTCAAATAAGTAAGGACTTCCCAAAACAATACTTGAGATATCAAGCGGCACCACATCAAGTTCCACTGTGTCAATAAAATGTGCAATTATTGCAAAGCGCAATATGCACTTCCTTGAGACTTCCAAATTGGCATCCTTGCATATCCATCCAAGTGGATAAGGCTTTGGATGTGGAATGGTCTCAAGTTTAAGCTGCTTGAACAAGTCTTCAGATATAAGATTCGCTTGTGACCCATTGTCAAATAGTGTGTCAATTTTGGTATGTTTTGAAATTAACCTCACATGGAAAAGCTCTATCCTCCTCTTTTCTTCATGAGTATCTTTGTGACAATTCAAAGAGCTAGAACTGGGAGTTGTGTCTTGCACCACTTCTTTCCCCTTAATGTTCTTTAAAACCATGGCTATGCTTTTTTGTCTCATCTCTTGAGTCTGACCCTAAGTCTTGCTCAACCGTTGCTACAGTTTTCTCCTTTTCTTTGGTCTTGTTTTTATTCTTGTATTTTTCTGGTTTCAGTTTAGGTTGAAGCTTCCAACAATGATCTTCATCATGACTTGTCTTTGAACAGTTCTTGCAAAAGAACTTTCCTTTCTCTTTTCTTGAATTTGAAACTCTTTTCTTTCCTTTGTTTTTTAAATTACTATCCTCATCAAAAATATTATTTCCTCTAGCTTCTAAATGTGTAGCCTACACATAGACTTCATCTAAGCTGGTAGGATTGAACATTAGAATAGTATGTTGAAGGTAATTTTGCAAACCTCCTATGTATTCCAACAAGGTGTCTTGACTTTGTAATTCTACTCCAAGTAAAAGTGCTCTCCTTCTAAACTCTTGGGTATAATCTTGCACATTTTTACCCTTAAGTTGTCTAAAATTTTGCCAATTCATAATTGCTTTCTGAATATGAGAAAGAGGATAAAATTGTTTCTTAATAGCAGTAATAAACTCATTCCAAGTTAGATTTATCTTACCATGCTTTTTAATTTCCTCCCTGGTCTTGGCTTCCCACCAAACCAAAGCTGCTCCATCCATTCTCAAAGAGGCTAATTGGATTTTTGTGTCATCATCATGCAAATTCTGAATTCTTAGATAGACTTCCAGCTGTCTAATCCATTTATCCAATTTTTTTGCATTCACATCACCATTAAACATCGGCAACTAAAACTTCACATCAAGCTTTAACAAAGGATTTCTAAGAGATGTTTTTGTTTTGTGTGAATGATTAACAGAAGTTGAAGAGGATGATGTGGAGGAAGATGATGACGATGGAGATGAAGGATCACCATTTCCTCCATTCCCTTTCTTAGACTCATCCTTGCCTTTCTTCCCTCCTGAAGAATCTCCTTCTTCTCTTTGGTTTCTATACCCTTCTCCAGCAATCCTATCATTTCTCTCCTAGTATAGGATCCTAACCATCTCAGTCATGTCCAAGAAATATTTTCTTAAAACTCTTTCTTCCTCCTTGGGATCCATTTCCTCATGTACTTCTCCTTCTCTGGAAGACATGTTTGTGGCTGATTCTAAGGCTAATGAGGATGAAATGGAAGGTGGAGATAATGGCACCCTAGCCCTCCTTGGTTGAGGATTATCTTGTTCACTCACCAATTGACCTTCCCCTCTTTTCTATTTCAGCCTAGTAAGCATCAAATTTTCAGAATAACACAATCTTCTTGCAAAAATTTCACAAACTCTTAAGCAAAACCTAAAGCTCTGATACCAATCTGATCTGAAATTGTGTGAACAAAATATTTCTTATACAGAGATAGACAGTAGGGGCTTTTACTGGTTATTTCACCTTTACTAGAAAGGATGAAACCAGAAGCTTCTAGCCCTCTTACTGGCTTTGCCTAAGGAAATATAAGGTAAACACTAAAACAATCTGGCAATGAAAATATTTGTTTATGTTTGCAAAGTATTCATTAACCAAATTTTATTTGTGAATAATCAAGTTCAAGTATTCTGCAATGGAAGTAAGGTGGTTTGAAGTGAAACAAATGAGTTTTGATCACTGTATAAGTCTCATTGTGAAAAGTGGACTTATTAAAAATTAATGTTTAATGTAGTAAAATCTGGAATATAGCAGCAAAAATGCACAACATAACAGTAAGCATTTGTTTAAGCAGTTCACCCCTCTCTTGGGCTACCTCTGTTTGGTCCAAAAGCCTCTAAATAGGCTTTTCCCTCTTTCATTAATGATCAAAACAAGTATTAAACTATGAAGAAAGCCTCAAAAGGCTAAAATAGCTGCAAATTCAGAAACAGAGGACTGAAAACAGTAAAAATCGACTATTCATTCACCTCAAATGGATGAGTATAGTCCAATACAACTGATCTTTCACCAAGCCCTGGTCGCTCCACAAGAAAATTCGCTGATAAAATCATGGACAGAGTGCCCTGATGGCTCTGCAACCTGTCCCAACAGCTCCAGAATGCTTCAATACCCCCAAATCAAAAAACAATTCGCTTCAATTGGACTTCCCTAGCCAAAGTTATGGCTAACTGAAGTTTTGCCCAGTGTCCCCTTGAAAAGCTCCACTAAATGTGGAGCACTGCCAGATAGCTCCGACAAAACTGGAGACAACGCTAAATTTGGGTGCTCCACCAAATATTCCATCGGAATGGGGGGCTAAAATATAGGCCCATACGACCGCACCGATCAGAAGTTAGTTTGAGTTTTCCGCACCCGGCGCCTTGTAATGTGACCATGCCCCCATCCATAACGCGCCACAAGCACATTCAAACTTTAAATAAATTTTTCGTGTGGATGTTTTAATAACAAGCACGTTTTTCCTGACGGTTAGGCTGCCCGGCTTTGAACGCGCCCACCCGGTTTCAAATTCTCCCGCGTGCAATAAAATTTTAAAACGCAATTTCGTTCCACCTTGGGGCCATGTGGCGGCCTCTGGGCTGGCCACGTGGCGCCCTGTGATTGGCTGCCTGCAGAATATTCCATAGAATATTATGTGGAATATTCTTTTTTTAATAAAAAAAAAAATTTATAAAGTCAAATTGGCCATTTTTTTTTACTGAAATTGGAAAAATTCAAAGCTGAATAACTTTCTCATATAGCATCGGTTTTCAGTGTCGTTCGCATCTACAGCATCGTTTTTCTGACCTCTTTCCAATCGTTCTAGTTTGGATCAATTCTAAGCAGCTTCATTTTTGAGCATTTTTCTACAAGAGACTGGATCTCCTAATCACCCTCCAACTTTGGGAACGTTTTTAGTGCTTCTTTAAAGTATTGTTTATGTCGCTCCAGAATGAAAATATTCTTTGGGGATGTAGGTTAGACTAACTTTACTAGGTCCATTCTCATGCATCCTCCCCTGTTTTCTTCCCTCCTCGGGTTATTATAGCTACACTTGGCAAAGGTTGTGTCTCTACTACCCTTGGCTTTGCATTAACCAAGTTGGATCCTCATTGCCTGGTTATTTCTTCCTATATTTTGATTAGCTCTGGACAATCCTCAGTAGCATGTGCATTCACTTTGCATTTGGAACACCATGTTCATCTTGGTATCGGACCCTCCCTCGCTACGTGGCCTTCTTGATCACAACTATAACATATTACAGGTCCTCTTCCTTCGAATCTGCTGCCTCGCATTCCTCCTCCTCCTCGTCCTCTCGGAGTCTCATTTACTCTATAAGATGATCTATCCATTTGATCTACTAATGCATCCAGGGCTCTGAATTATTCTATATGATGATTTTTTGAAGCGAAAAACTCATAATAGAGGTTGTTTGGAACATTTTAATACTTTTGCAGGATGGGGCACAAACGTGGAGGATGACCAATACCTTTGCATATTTCACCACATTTTTTTGTTGTCTGATTTTGCTCATTAGGAAATCCTAGGAAATGGGGTGGTGGTTGGTATAGCCCTTGATTATTTACTTCTACAACTCCCCCTACTAGCGGGGACCCTTGCACTCCGACTGCCGAAGTCCCAACATTGGCTCCCCGCAACCTTGGGCATTCTGTAACTACATGTCCTTCCAACAGACAATGTGTACACCACACATTGGTTCGTGTGGGTCACATCGGCTAAATACATTTTATCTTCTCCATCAAATTGACTATATGATGTTGCAGTCCCAATATATATGGGTCTTGCACGGCTACTCCCCCTCGAAACTCTTGCGAGTATCCAGCCATTGCTTCTATTTTCATTGCTTACTCTAGTGCATCTTGAAGGGTATCAATATTTTGTTGGGTCAAAGGTGTTCTTGTCAAGGGTAAAAGTGCTTTAATGAACCAGTATCGTTGGTGATTTGGATCAATTGGGTAGCTTAGTTTCCCAATTTCATATTTAAACCTTCTCATCAGATCCCAAGTTGTTTCTCCTTCCCTTCGTTTAATTTCCCATAATTCGAACAATCCTTGTTGATTAGTCTTGGGTAGCTTGAATTCTTGTACAAAATCTCTCTTAACATCATCTATCGTTGGGTTCTGGTGCACCTCTGACCATTTGATGAACCAACGTAAATCTCTTTCCCTTATTTTAGTTTGAAATTTGATCAATTTAACTCCATCTGGTGTTTGTCAAGCCCTCCAAATTGCTTCACACAGATACCAATGTTGCTCCACATCATCATTACCTTTTTTGGAAAATTCCAGGTATCGGGTAAATGATCCTGCCATCTTTACTCGTGTTGGTGGTACTAATATGAAACCTCTACTTCCTGACTGAGATATCTTGCTGCTATTACTACTGCTAACTGTTATCTGTATTGTAGACTGAATACTACACAACTTTCTAGACTCTCGTAATTTTATCAAGAACTTATCAGGTGGATGGTAAAGTACCAGGGGAAGGTTAGGAATAGTGTTGCTTGAAACTTGGGGAATAGGATTACCTTGCGTTATGGTTGTTGGCCTCTCTTGGAATAATTGCTCCATCGCAACATGCAGCTCCATCGGACTCCTCCTTGGGACGTGCGTCCTCCTCTTCACTAGAATTTTTTCCCTTCTCTCTTCAGGACAGGATCCTATGAACTTGCCTAACTTTTTTTACGGACCTGCCCATTCCTTTGGGTCCCACTTGTCCTTCTCTCCCTTCTGTCATCTGTGGTTCCTCTTCCTTTCTCTACCTATTCCTTACCTGCTTCTCAAATTCTTGTATCGCCCTTTCCCACCACTTCTCAGCGATCTGCGCCCTCCGATGTGCTCTCAGCTCTCTCAACCTACTGGAGGTTCCGGCGTCCATATCCCTATTCCCATATTTCCCTTATTCGTAGCATATTTCCTTCAGATCCTTCCCCTAGTACTGGAGGTTTAAGCCTCCATCGCATGACTTTGGAATAGCATTAGCCCCTTGTCCACCATTAAAGCTTTAATCCATTACGGGACTTCTTTCAAAAAATTTCCCCGCAACCCAGATTTAAATATATCTTCTGCTTTTGTGAAAGATTGATAGAATTCAGCTGCAAACTCTACAATGTACCCCTCCAAAGTAGTTTGTACCTAAAAATCTATTGCTTGGGTTAAGTCTTTATCTAACCGGTGTAATGTTGTCAAGTCTATATGCATCCAAATGTGACGGGATCGATGCAATCCTTCAGGAAGTGACTTGATCTGGAGTCTTTGCAACCAATTATGGAGCTCTTCAGGAAATTTTCCCTAGAATTTTTTGTACAAACAACTCGTTGAGTCAGAAAACAAAACTTAGTCCTTGACAGTATTTTCCTTCTGTTGTCAAAGCTCCGCCTGTTGCGATATGAACTGATCTACATTATTATCCCACTAGTTACGCAATTCTCTCCCATAGGTCCTATATACCATGATATATCTTCTAGTTAATTTTTCAGGTCTTGGCAACAGAACCATTTGTTGGCGAAAAAGGAGGTCTTTGGGCAAGACCCTGGTTTAGGCTCAGAGCCAACAAGATTCCGTTGTAGTCTAGGACAACGCCGGCATATTCACCTTGCCCGAGAGAGTAAGGATTCTCACCTGAGGCGTGTTGTGACCTTACTGAGATTGAAATCTAGACCGTCAATACCACAGAGTGATCAATAACAACTATTCATACATTACACTACACTGATCATATTCATCACATGTTATTTGAGAGACAAGTTATCATGTAGCAACAAATAATATGAACATCAAAAATTTTAAAATATTTGAACATACATCTACGAACTACCGTCATAAATCTCATATCCCACAACTCATACATATTTTTCTATTGATTCAACCAAACATTACATAACATACTCCGCAGAGTTCAACATAACACAACACAGTACATACAGGCTCCATAGAGCTCCCTCCATACCCAGAACCTCCCTCGGACTCACTCTTTCCTTGATTATCTACTCCTGCCAACTGACATTGTCAGCTTTTGCCCCTTCTTCGCCTATTTGTTCCCTTGTGCTCCACTGCTTCCTGTCTCTTTTCCGCAATTGACTCTACTTCTAGGAGTCCTTATTTTTGTTCCTTGACCCTCATTCTTGCCATATGTGATGTTGTATACCTGTGCTCTGCCATCTGTCTATAGGTTCTCCACAATCACAATGTCTCCTTGCCTTCCTTAATTGTGCTCTGCCACCTTTTCTTTTCACTCCTAGCCTTCTGCAACTCAAAATTGTGTTCCTCAAAACAAAGGCCCCAACACTAGGTTCTTTGGGGAGATACTCAACATTGTGGCCATCTTTCTAAATTCTATGGTGTACTCTTATACACTTCTCCCCTATCTCTACCTAAAGTAATGCAACCAGATCCACTAGTCCTCTACATACATTATAGGGTAAATTTGTGACTTTGTGAGTTTTGAAATATTCCCACTTATTCACTAGAGGATCTCCCTCCAATCTTGAAGTCTATGTGTGGCTTTCCACTAGGTCAGGGCATGGCCATCTAGTTTCACATGAGCAAACAAACTTTCCTATTCTTTCTATATATTGTGAACACTAAAATAAATTTATATTTGTTGCAACCAATTATTTAACTTCATAGTGTTAGTCTCACCGCAATATGGCTTGATTTCAACCTTTGTTTCCATATTGAACAAGGACTATGAATGGTTCACAACACTTAAACTGGGACAATTTTTTTTGTGTTCTTTCTTAGACTCTCGCTTTGGTACTTCTTGATCCCTTTTCTACCCTTTTATATGACCTCTATGTTAGAACCTCCATCTTCTCCAAATATCCCAATCTTATTGGTCAGGGCCTCCATGAAGAGGCTCACATTACAGTTTATATCTTACTTGTGCTTCCAAGCATGCAAAACTCTCATTTGCAGTATATTGAGGGTTATTAATTGATTCATCAACCATGGCTTGGGTTTTATGAATTTTAATTTAAACGATGTGGATCCCCTGAAAATCCCCACAATATACCCAAAGAAACCCCATATTAACCCAAAGAAACCTACTTTGATACAAATATGATTCATAAAGTGTTGTGGATATTCCGCTAGATAGGTCATCACAACATATCTACTAAAATATATTTGAAAATCCAAAATCTACACTATGAGGGTTTATTTCTCCTTATATTTATGCATGCAATAGATAAAATATGGAAAATAGAAAATAGTGAAATAAAACTCACAAACCACAATGAACACAAGATATGATATGGGAAATCCTTATGGGAGAAAACTCGACTAGAAGGTGAGGTTGTTTTGCTATCTCTTTCTCCAAATGGAAATGGATGCAAGTATAATGAAGTGGGACCTATGGAATGTGGGATGATACGGTACACAAACTATATTTTTTTTCTTCATCTCTATCCATTCTTGGATACTCTGCTCTCATTTATGGAACAAAATGCACTCAAATATAATGGAAACCCTTTTCCTCCTAATGACCCAATTATAACATAACTCAATATCATACTAGTGGTTAATTTTGACTCCTTTAACTCATAACTATAGTTATAATATCAACATTTTTAGAGCCTTCTTCATGGTGCACACATGGCTAGCCCCTTTTTCCATGAGCAATGGGGGCTGACGTGGCATCTTCTCAAATTATAATGTTAAATTTTTATAGGACAACTTCAGGGAGGCATAACTTTCTCATATGAGCTCTGATTGAGGAAATTATTATGTCTTTGAAAAGGTATCAATGTGTATATTGTGGAATATAGGTCAAAAATAAGGTCAGGACCAAAAAAAGTGGCCACTTAAGGCCTCAAAATAGCTCCTAATTTTTTTTACCTAAAAATTTTGAAACTAGGATGAGGATCGCTAGTAAAAATGACCCTGCAAGTTGATTACTCCAAATTTTCCACTATAAAAGCATATACATGGATGAGAAATTGGATTTACCAAAACCATACATTGCATATGTAGTGGGGGTTTTGAGAAGATATATATCAAAACCATGTAAGGAGCATTGCATACTAGTAAAGAGGGTTTTTAGGTATTTTCATGGAACTACAAATTATGCAATATAATACCAAGAGGACCTATATAAGACATAGTGTTAGATGTACATGGATTTATTGGTGCAAACTGGGTTGTGGATTTAGATCACAAAACATCTACAACTGGTTATGTTTTTAACCTCTCTAGAGGAGCACGAGATAGGTTGTAGTTTCTCTCTCAACTACAAGAGATGAACACATGCCAACCACACATGCAAGTAAGGAAGATATATGGTTACAAAATTTGTGTTTAGGTGTGGGTTTATACAATAAGTTGTAAGGATATATTGTGATAGTCAAAGTGTAATCTTCTTGGAAAATATTCTTGCATGCCCTAAAATGAAACATATTGATATTCAATACCACTTTGTGAGAGACATGGTTGAAGATGAGAAAATATCACTTGGGAAGGTTGACACTTTGAACATTGTTGTAGATTCGTTGATTAAGTTTATTAGTGATGATAAGTACTCTTACTATAGAGAATATATAGCCATTATTTCCCTAAATTTTGGACCTTGTAAAATCGAGGTCCCTTATTTGAAATAAAACAACAAGTGAGAGATTTCTGGGAATATTTTAAATTATTTGCATGGTTATCTCCAAGTGATATTCATATGTGTTGGGAGTGTTGTCGCAAAATATAGTAGGCCTTGGGAATGGGTACCCTATAAGGCTATCACTAGACCAAGTGACAACTATAAGGTATTATCCCACTACCACCATAGCTACTACCGCCTACTCTTTATGGATTTTCACCAATGGGAGGAGTCCGGGTAGGTAGGTAGCCTAAGAGGTTTTATATGCTTAAAGTACTAAGGTGAATAAGAGGCTTCTAGAGGAAAGACACAATTGAGGAAATGCAAGACCTTGGGTTTGATTGATATGTGATGGCCCTGAGTATTACAAAAAGAATGTTGAAACTCTTGAGGATCTCAAATTTAATTATCAACCCAAGGTTCTTACAAAATTAAGAGGTATTGGCACTATATGAGCAGCATCAAATATATTCTACTTTTGTTAATCTGATGCAACTGAAGAGAATCTAAAATGCAAAAAGACCACTTTTTCTATCTCGGCTACAGGAAATGCTCAGAAAACCAATGAACAACAAATAAACCTAATCTATATTGTAGGTAAGGAAACAAAAAAAAGAAATCCCTATTCTATCTTGCAGAAAGAAAATGGCAGAAGGTAATCCCTAATCTAATTGCAGAAAGGTAAATGACAAGAATTAAACCTACTTTGTTTTGCAGGAAATAAATCTATGCTAATTGCAGGAAATTTAATAAAAAGAAATAATCTTAAGCTAAATGTAAGAAATAAAAGAATATCATTTCAAGAATTCTATAGACAAATCAACTTTATTCTATGGTGCATGATAAATCAATTTGTATCTGAAAGAATGAACATTCACACAATAAACCATAATTTCATAAAGAAAGCAATATTTGCTACAACTAATAGGTTCAAGTTTCTAAGGGGTCTTTGAACCTATAAACTCCATATCTAGGGCCGAATGAGAGTTTTAATGTGTTAGGTAATGAAAATAAATATTTAGGTGAAAATATGGAGATGTTTTAAGGAATTTTTCTCTACAAGATGGCCCTATTTTGCTACAGGAAGTAACCAAGAGTAGTTTTATGAGGTCTAAATGCGGTTTAAAGGGTGAAGAAGGTGGAGGAAGGTTGTATAAGGGTAAATTAATCCTTTCAAAACTCAGATACCTCCAATGGATCAATTCGTGTAAAGAATAGGAAAAACTGAAGTTTCTTGTAGCTCATTTAGGTACAAATCAGCTTGCTATAAATTTGTAGAAAAATGTAACTGTGGGTGGAAAGATGATGTTGTAAGTGACCTAAAATTTGCATAAAAACAATATTATTTTACATATGAATCAATATTATCTAAGTGGAAGCAAAATACATGTTTGACTGGTAAAATTAAAGTGCATAAATAACGGATAAACTACTAAATGCAAAAAAGTAAAATGACTGAAAAGATGAGTTTAATTTTAAATGAAGAACATCACTGCATGAAAGAAACTATTTTTGAGTTCATAGGGGAAATATACATAAACAAACTCATAAAGAATCTTATTCACTAACCCTGCAAAGACAATAATTTTTAGATATGAGATTTGTATAAAACATAACTAAGTTAAATGCATGGAAATTAAATGTACAAAAAGGGACCTTGATCATGGGGTCGAGCCCTAACCAAAGCATACTTAGGTACCTTTGAATAAAATTATACTGGAAACAAAAGAGTGTTTTTCATTAATTAAAAAAAATTCTCATACATGAAACGTGACAAATTGAAATAATAGGCAAGGGAGCCTTTCTCTATTTTTTATTATCTTCCTCAAGGTTTCGAATCCCTAATGGGATTCTAAGGCCCCTTATTTATACAAAAAGTGTTTGAGGGGTAGCCTCCTTAAAGAGAAGACTACTTCCCTCCAAAATCCCTAGAAAGTTGGATTTGGTTCCTTGATGGCCTCACAACTATAGGGAGGTGATAAATTTCCTTGGGCTAGTTGAGTTTTGTTTGTCCTTTAGTAGGGAACAAGCCTCATAATCTTCTCTTGTTGGACTCTTGCGTGATCTGCATAATATATCCTCCATATCCATTGCAATGACTGCATTCGGCACACATGATATGGAAATTATCTCTTAACCCTCCTAATAACATATTAAATTTGAAAAATACATTATTAAATGAAAAAGGAAAGGTTAAATATACCTAAGGATGGTTAGATGTGCCCTAAATTGTACCTATTTTGGATGACCATCATGCCCCCATACTGAAACTATTGCTCATCCTTTGAGAAATATATTCATCTTGCTACTTCTCATTCATTATCCTGATGTCTTTCCTGACATCCCAAGTTGTTTCATATGTGGTAGCCCCTTCTAGATGTAACCTTGCATTCTCCTTAATTTTTGTTCACTCCATGTTTTCTTGTTCTTGATCCTCATGCTCTTGTAGGCCCAAAAATAAATGAGGACTATACTTGATTCCAATCCAGTGGAATCCAAGCCTCTAGATTATTCTTTTGTATAGATGTGTTTTGGCCAATGCATTCCTCAACCTCTCAGGTGAATGGTATTATCTTATTATTAAATTGTGTGGCAAGGTATACCACCTTCTTTAACATGCTTGCAGGATTTCATCTACCAATAATATGAAAGTATCCTCAAAGTGTAGGGTTTTTTGTTCTTTCCTTCCTTTATAGATGGTTTCCATGTAAGAATTTTATGTTATGAGTATTTGGTTGGCAATGATGACATGTGGTGCTATCAGTTCTTCCTTGACCCAAAGTGATTATTGTACCTCCTTGGATAGTATTCACTTGATCTCGTCTACCGTGATTTCTTTATGGTTTAGCCATGAAGCTACAGTCATTAATTATACATCACCCAATTGATAATTTGGGTCCAAAATATACATGTCGGACAGTACTATATTATGCATATAAAATGTTGCAATTATGATCCTCAATGCAACATTGGAGACAAAAATCAATGAATTTTCTTACATCTTGTAAGGGAAGGGAACCTTTTTGTGTCAATTTCCTAATATGAAACTGACACCAATGATATTTTATAAATAGGTAATAAGTTTTTTAAGGGTGTATGCAATGTATGGCCTCCATGGAGATACTGGACATGGTGGCTATTTTCTTTTCCTTCTTCTGTAGTAGTTTTTGAGTTTGTGGCAAAAGGGCTTTCAGCTTCTTGTTTTCATTCTGTAGATGGTCCCTTATGTTTGCTTCATAGAAATTAAAATTGGCAATTTTCCTTCATAATGCAAATGTCCTCAACCCCTTGGACCTTGCAATTTGCATCCATCTATAAGTTATGCCTCTCTCTGCCTCTAGTTCAAAGAATAGAACTGGTTCAAGGTGGATAGGAGGCACCTTCTTTGCATCAATCCAAGAATAATATGATGATAGTTTTGGATGAGGATTTGGTTCTTGTAGCTTTGGATTTTTCCCCTGTGGTTCTACAGTCTTTTCTCGTATCTTTTCATTATTTTCATGTGGCACTGTGGGTTGTTCTAGAATCATTGTATCTTGAGTGCTCAACACTTATATCTAAGCTTGTGGCTATTTTCTCTTGAGTATGTGGAGGTTATCTCAAATCCCTGTTCTTCTTCCTTTTTAGGTTCTTCCTCCTTATGTTCAATTAAATCCTCAATAGTGATTGGAGTGGGAGAAGGTGGTCTAGGTTTTATTTGCCTTACTTTATTTCTCTTCCTTCTTCTAAAGTAAAGAGGGGCTTCCCTTATTTTCCTCACTTTAGACTTCATTGGGGCACTTAAGCCTTTTAAGGCAGTAAGAAAATATTCTTGTAAGTTTTTTTCTAGAATGTTATCTTTTTCCCCAATTTTCCTCTTCTTTTCTACCTTGGATGATGTCTTAATAGCCTCTTGGGGCTTATGAGCCTTTGATTCTATAAAATTGATCTTAGCCAACCCTTCCTTAGCTATTTCTACCTCTACCTTTGTTTCAACTTGTGTCTTTGTCTAGAATTTTGCTTCCTTTTATGTCTTTTCTTTTGATTCTTTCTTTTATTCCTCCCCTTCAAAACCAGCTTCTTCTTCTACTTCTGCTTCAATTTCCTCTTTTGTTTATTCCCCCTCTAGCTCCAATTGAGGTTGAAATTAGGTCTCCAAAAAAGGCTTCTTTGTCCATATATGTGAAATTAGTCCAAGAAATAGGGTTTTGTAAGCTTTCCAAGGCATCTAGGACTATCAATATAATCAACCCCTGATGAGATAAATAATGATGTTTTCTCCTTTCATCCTTATGCTCATTTATTTTATAGACGGGAGGAGGAAATGAGGAATATTGAGTCTCTCTTGGGCTGGTAGATCTACTTGAAATATGAGTCAATAAATTAATATAAATTGATAGGCATAAAATTTTGAGCCTTCCTTCACATGAAATATATTTGAGGATATGGTAGACCACCTCATCCTAGGGGTATGGCAGCCTTTCCCTCCTCACTCCATTTTTATCCTCTATGGGTTACTCATTCTGAAAGAAGAAGAAATTCTTGGTTGTAGTGGCCTTGGGCCTCTCTTATTTGTTCCACTTGACCCCCCTGGACAGTGTGGTGACACTACTAATAATTTCTTCATTTAAATATATGACGAGGTCTCTAACCACAATAATAGCCTCATTCCCTTCTGGTTGTAGGATATTTAAGTCAAACTCTTGAGAAATCTCATCATCAAAGCCTCTCATCTTCTCAAAAAAATCTAGCCATTGAAAATTTGCAAAAATGATTCTAACATCAAGGTATTGATTTATCCTAAAGGGGTCTATAGTTTATATTTTGTTCAATACCCCTCCCATGGCTTAATATACTTCTAACATAGTGGATCAAGGAACTTGTTTTCTGCTACCACGGGAACATAGGGTTTTTTGTACAATGGAGGATGTTGTAGCAGAGGAAAATTGACAATTTTTTACAAGGTTAAGGAAAATAAAAATCACAACATGCGCCCATTCCCTATTCAACACACCATGTCCTTAAGAAAATTCTCGGCTAATTAAACTATTTTTCTTACTGAAATTTAAATTGTAAAATTACAGAGTGCTTTTTCGTGATAATTAAGATGTTTTCGTGAATTTGTATGCCAAATGTTGGTGAGGAGAAATTTCACTGACACTTATCATAATGTTTTCCTTTCTTTATAGATGGTTTAACTATTCTAGGTGGAATTATACTCCTTGTAGCACTTTGTCAACATCCTATAGCTATCGTCTATAGAATCTTGTAGCTTCCTGTAGCGGCCTTTGCTGGAAATGTTTCAACTGGGACGACCTCCTATAGCACCGGCAAGGCCTCCTTGGTGTTTAAAATAGACTTGAATGCAAAATAAAATCAAAGGGTCTTGACTTAAGTGGTCATTTTTTGAGGTTATCGGCTCAACGCACTATGTGAGCTAGGCCCCATTTACCACATTCCATAATGAGTAAGCAACATCGACTAACCCTCTCGATTTATTGCCTTTTTTGTCTTGTCCGCCTTTTGCACGTGTGGGTGTCCTTTGGAGAAAAATAAGCTTGAATTTAATATATGCTCGTGGCTGATCTAACTAAATTTGGCTTAGAAAAGCTTTTACTTCTTATACTTTCAATGTTTCTTTAAGCTAGAATAAGTTTGAAGTGGAGGTTTTGAGAGTTGCATACCTGGGCCTTACCTCTAGTGTTTTCTTGCAAATTTTATGGAGGTTTTTGATGTAATTAATAATTTTGTACTTAATGATCCTAAAGTTTTTAATCTTGTTGTTTCCTTTGATGATTTGTTGGAGGTCCTCATGTTGCTACTACTGCTTCTAGAGACCTTCTAGAATCTTTCCATCATTTTTGTTGTTACTCCAAATATCTTTGATTCAAATGGTTGAAATATTGTTGTTATAGGAAGTTGAATGTTTTTGTTGTATGTGATTGAATATATGATAACATCATACAAGAGGCTTTGTATCTACTCAATCCTGATTTATTTTTCCTCTAAATATGGTCGAATTTATGGCTCTTTTTATCCATAATGTAGTCTTGGGTCTGTAGGGCTTCTGAAGGCTGCTACAGGATTATGTATTTTCCTGTAGTGGCTAAGAAAACTCCTCAAACTCACAATTTATTCTTGCAAGAATATTCAGAAAAAATTATAATTCAAGAAGAATCTATGTGTGGTGATGGAGAGGTAGTTTTTTCTTATGATTGGTGGAAAAGAGGGGAAAGGTTGGATTGTTGTGGTGAACAGTGACGGAAAAATTGAAAGGTGGCAAGTGTTTATGGGGTGTATGGGTGTTACGGACCCTTAGGTACCTTCTTCTTTGCTCACAAATGTAAAAACTCCAACCCTCCCCCCTTCATCTTTTCTCTCTGGTATCCTCTAGTAATATAGAATCTTTCCTGTAGCAAATCGAGAGAGTGAATGAAATGAATGGAAGAGACTTGGGAATGATGGAGGAATATTAGGAATAGTGTGGGAATGATTGAGAAGCATGTGGAGAAGCTTCTTGAATTCTTTGAAGGTGAGTTTTTGTACTGTAGGTTGATCTTCTGTGTTGTTGTTGGAAATTTTTTGTGCCTGCATAGTTGTAAGAATAGACAAAACAGAGATGAATTTTTTTTTTGTCTTCATCTTTTCTTTTTCTTCTTGTTTTTTTTGTTTTTTTCTTCTTTTTTATTTTGAGGCCTACTAGCTGCCTCATAGAGGTTTTCATTCATAGTGGGTCTACCCCAGGCGCCTTAAGGGAGGTTTTGTTAGATCCCTATAATACTAGTGTATCCCCCATATTGTTATTTTTGAGCTCCATAGAAGCCCGCTATTTTTATTTTTGTACCCTTACATTATTATTGTTATGTAGGCCCTAGTTATATTTTGATCCTTTAAACTCTTATATATACCAAGTGGTTCTTATCATTTGAAAGATCAAACATCTATTCATTTATGTGATTTAAAGGAAGGTTTTCCCATCAAGGTGGCTTATTATCTAGTCGTTCATTTATATTGTCTTATGTTTCTGTGTTATTTTGATCTGGAGACATAAAATTTGGTATCAAAGCTCTTGATTCTTGGGTTTTGTTGCGTCAAACAGGCCATCGTGAAATTTTCAATATAACTTTTTTCTATAAGTATTCATACCATGGAATTGTTACCACGTGGAGAACAAATCTTGATGAACATTTGATTAAAATTTCAAACCTTTGTTTCGTTATATTTTCAAATATATGGTCCAAAGAGGTTAGAGTTTTTGTATGCTCCAAAATTAATCCTCAAACAGGTGTCCCGGGGAAAATCGTCATAAATTTCTCCTCAATCATCAGATTTGAATTTTGAAGAAAGTGATGGAAATTCCATGGATTGTAGTATTTTGGATACTATTTTAAATGTCAAAGGTTAAAACTGTGACACATGGAATTTCGTACAAGTTCTCTCTACTAAACCAGTCCATAATCAGATCATCATGGGAGATTTGGCATAACTTTGAATTGAATAATCCAATCTCGGTCTAACCTATGGGGTTTGAATGAAGAAACAAAGAGATACCTCGGGAAAGATTTTCATACATTGGAAGGAAAAAATCATAGAGATACAATAGTTTCAAAGTCATCCAAATCAACAAGCTCAAAATCAAGCTCTTAAAAGGTGTGTATTTTTAAATTTACATAAATTTTGTTTGAAAAATAAGTTTGAAGTGATTAAAATGGAATAGCGAATCATATATAATATTAATTGGTTCCAAAATGTCTCCCAAACAAAAAAAATCTACACCCATTAATCCCTCGGAAAGCTCTACTATGACGCATGAAGAAGAGGAAGAAATGTAGCATGATATATCAAAATTACGGGAACAAGTGCAATAATTTTCATTATCAAAAATAGCAACCAAAAATGAATTGGAAGCTATGATGGATAGTTTAGAAGAAAAAAAAATGGAAATGGAAGGTGTGAAGGATATTTTAAAAGCATATTTGAAGGATGGTTTAAAAACAGAAATGGAACGTTTGACGAAGTTGCTACACGAAATGATTCCTAATGGTGACAAGGAATTCCATGAAACTCATGATGAGAACAAAAGAAATGTGAATCATGATTTTAGAGACTCTAAATTTGGGTTGAAGACCAACCATATTCCAAAGATCAATATGAGGAATTTTTATGGAAAGGATCGAGTAGCATGGAAACTACAATTGAAGTAATTCTTTGATCTACACGATGTGCAACACACACAAAAGGTACACATTGCATATTTGTATCTAGAACCCAATCATTTTTTGTGGTATTGATGGCTTTGTTCTTGTAAATCACTTGTCACTTGGAAAAAAAAATTGGATTAATTGATAGCACATTATGAGGATACAAAGAGAAATAACTTCTTTAGCCAAATTACAAATCTCAAACAAAAGGGTTTAATAGTGGAGCACATTGAGGACTTCCTAAGATTGAATATCAAGGTAATTAATAATCCAGTGAAGCATCTGATTTATGTATTCATAAGGAATTTAAAGGATAAGGTCCAACGTGAGGTTCACCTTTGGGAACATAATTCATTGGAGAATGCATTTAGGGTGGCAATAAAATTTGAAAGAAAAATTATGGAAACTAGGAGGTCTACCACTCACAACTATAAAGATGGAAGTGTTGTCGCTCCTAGCCTCGCACAACCTACAATGTTGACACCGCAACAAGTGGAGGAAAAATTTCAAAAGGGATTTGTTATAGTTTTGATAAAAAAATCCACTAAAGGTCATACATGTGATGAGAAGAAATTATTTTACACAGATTGTGAAGAGGAGGAAGAAAAGGAACAAGAAACATAAAAAGAAGAATATATACACTAGGAACCAACCCCAGGGGTTGAAAAAGAATAAATGAATCCAATAATACCTTGCAATGCATTGGTGGGAATTATCACTCCTAAAACTCTCAAGATAGAAGGATATATCAAGAATAAAAAGGTAATAGTATTGATTGATTCATGTAGTACTCATAATTTTATTCATCGTAAAATAGCCAAAGATTTGAATTGATTTCTATATCCAACACCAAAATTTCAAGTGATGGTTGTAGATGGAGGAAATATAAATTTCTGACGAAAGTACCATAATATCAATCTAACCATGGGGGAATATGTATTGATTAGTTCAATTCTTGTGATTCCAATGGGTGGTGTGGATGTTGTATTAGGAGTCCAATGGCTACAATCTTTGGGGACATTAGCTTTTAATTTTCAAGAACTTTTCTTGAAAGTCTTATGGAAAGGAAAGGAAATTGAATTAAGGGGTACCACATGGAAACCTGGGAAGATAATCAACTCTAATGGCATGACATGACTTTTGAAGGAGGAACAACAAGGGGTAATTACACAATTATGTTCACTAGATGTTCAAACATCTAAGTCATCCATTTCTCCAAATCTCCAAAGAGTCCTTCACAATCATGCAAAGGTATTTGAGACTCCCAAAGGTATCCCACCTATTTGCGATCATTATCATGCTATGCACTTGATTCCAAGAAGTATTTCTCCAAAAATTATACCTTGCAAATATCCTTATGCCCAGAAGAGTGAAATTGAACATATGGTTGCAGAAATGATAGAGGTGGGTATAATTCAACCTTGCCAAAGTTCTTTCTCTTCTCTAGTAGTATTGCTGTAAAAGAAGGATGGATCATGGCATATTTTTATGGATTATAGAGAGATAAAAAAGCTCACTATCAAAGATAAATTTCTCGTTCATGTCATTGATGAATTGTTGGATGAACTACATGGAGCAATTTACTTCAAAAAGCTAGTTATTCATTCAAGATATCATGAAATTAGAATGAAGACATAAGACATTCTGAAAATAACATTCAGAACTCATGAAGGTCATTATAAATTTTTGGTCATGCATTTTGGCCTTAATAATGCACCTTCCACATTTCAAGGTTTGATGAATTCCACTTTCAAACCCTTCCTTAGAAAATTTTTGTTAGTATTTTTTGATGATATACTAATCTAAAACAATTCTTGGAAAGATCACATTAAACATGTTGACAGGGTGCTCAAACTATTGGAGGAGAAACAATTGTACGCAAAACCCTCCAAATGTTTCTTTGGGGTAGAGGAAGTGGAATATTTGGGTCATATTATATCTCATGAGGGTGTTAAAGTATACCCTAACTAAGGCCTTTGAACATCCTAAAGAGGTAGTGTGCCAAGCTCTGGTCTTAGCTACACCAGACTTCAAAAAAAAAATTATTGTGGAATGTGTTAGCCATTAGTAAATTTGGTCATAAGAAAATGATGGATAAAACAGGCCTTGAGCCTTCAAGAGATCATTTTCATGGAAAATCACTCATTCTTGAAGTCTGTTGTTCCCTAACAGTGTTGTTCCCTAAACTATTGTGCATTAAAAACAGTTTTGTTCCCTCCAAAAGTCTAACCAGAAATCTGTTGCTCCCTTCAAAGAACTGTTTTCTAAAAATCAGCCCCTTTTTTCATCACTTCATAGCCCTCATTTCCCCTTATTCACCCTTCATGTTCCTCTTAAAACCCCACTTTTTCCTCCACTAAAATTTTTCATTTTCCCTTCCTTCCCCCTCAGAAACCTTCAAAAATCCCTTTAAACCATAGAACTCCTTGTTTATGGTTTTAAAACCCTCCCTTCCCCTCTATTGGAACTGGAAAAACCCTAAGAAAAATCCATTAAAAAATGCCACACTCACTTATTCTACCTTTTTTAGAAGCACACAAACATCAAGCCCCTTTGGGTTTGAGCCCCGACCCCTTTCGCCATATAACCTGGCCCCGCAACCGGGTGCCTAACACCTTTAGCCCCTTCATCGCATCGGCCTTTTCTTTTTATAAACCTGTTGTTTCTTTAAATTTTCCCCCCTGATGCGATAAGCTCCCCCCTCCTCAGCACTTGGTCACATACTGCAACATGGGACCGTGTCCCGAGCTTTACCTAAGCGCTCATCGCATCGAAACTTTATATCGCATCGCATTGTCACTGATTCCTTACCTCGCTTCCCCCTTCCCACAGCCAATGCGATAAGCCCTCCTTCCATCGGCCCTTGGACACATACCCCTCCACGTGACCATACCCCAGCACCTATGTTAAACCCCCATCTCATCGGCATTTCCATAAAAGACCTTCCTTTCCTTCACATTTCGCCCACTCTGATAACAATACCCCGTTGAGATCTACACCATAGATCCATAAGATCTAATGGCTCTTGTTTGCCTCGATAACCCAACTCTACTGGGCCTACCATCCATCGCACGAAGGACCCATCCTATCACACCCCGACCCCTGTGCCCCACTATAGTCTCTACCCAAGAAGCTTTTTCATCGCGCTCGGTCCACACCGTTTGATCTCATCCCTTTCATCCAACGGCTGTGGTGGCGTATCGCACGATTTTCACATCCGGAGTTTAACACTCCAAAGTTACGCGATACCAGTGGTATCAAGAAAGCCACGTGGCACAATACAACTGGATCGCATTCCCTCCAGGCTAAACCGCTTACCACTCCAATATCGCGCGAAAACCACCCATGGTATTTCAAAACTGCTTTTTCTCAAATTCGCGCCAAACTCCAGTTTTAACCGGATTTTTGCTGGTTTTCTTCATAACACTGCTTTCGCCTGCATATTCACCTTTCTGCACTGCTCCTCCACCCCCGACAGCCTCTGCATGCAGTTTTTTCCCATCCCCCGCAAGATAATTTGTGGTTTTTGTAGGTTTTTATAATAGTTTTTTAGGTCAACAACCTTCTTATGGTTCAATAACGGAGCACAGTCGTAGGTCATCACCTCCGAATTCCAAAGTACCATTGAATAAAGCTTCCAGGGTGTACATTCAAGTTTTTAATCCATGTTTCATCAACATGGGTTATTTAAATAGAACACTTAGCACGCCAAGGTACCTGTTTACAACAAAGAAGAGATTACGCATAAGGATGAAGTATTAAAGCGCAAAGTACTAAGATCGAAAGGAGTGATCCCACAGTTAAAAGGATAAAGCACAGTATGGGGATAAAAGTTAGTTTGAAAGATTAAAACAGTCAATAAAGGACTGAAAGGCTGAAGAAGGATAGAGAAAAAGGCATGGTCAGCCCTAAAGCACAAAATCAGAGCTAAATCAAGGTTTTAAAGTGATAAGGCAGACATATCAGCAGAGGAAGGTCTTGAACGCCACATCTACGGCAGCTATTACTCCACCAAAAGGACACCTGCAGTCTGCATTATTTTTCAATGACACTATGACAGCCATCCTTATGACATAAACTTCTCTAAAAACTGTCAAAGCAGTTATCAAGTAGACGTGGGGCTACAGAACCTGAAATTTGACAGCTTACTTGTCCCAAATGGTCAATCAGGGTACTTTTTGGGTTTCAAAGAACACACCAAGGAATTATTACCATGCCTACCAGAACAAGCATAAAACAGGAAAAACTACCAAAATGATGCAAACAGTTAATGCAACTGTCCTTAAGCAGAATGGGCATTCGAGCACTCCTCCCACTCTGTCTTAATTCATATTTATTACCATTCCCACCATACTCTTCCTCTTTCACTGTTGGGGCCCTTGTTTTGAAAAACCTTGTTTTGAATGTTTTGAATTTGAACCAACGGCCAGATTTTTGGGCTGCGGAACGAGTACACATGGCAGTCGCAACCAAGTCGCAACCACATCAAACGGCGGAGCTACCAAGGTTGCGATGGAACAGGCACATAGCGGAGGAAACTAGATGCATAAGTACATATAAGGAGAAGATACAGCAGAAATAACGCAAGCGGAGCACACAGATAATCAGAGAAGAACCAGAAGCAGCTGAAGAAGGACATAAGAAGAACTAACAGTCGCGACAGCGGGTGAATAAATAGCAGTCACCCGGATGGAAGAAGGGATTATTACACAGCAGAAGAGAGAAGAGAGCGACTAAAAGGAGAGAAAACGCATGCTGCAGCAGGAATCCAGAGCAAGGATGAGGTCTCTGTAGTTCCTAGGGTCTATTGATGTAGAATCTCTGTTCCGCAAGGCATATGTATCAGATTTGTAAGCCCATTGCAAAACTATGTAACTGAGACTTGGCCAAGAGCTTAATACAATTGCAGGTTGCTGTCTATTTGTGTGATTCACATGCATGTGTGTTGGTTGCGATGCTTTAAAAATTTCATTTGCTTAATATCTGTATGTTCTCTGAATAATGTCGTGTGTGTAATTCTATCTATGCAATCTAATCGCTGATGAGAATGAGTTGTGGATATGTTCCTTGCCACTGGTCTATTTCCCTTCTGCATGTGGTCGTGGCACGCCTCGGGTGAGACTCTCTACTCCCCAGAATAGGGTGATAACGCCGGTGTAATCCTAAACTACAGCGGATTCTTTTGATGGCCACAATCCCTGAACCTGGGTCTTGCCCGCGAGACCTGATCACTCGCCAACAAATGGTTCCGTTGCCGGGACCCGCATGATATGAGGGGATCTAGACCATGGTATCGCGGATCTTCAAAGGGGAGATACGGCGATGGTGGGATAATCATTTAGACCATTTCATTGCTTAGCAAGCGGAGTTGATTAAGAAAGGGGAGGCAGCGATCAAGGAACTCGTCCTCTTCTCAGATTTAGCTGGTGATACGTACGAAATTTTCTGGGGAAAGTTCCCTACCGACCTTTACAATTGGTTGCGGATATTACAGACAAAGGTGCCTAGAGATGGCTCGCGGAAGATAAACCGCAGGTGGGCGCACAGAGATCTGGTGGCTCTGCATCGGTTGAACACCAAGTTGACCCGCGCGGTGGATTTTTGGGTGGAGACCACGGTGGAAGGATACATTGTGGAGTTTGCTGCTGAGTTCTATCAGTCCTTCTCGAAGGCTGAGGCTACCTTCCACTCCGGGCTCAGAGGGAAGCTGCTTAAAGAGATTCCGCTGTGGATTAAAGCTCTGATGGTGGATGAAGGGTTGATAGAATTCCACAAGACAAGTATGGACATGTAAACCACCAGTGCTGGGGGAAGGGTTTAAGGGATCGATGATACGAAGAGTGTGATGCGGGGAGTGGGGAATGGATGCTGAGGACGCAGGGACGCTGAGGAAGCGACGTGCACATCGGCGGGCACAGATTGCCGATAGGTGGCGAAGAAGGGTGATGCGAGATCTGAAGAGACGAGAGATCGAGAGGAAGAATCAGAAGGAGGTGCCTCAGAAGGTAGGAATTATGGACGCGGATACCCAGGGATGAGAAGGGACCGCTGTGGCAGTGCGATGGGTGCATGGGAGCCCAGCTAAGCGAGCACGAGAGATGGTGACTAACGAGGATGATGAAGGTGTGTAGCCCGAAGAAAGTTCTGATGGTGAATGGTACATGGTGATGCAGCAGTTGTTCCAAGAGCAGACGGCATTCAGTTCTCCAGGCTACCATACTCCTCCCAATCTGCATGGCCAGGATCCCTACCTTCCCCTGGTACTTTATCAACCTTTGAGTAATATTTTCTTTAAATTTCAAGCATTAAGTCAATTGCACAGTAGTTCAGTGTCGACGGCGATACCCGTTAGTAGCAGCAGCACTAGTAGTCTTGCGCTCCCAAGTGGAACAGTCACGCAACCAGGACCCGGAGGATTTATCCTGGTCAACCCGCCGCAAGTGAACATGGCTAGGTCTTTTACCTGGTATCCCGAGTTCTCGGGCCGGGGTAATGATGATGTAGAGCAACACTGGTATCTGTGCGAAGCCATTTGGAGGGCTCGGCAAACGCCGGATGTAGGGAAACTAATAGAGTTCCAAACCATGCACAGAGAGAGGGCTCTACGATGGTTCATCAAGTGGTCTGAGGCCCACCCGAATCCCGTCATCGCGGACGTGAAGCGGGATTTTTTCCGGGAATTTAAGCTTCCCCAGACGGACCAACAGGGTCTGTCCGAGCTCTGGGAAATTAAACAGAAGGAAGGAGAAACCACATGGGATCTAATGCGGCGATTCAAGGACGCGATCGGGAAACTCAGTTACCCGATCGATCTGAACCATCAGAGGGACTGGTTCATCAAGGCTCTGCTTCCCTTGACGTGAACCCCCCTCACCCAACAGAAGATCGACAATCTGCAGGACGCTTTGGAGCAGGCCATGAAGATCGAGGCCATGGCGGGCTACCCTTAGGAATATCGGGGACGGCCGGCCCCGCAGGATCCTTCCTTGGTGGGATTGCAGCATTAGATAGCTAGCCTGACCGAAAATCTCAGGGAGATATAGCCGGTCAGAGTAGCCAGGCCGAACGTTTGGTGCACTCATTGCCTGGTCGAAGGCCATGTCGCAACTGAGTGTCCTCGGTTGCGTGGCGTGGGGGTGGGACCCTCAGTCGCGGAAATTCAAGGGGGGCCACCCACGAGGGGTGGCGCGGCACTAAATCTGCAGGTGGTATACCAGCCGCAACAGCCTTATGCGGGGTTCCCCTCCTAGCTCAACCCAGCCGCCACGGAGTATTGTGAGATTTTCCGGACGGTGGGACATCCGCCCCAAATGTGCCTGATCCTACAAAAGTATTCCAATGTGCCAAACAATGTATATTGTGAGTTTTGCGCTTCCACGACTCACAACACGGAGCAATTTCGGGCTCTCGATGCACTTGCGGACCGGTTGGATCGACCCTCCTATAGGGTGAATGAGGCTCCTAGAGGAAGAAAGGGCAGGGTGCACAGAGGCTGTGCTGGGGGCCGCGGGCCGGTGAAATGCTATAAATATGACCAGGAGGGCCATGTGGCTCGTGAATGTCCCCTCCCTCGCCGTCCGTGGTGTTCCCAGTGCCGAGTAAACACCCATGCGACAGAAGACTATCCCGAGCTCATTAAAAAGTGGGAAGAACGTGCACGACAGAGGTGCACGAATTTGGTAAACGCCGAGCCGCGAGTGGCCGCGACTCCGGCCATGCAGAATGTCGCTATTGTGATGAGGGGCGGTAAGAAAATGGGGGAGGACGCTCGCGGAAAGGAGCCGGCACCAGTTGTCAGGCCAGCCTCCCCGCACTGGGTAATCAGACCAAAGGCACAGAAGAAGTATTTTTAGGAGGCGGTTGAGGCATTTTCTCAGCTACGCGAAGCGGAAGGCCTGGAGGCACCCCTGCCGACAGATCCTGGGCCACAGCATGGCCCAGGAACCCTGATTGAAGAATGGCTCTGGCTACTCCTCAAGATTTTTGACAATGATGCTCTACGGCAGCATCTCAAGAGTACTTTGGAAGGGGCACTGCAGGGGAGGACAGGACTGGGGGAATCGGTGGACCCAGCCCCCCAATCGGTGCAGCGCATCAAGCGAAATAAGCGACGAACGGGTAAAGAGTTCCGGCTCAATACGCAGGTTGGGGGATTCCAAATCAGCGACACCATGCTTGATTTTGGGTCTGACGTCAACATCCTGTCGCGCAAGACGTGGGAGGCTCTCGGAAAGCCACGGCTAGCCTACTCGCCCATTCAACTCAGAATGGCGAACCAGTACTGCATTCTGCCAATTGGCTGACTCGAAGGTGTCGAGGTTGACATTGCAGGGGTAAAGACTTACACCGACTTTGAGGTCATTGATATTATGGGAGACAAGGATCCTTACCTCGCCCTGTTAGGCATTGATTGGGCTTTTGAGAATTATGCTATCATCGACCTCAAAAAGGAGTTGATGATCTTTGAAGATGGGGAGGTCCGGGTCACTCAGCCTCTTGACCCATATCAAGGCCCGAGGTATACCGAAACGGTGGATAACCGGGAGGATGCTCAGATGATGGACCACCTCTACAAGATGACTGCAGGGAAGCGGGAAGACTACATTAACCCGACCACAACTGGCTCTGTCAGTTGGTGGAGTGTCCAGAGCTCGGAGCTGGGATCCAAACTCGCGTGGGAAGACTGGCAGCAGGGGGGGTACGAGACCAGCACACGGAGATGTGCCCATGTTGGCCACGTCAGTTGGATTGGTGATGAATTCAGAGAATACCCCACCCTGTCAAACATGCAAGCTGTCAATACCTTTATTACCAAGGTTGAGGACACCGTGCCGGAAGGGAGCAGACTACCCCTTTTGGACGTCGCACTACAGTCTACAGCAGCCTAGTGGTGGAAAAATCACCACAATACCTTGTCACGGTGGAGTGGCATGGCGGACGCGTTGCGGGCGAGGTTCAAAGAAGATGAAGGCCCTCGAAGCAGGCAGCGGTACTCTGGGACTTCCAATCCGCAGGACCACTTGCGGACTTGTGAGGAGCAGTGGTGAAGTATAGGATACCCGGAAGAGCTGTGGGTACATCGGTTTGTCCACTCTTTAGACACCATCCCCCACGCATGGTACTTGGAGGAAGAACGGAAACGAGGGACTAGTTCTTGGATGGAAGTCGCACGCAAATTTATGCGGTGTTTCTCTTTCGCGGGAGACACAGAGTTGGAATCTCAGGCATTGCATGCTATCAGGGCGGTACTATTTTTCCGTGATCCGCAGACCGATTGTTGCACGCTGCCCGGCCATCCCGAGGCCATGCGGGAGTTGGTTTGCCAAAGGATTGACGGCAATCCGGAGGACGATGGTCTGGAAGACTTGAGGCACCTGTATTTCGAAGAGAAGGAAGGCGAGCGGAACGTTAATGAAGCGTCGGCCACCGAAGGGGTCCATTTACGACCGCTGAAGACAAAGAAGCTAAACATTGGTACAGAGGAGAAGCCTAAGTTGGCTACCGTGGGCGATTACTGGGACGAAGAGACGACCAAAGAGATTTTCAGCCTCCTCGAGGAATATGAGGACTTGTTCCCTTCATCGGTAGCAGATCTGAAGGGCATCAAAGGCGACCTTGGCGAAATGTGCATTGTGCTGAAACCGGGTGCCAGGCCTGTGAAGCACCGGCCATATCGGTTGAACCCGCGAGTTAAAGAGAAGGTTAAGATGGAAATTGATAAGATGTTGGCCACAGGTCTAATCTTTCCCATGGAGGAAGCAGAGTGGGTAAGCCCTATCGTCATCCAGAATAAGAAGGACAAGGCAGAGATACAGGTTTGTGTCGATTATCGCAGTCTGAACAACGCCTACATTCATGATCCGTTTCCCACCCCTTTTAGCGACGAAGTGTTGGACCATGGTGCGGGGAACGAAGCCTACTCTTTCACTGATGGCTTTTCGGGATACCATCAGGTGCGTATTGTGGAAGAGGATAATTCAAAGACAACCTTCACCACCGAATGGGGGTCGTTCGCATACCACGTCATGCTGTTTGGCTTGAAGAACGCTCCGGCCGTGTTTTCCCGGATTGTCATCGCCGCCTTCCGGGAGTACCTTCACAAGTTCCTGGAAGTCTACATGGACAACTGGACTGTCTACAACTTATTGAAGAAACAAGCTACCCTGTTGCGGGTCATGTTTGATCGGTGCCGCCAGCTGCTGATTTCCCTAAACTTAAAGAAATGTATTTTTGTTGTTCCGTTCGGCACGTTGTTGGGACATGTGGTATGCCAGCAAGGGGTCTGCGTCGACCCTGCCAAGGTTGCGGTAATCGTACATATGGAAGCCCCCGAGACGGTGAAACAGTTGCGGGCATTGCTCGGGCATATTGGATACTATAGGAGGTTTATCCGCAACTATGCCAAGATCACTGCTCCGTTAGAACAACTTCTGCGGAATTCCACAGTCTTTCAGTGGACCGAGGAGTGTCAGGTAGCCCTGGACACCCTGAAGGAAAAGCTGGCGTCGGCACCTATTCTAGTTCATCCCGATTGGGATAAGCAGTTCCATGTGCATATCGATGCTTCCAGTATTACACTTGGGGTTGTCTTGGCACAACCCGGCGATACAACAGTTGACCACCCGGTATACTTCGCCAGCCGCAAATTGTCCAATGCGGAGAAGAATTACACCACGACCGAGAGGGAGGCGCTGGCGATGGTGTACTCTCTTCAGAATTTCCGCCACTATCTTCTAGGGGGCAAGTTCAAGTTCTTCACGGACCACTCAGCCCTGAAGTACTTGGTCAATAAGCCTGTTCTGGAAGGACGGATTTGCCATTGGCTCCTGCTATTTCAAGAATTCAGGTTTGAGGTAATCGTCAAGCCCGGGAGGTTGAATGTCGGGCCCGATCACCTATCCAGGTTGGAGACGGGGGAGAATGACGGCTCCCTGGATGATCAGCTGCCAGAAGCTGACCTCTTCCGAGTCGAAACTGTACCAGATTACTTGGCCGACATTGCCGCCTATTTGACCATGGGGCAATGCCCTCAAGATTACACCCCGCTGCAGAAACGGCATTTGGTCGTCTGTGCCGCCGACTACCAATTGATCGGAGGGCAGCTATACAAACTGGGCCTCGATGAGGTTTTGTGCAGATGCGTCCTTGACCACGAACGGGAGGCGGTAATGTGGGAATGTCACAGCGGTGTTGCATGAGGGCATGTGGGTGCGAAACCCACCGCAAGAAAGGTGCTCCAAGCTGGCCTGTGGTGGCCGACAGTACATAGCGATTGTAAGGCCTATGTGAAGCGGTGTGACGTCTGCCAGCGGACGGGAAGGCCCTCTCACCAGGACAAGCTTTCGTTACACCCAGTGCATGTGTTGCGGCCATTCGAGAAGTGGGATGTCGATTTTGTGGGCCCCATAACTCCGAGCGCCAGACACTCCAAGGCCCGGTACATCATTACCGCCACGGATTACCTCACCAGGTGGGCTGAGGCAGCCGCGGTACGCGACTGCACAGCGGATACCTCCGCCGGTTCATTTTTGAGCACATCATTTGCCGGTTTGGCTGCCCGCAAAGTTTAACCAGTGATCAGGGTACGCACTTCATTAATGACACGGTCAAGACACTGCTGGACACCTTCATGGTTCAGCATCACAAGAGTAGCCTGTATCACCCGCAGGCTAATGGTACGGTGGAAGCCTTCAACAAGATTCTCGACAAAGGCTTGACTAATATTTGCAACGCCCAGCGTGATGATTGGGACGAGCGCCTATCAGTGGCCTTATGGGCCTATTGGACTATGGTGAAGCGCTTGACCAATCAAACGCCGTTCCAGCTCATGTATGGTCGGGAGGCTGTGATCCCCGCCGATTTTATTGTACCAAGCCTGTTGATCGCCACATCTCTGAAGTTTTCGGAAGAGGCCTCCCTCTAGGAGCGCCTCCATGAATTACAAGAACTGGATGAGGCCCGCTTCCTGGCCGAATTCCACCAGAAGATTCAGAAGGACCGGCAAAAAGCGTGGCATGACCGCCACATTAAGAACAAAACCTTCCAAGTTGGCAGCAAAATTCTTTTATACGAAAGTAGGTTCCAGAAGTTCCCAGGAAAGCTACAGATGCACTGGTTGGGACCCTACTTCGTTATCAAGATTCGTGATTCCGGGGCCGTTCGGTTGGCACAGCTCGACGGTACGGTTCTTCTTGGGTGGGTGAATGGCGCACGCCTGAAACCCTACCAGGAGTAAGTACCTTTCATTTCTCACCAATAACTCTCGCACCCAAGAGCACCCGTAGCGTAGCATAGTTGAATAACTCTCCCGCAACCGGGATGAGCATAGGAGGTATTTTCTGTTCATAGGTAGTGTGTCAATAACCGCTCAGTTGCAAGGTCCGCACCGCAACCGACTATGGTCGGGGCGGCGTCGGTCCAGCGTATCATCCCTATAGGATCCGTACCAGTCTCCACGTTAGTCCAGCTCAGTCTACCCACGTACTTGTGTCAGTCCGTAGGATCGCCTAGATCTGCAACATTAATTACCATACTTGGCAACAACCACGCCGTCATCATTTGGCCATCACCCCCCGTAACCTTATCCGTCGCGTCCGCCCATTTCCCCATGCCACCGTCAGCCACTGTCACAGCACTCATTGGCATGCGATTGATCGCACGATTATCGCAGAAAGAATGCCAGCAGGAATTAACTCGTTAGGGGGTCTCATCAACTCCACTCGTGCCAGGTGCTGACATAACTTGCATGGCCACCAAAAGCACGAGAATGCTGGACCCGTTCGAATTAGCAAGTGCAGCTACACCAGAGCCGTTGAATTCTCAGAACGCATTGCACCAGGAAAGGCGCCCAAGGCAAATTTTACAGGTCTATCAGCGCCGGGCCAAGATGCCGAAGGCCGTTCTAGCCGTCGTTGAACCAGAGCTTGACACTCGGATTCACAAGACCGAGTCCCTAGTGGGAAAATACGATAATGCAGCCTTGATTGATGCCAACCTCTCAAATGCTGCAGAATTTCCGTCCCTCCAGCGGCAGGCATACATGGAGCCCTACTGCACTGCAGCCGGCAACCCCGCTAGTCGACTGTTGCCTAAGTTCAGGGGCCTTCAGACTTTTTCCCTGATTAACTTGAGAAATCTTCCGGTCTTTGGCACCACCAGACCAGTTCTGCAGTGTACACGCTTCCTCCTCAGCCGAATTCAGAATGGGTCCCTGTGGCTGACCCAGGAAATTCCCATTCACGCCGAAGATATTCATCGCCTCACAGAGCTTTCGCAAATGGGCGCAGATGTCTCAACAGCCTGCCAGACCTCCTCCAAGCGCGCACGGAAGTCAGGCAATGCGGACCTCTATACCAAATATGGCACTCGCAGGGGGGGGAAAGGAGCCAAGATCGACCTCATTAATAAGCCCGAGATTCGATTCGCCTGTTACCTCATTGCCAGCAAGACAATGAGGCATTACACCAAGGGCGAATGCACTCTTGATACGATTTCTATTGCTAAACATTGTGTCCAAGGCACCAGATTGAATTGGTGTTCTTTCTTGTTAAAGGAGCTGTTCGATGCGTGCGAGGAGAATTATAAGTGCGCAACCACTTTTATATATGGCTATTTGATTATTGCTTTTTCCATGTGGAAATGGCACACTCCACACATCTGGTTCCCAGCAGAGATCCCTGAGGGCCAACCCCTCGTGATGAAGTTCACTCCATGGCAGGTCTCAAATGACCCCAGTACCAAAATGGTGAATGCAGATGCGTTTCGGTCATGGTACCAACTAATGACGGATGTGGTGGCATGTTAGCAACGAGTGCCCAGGAACCTATTGGACGACTATAGTGAGCAAGTGTGGTTCGGGGTAAGTCACAAGCATACTTACCTCCGACCCGCTTGCATTCCGGCCGATACCTTCCGAATGATGCCAATGAAATTTCAGTTGGACGATGCTACCTTCCATCGCGAAGTCTGCTCATGGTCGGGGGTCACGAAGCACATGCGGGACAGGCTCCCCAGATACAATTTTGACGGGATGGCACCGGTGCAATAGCCTACTGAGACGGCGGAGGCAACACCATCACCAGAACTCCCCAAACCGCTCATCCCCGTCGTCCACCACTTCAACAACCAAGTACGAAATTTCAATGTGGCAGCCCAGGTTATTTCTAGCGGTGCTACCCCATTTCCTTTATTTTATGAATTTCAGCTCACTCTCTCCACTTCGCACCCCTGTACCACTCCACTCACCTCCCCCATCCCCACTATCCTGTTTACCTCCACTGATCCACTCACAACCCCGATGGGTGAGACAAGTGGGCCTAGAGATCCACGCGAGGCCCCTCAAGCTAAGAGGGCCCGCACCACCGAGGCAAATCCGGTGGTGGACCTCACTGATGATGATCCACCACCAGCCCCAAGCATAGGGGTGCTGATTACTGAAGAACCCCTCATCGACCCATCCGAATTCATCAATATGCGCTTTCCACCCAACCCCACCACACTATCCACTGCTCCATCCACTGTTCCTCCACCTACCACTTCATCCGCCCCGTCTAATTCCTCGGCGACGGTGTCTGACCCATTATCCGGGATCTCATGGGTGGGGACTGCGGGGCCGAGGTTGACTCTGGTGCTGCCACAGTAATATCATCGATCAACCCAGTGGTCGAACCCCACCCTCCTTTCATTGATATATTCACACAGCAGTTGCGCACCGGGTCTGATTCTGCTGAGGTTCCGCCGGAGGCCACAGTCCCCCCACAACCGAACCACATTGATCAGCAAGAAAATCTGAATATGGTTGACTCTGCACATCCGGAGGCCATGCCATTCTCACCTCCGGAGCATGTCACTCGAACAGTTGCCGGTGGGCAACCGTTGCCGGAGCGAATGCCGACGCAGAGCACTTCTGGGACTGCCACTTTCCAACCTGACAATCCAGCTCAGCTGTATCTACTGATTCAAAGGGTGGCCTAGCAAGCTGAGAGATTACATTTGGGACTTCAGTAGTAGTATGCCGAGCAGCAACACCAAATTACCGCGCTTACTGAACAGCGTGGCCACCTTCGAACAGCACGGGAGCAGATGGAAGCAATGATCACCAATGTCACCCGGATGTTCTCTGAGTTATGGCCCTCCCTAGAGCCTCATTACCCCTACTACCTCCCAAAATCGTTGCGACCAGCCTCTCTGAGAAAGCTATCCACCTCCGCATCGCTGTTCAGGAATTACACCGGGAGAATCATGAGCTTCGTGCAGCGTTAGTAGCCCGTTCAAATCCAGCCGAGCCCGCGGTCGACTATTCAGCCCAGGTGGCCGCCAAGCAGAGCCAGGCAGCTCAGATGCAGGAAGCACTTCAATCCACAGCACACAAGGCCTGTGACCTCTTGAAGGGCCTTCAGCAATGCTCCCTGGCCCTCACTGTCAAGACCCAGCCGATTTCAGCCCAACTCCAGCAGGTTTCAAGGGAAATTCAAGAGGCTACTGACCCTTCTAGGCTGGATCAATTATACGCCCAGGCTTATGAACTTGAGACCCAACTCCAACACACAGAGGCTTGTTCGGCGGAGGCCAAACGCGTCATTCGTGAGCTCTGGCCGTCCCTTCAATCTAGCGCCCGGGCCATCCAACAGCTCACAGCGGCAGCCGAGACCCAGATCAGCACAATGTTCGGAGTTGTCCCAATGCCCATTGAAGAGGCTGCTGTCACCAAGCTCGCTGAGGACACAGACTCGCTCATCCAGGGGTGGCAGCAAGTTGTGTCGGCTTTTACTGAGCTCCGAGCTACAGCGTTCCAGCGGGTCCTGGAGTTGGGGCCCTTGTTTGAACAGCCGCCGGAAGATGCACGGCAAGGACATGAACAAGCTGAAGGTGCATAGCAGGAATGAGCACAGGATGAAAGCACATAGGTACAGGGCGAACAGGGCACGGGGTCAAGCAGGGAAATGGAGGTCAAAACCGTAATTTGTGATTGACTCGGGGACTAGTCAAGGAACTGTAGTCGGGGCCTGTTGGGGCCCTTTTTTTGAAAAACCTTGTTTTGAATGTTTTGAATTTGAACCAACAGCCAGATTTTGGGGTTTCCGAATGAGTACACATGGCAGCCGCAACCAAGTCGCAACCACATCAAACGGCGGAGCTACCAAGGTTGCGACGAAACAGGCACATAGCGGAGGAAAATAGATGCATAAGTGCAGATAAGGAGAAGATACAGCAGAAAGAACGCAAGCGGAACACACAGATAATCAGAGAAGAACCAGAAGCAGCTGAAGAAGGACATAAGAAGAACTAACAGTTGCGACAGCGGGTGAATAAATAGCAGTCACCCGGATGGAAGAAGGGATGATTACACAGCAGAAGAGAGAAGAGAGCGACTAAAATGAGAGAAAACGCATGCTGCAGCAGGAATCCAAAGCAAGGATGAGGTCTCTGTAGTTCCTAGGGTCTATTGATGTAGAATCTCTGTTCCGCAAGGCATATGTATCAGATCTGTAAGCCCATTGCAACGCTATGTAACTGAGACTTGGCCAAGAGCTTAATACAATTGCAGATTGCTGTCTATTTGTGTGATTCACATGCATGTGTGTTGGTTGCGATGCTTTAAAATTTTCATTTGCTTAATATCTGTATGTTCTCTAAATAATGTCGCGTGTGTAATTCTATCCATGCAATTTAATCGCTGATGAGAATGAGTTGCGGATCTGTTCCTTGCCACTGGTCTATTCCCCTTCTGCATGTGGTCGCGGCACGCCTCGGGTGAGACTCTCTACTCCCCAGAGTAGGGTGATAATGCCGGCGTAATCCTAGACTATAGCGGATTCTTTTGTTGGCCACAATCCCTGAACCTGGGTCTTGCCCGCGAGACCTGATCACTCGCCAACATTCACCTATAAGTATTCAAAGGAAATTTCATTGTAGGGGCTGGGAAAAATTTTAATTGCTGAACTGGTGTTGAGTTAGAGTCACTGATTAGTTGTAATATAGTAGGCTGGGAAGAGAAGAATTGGACTGTAAAGGCTATTGGGCTCAAATTCTGTAACTGGTTTTGGACATCAATACACCAAGAAGATTCACTGGATCCTGATCTAAATCATTGGTGATGTGTTTCCTCATTGTCTTTGTTACTTTCCTCATGTTTTCCACTCTATTCACATTCTCTGATAAAGAGCAGTAAATATAGATTAAAATTTACTTCTAAAGTACCCTAATTCTAACTGGTAAGATTTATCTGTATGTTTTCCTCTAAATGTGTATTTAAGAGTGATATCAATAGAGTATAACCAGTCAAGAATGTTGGTGAGCCCATGTCTCGTTGAGTATGACTTGAGATACTGTTCTTAAATGTTATTTTCATCGCATGCTAAGTAGAGTCTTAAGCAAGGAAGTCTATGGTTAGCCATGTTCCTTGTTGGGTCTTAAAGAGTTGCTTTGCAGATTTCCCTTAAGAGTAAGCCGAAAGCAGGAAAGGTTTAAAGTCCTTGCTTGATCTTAGGTTTCTTTTTATGTTTATCTTATATGTTTTTCTCATGAGTGTATGCCAAAATCAAGTTAGATTAAAAGTCCTTACTTGATCTTAGGCTGCCTTTGTTTTCTTTCATGTTGCTTCTTTCATTTCACTCCTTAATGTTCCATACCACCAACTCAAATTAAAAGATATTCTGATATAGACGACCTGCCCCTTGAAAACTCTTGGATAGTTGATGTGTGAGTAAACCCTTTTATGACTCCATATCCCAATGGTTAAGCACTCTTTGACCTATATTCCCATGCTTAAATATCCCTCCACTTACTTCCTTCTTCACTTCACATGACCTTCTCAGTTAATGAATCCCAACCGAAACAAAACAAACAACCTCTTGAACTTCATAACTAGCCTAATATCTTAACTAAGCATAAATAAATATCTTTGAAAACAATACTTACATAGAGAGATCCCTCTCTGAATCCGGGAGGGCTAGATCCTAGGATTCCAAAGCGGTTCTGATGTTGCCTAGTCATTTGGTATGTCAGTGTGCCAAATCACTAGGACCCCAACATAATGGCGACTCCGTTGGGGACACTCTGAGTAAATTTAAATCTTAGACATCCTTGAGAACTCATAAAACCCACAGCAACCTTATACAGGTAGTTAATTATTGTGGTGGACAGCAGCTCATCTTGAACATTTAAAATTATCCATCTGGCGACTCCACAACTCCTAAAAGATCAAAAGACTCCATTGGTGATCAGTAGGCCTGCTGATTATTCCTGGTTTCACAAAGACTCCACTGGGGCAGCCCACACTACCATTAAAACATTATTCACATCCATGATTAGGAAACTTTGAGGATTAAGTTTTCTTTGTTAAAAACTAGTTTGCCTCTTAAAGATTGTTATATCTGGCTAACTTTCTTCTTTTTGGGTCTGAAACTTAACATTCTAGCTTCAAGAAGAATCCATACCAGAGCTTATCCTGACCCAAATCCTCCTAAAATAGTTGATAGTCCAGAAAGAATTCTTTGAAAGTCTCATGTATCTAGGGATCCAAATATTTCCAGACCCATTCATAGAGCTAACTCGGTGCCCGAAAACCTTACAGCTCTATCAGATACTCAAGTTGACTTAGATTTACCAAGTAATTTACCCAGAACTAGGTCACTTAGTGGTATAGATCAGACAGAATTTGAGCCTCCAAGTTCACCACAACATAGTGGTCAACATATTAGAAACAGAGAAACCCCTCCATCCACACTTCCTGATCTTCATTTCATTCGTAACTTGGGTCTCTCTCACCCTAAATCTGCTCAACAGTCTCTTGTTGGTCCAAGCACTTCTGCCATCTATATACATGTTGTTCAAGCCACTCCTTTACTCCCAAAAAATATTGTCATGGCAGCATGGTATGCTCCCCTAGTGTTGCCACAGCCTCTGGTTCCTTTACCCAATGAATATCAGTCTAAAATTCCCCATTTCACTGGAAATGAGTCCACTACTACTCAATAGCATGTAGACAAGATGAATGATGCCTTTGATTATATGGAAATAGAATATGAGACCATTAAGATGAGAATCTTTGCCCAAAGTTTAGGAGGAGAAGCCAAGAAATGGTTTAAGGGTTTAATCCCTCACAGTATAAATGATCTCCCTTCTTTACATCAAACATTCACAAACAAATTGGAAATTAGGAAGAATCCACTCCAAATACTTTCAGATTACAACAACCTAAAGAGAAATCCTGGGGAGAGTGTGAAAATTATTGCACTAGGTTAAACAGTGTTTATAATGCACTACCCCCAGACTTAAAACCTCCACAAGGATCATCTTTGGCCAAATTCCCTGAAGGATTTGAGCTTGAGATGGCCTATCAGCTTAGAGAAAGGGATCCCTTAACTTTAGAAGACATGCAGAAAGGAGCTTTTAGTGTGGAAGCTAATATGATTGAAAAGAGAGCCAGGATGAGGATTGAAAATAAAATGACATATAGAGAGGACACTGCACCTTCTGCATCTGAATCAAAATTATACCATCTAGCCAAGAACATGGATAGGTTAGAAAAAATGATGGAGAGGTTAGATTTCCAAACAAATGCCCAAAACAGGAACCAAACTCAAAATCAAAACCAGAACTTTAGGAGAAACCCCCCTCAAATGAAACAAAGAGATTCTGATCAAAAAATCAGACCTCCATTTCAAGAAAATTATGTTGATGAAGAGGAGGGAATGATAGGAGAGTCAGAGGGAACTATTATAGACATGTTGGGAATTAATAATGAAGACCCTACCTTTTTCACAGAGGATGACCAAGCCGTATATACATATTATGATAATGAAGGTTTAGAATCTGAATATTATAGGCAAGGCTTTTAGAATGCAATCATGGAGGTCCACAAGAAATATGACCTCAGAAGCAAAAAGAAACAAGAAATTCCCCAAACAAAAACCTCTGAGACTACTGCTAAGAACAGATCTGAAAAGGTGGTTAAATGGGCTGCTGAAAACAACAAAACAACAGCTGAAATTTCTGGTAAAAACAAGGGCGAAGTCACTCAAAACACTGATAAACCGAGTGTTGGCCCCATTGGTACTATTACTTTAGCTAGTACCCCTGAAAGAAATTTTTTAACTAATGTACATAGTGAAAACCAGCAAGCTGATTTTGCTGGTAAGTTAGTGACTAACAAGACAGATTTGAACCTTTCCAAGAGTCATTTCCCTTTCAGCTTAGAAAGTGAAATTGCTAAAATCAAAATCTCTGTCCCCCTCACTGAGTTAGTCACTCAAGATGTATATAAATGTCAGGTCTTGAAAGCTCTAAACATAGAAGAAAATAATGACTCTGTCAACCTCAATGATGATCAGCCAGCCCTTTTATTTGGCCCTAAAATTGAAGGGAAATTCCAGGAAGGAGTGATTCCTCCTTTCTATGTTAGTTTGAATATCCATGACAATATTTTACACAATGCTATGCATGATTCTGGGGCATCACATAACCTCATGCCCAAAGTAATCATGGAGAGATTAGGCCTTGAAATAACCAGACCATACAAATATTTGTACTCTTTTGACTCCAGCAGAGTAAAATGCTTAGGCCTGATCAAAGATCTGTGTGTGAACTTGACCCAGATCCTAGCCAAATGCATAGTGATGAATGTGGTAGTGGCTGATGTGCCCCCCAAATATGGCATTCTTCTTTCAAGATCATGGGGTGCCAAGCTGCAAGGTACCATACAAATGGACATGACATATGTCACCATCCCTGTCTTCAGTAAACTTAGGAGACTGTATAGGGAATCACACATGAAATTTATGGTGAGCAGTCAAGAAAAATCAAAGAATTCCCCTCTTTATTCTGTCCACACAGACCTAGACTCATTCATTCTTTGCAATGATGAAAGCTTTGGTGAACCAAAGTTGGATAATGAGCAATCACCCAGCATAACAGAAATTAAGGAGGGAGAAGCTCTCAAACAGTGGGCCAAAGCTGAAATTTGTAACAAACAAGACAGAGAGCATGAGAAACCCACTATCCATCAGATTAGTGCAAACCAAGGGAGTCAAGAAGAAAGGCCTGAGCTCCATGAAAACCTTAAGAAACAAGTCCAACCCAACATGTTGCAGAACCCATAGAGCTGCATTATGACAGTCAAAACACAGAGTACAAAGAGGACAGTAATGGAAATAACACCAAGTATGAAACTAGCCCTCTTTGGAGTATGAGTTTTGATGGGTCTTGCAATAGAACTTGTGCAGGAGCAGGTGTATGGTTTCACAACACTGAGAACAATTACACTGAAATCCATGCATACCAGCTAAAATTCCAATGCACTAATAACATAGCAGAGTATGAAGCACCCCTCTTAGGACTGCAGTCACTAAAGAAATTAGGGGCCAAGAGGATAGTTGTTCATGGAGATTCTAAACTAATCATTAGGTAGATAAATGGAGAATACACTGCCAAACATACAAGACTAAGAGCCTATAGAAATGATGCCATGGAACTTTTGCAAACCTTTGAGGAATATGAACTTGCTTTTGTCCTTAGAAGCCAAAACATCCTTGCCAATGGATTTTCTTGCGCTACCAGCTCATGTCAAAGACCCTATGACAACAAGAAATTCAATGTCAAAGTGAAATATAGGCCAACTGTCCCAGACAATGAAAAATATTGGCAGGTCTTTGAGGGAGATAAACAGATAGAGGACTTTTTGTAGTTCAGAAATGAGTTTGAATTGCCTAATTCAGACTCAAAGTATGACAAAAACCACCTGGATGAGGAATAGCATGACCAAAAAGAACCTCCTCCCATTGCAGAAATAAATCTGCTAACCAGTGAGTTCGAAAATCAAATGGAAGAATACATAAACTCAGAAAAATAAGACATAGAGATATTACAGTCCAAAGATAAAGGCTTACCCAAAGGACTAGCACCTCTAGAAGACTTGTTTGATTTTAATGACGTTGCTAAGAAACCAACAATAGAACTCACTCATTCTGATATTGAGGAATGCAATATAGGCAGTAAAGACAAACCCAAAATGATCAAACTGTCTAAAACATTGCCAGCTCACATTAAACTGAGATATATTGAGATGTTTAAAGAATTTTCAGATGTTTTTTCTTGGAGCTATGAGGATTTAAAGGCATATGACACAGAGACCATTCAGGAAAAAATTGCGCAGAATAAACCCTGTGCAGTTACCTCTGGTTGAGAAGGAAATTAGGAAAATTTATGATGCTAGAATCATTGTCCCTGTGAGATACTCAGAATGGGTGTCTAATCTTGTACCTGTGAGGAAGAAAACAGGATAAATTAGGCTCTGTATTGACTTCAGGAACTTGAACAGAGCCTCATTAAAAGACAAATATCCCCTACCCAAAATGGAGCACATCTTACAAAGGGTAGTTGGTTCCAAGAGGATTTCCTTGCTAGATGGTTTCTCAGGATATAATCAAATATTGGTATTGCCTGAGGATCAACTGAAAACAACCTTCACTATTCCTTGGGGCACTTTCATGTATGTAAAGATGCCTTTTGGATTAATGAATGCAGGTTCCACCTTTCAAAGAGCCATGGATATTGCTTTCTCAGAAGAAATAGGACACTTCATTGTGATTTATTTAGATGACATCACAGTCTATTCCAAAACAAATGAAGAACACCTAGCACGCCTCAGGAAAGTCTTTGAGAAATGTAGGAGGTTTGGGCTATCTTTAAATCCCAAGAAGACATTGTTTGGTCTCCAAGAAGTTAAACTTCTCGGTTATATCATATCTGAAAAGGGGATTAAAATAGATCCAAAAAGGGTTGCAGGTATATTACAAATCATTCACCCTAGAAACATCAAAGAACTCCAATATTTCATTGGAAAGATAAATTTCCTGAGAAGGTTCATACCCAACCTAGTAGAACTCCTTAGGCACATGACAAACATGCTAAATAAAGAGATAGGAGTCAAATGGAAATTGGAAGAAAAGAAATCCTTTGAACTGGTTAAACATGCACTTACCCAAACACCAATTCTCATTAGTCCTAATTTCACTAAGGACTTCCTCATATTTTCATTTGCATCAGAACATAATGTGGTTGTGGTCCTATTACAAGAAAATCCAGAAGGAGAAGAACAGCCAATTGCATTTTTTAGCAAGGGACTGAGGGATGCTCCTCTAAAATATAGCATAATGGAGAAACAAGCCTATGCAATGGTCAAAGCCTTGAAGGATTTCAGATTTTATATCTTACACTCTCACATTATTGCATTTGTGCCTCATGTAGTGGTGAAGGACATTCTGTCACAAGACCCTGATGGCAAAAGAGGAAAGTGGATTGTTGTCGTACTAGAATATGATTTGGAAATGAAACCCACTAAACTCATCAAGGGTCAAGGCCTAGCATAGTTAATGGCTGAATATAACTTACAAGCACTTGATATAAACATGATAGATGCACTAGATGAAAAGGAAGAATTACCAGCTCCACTTGTTGAAGATCATTTCCTTAATTCATCTTGGTATACTGATATTTTATATGTGCTTACTAATCTCAATGCACCTCCTGTTTTGTCCAAAACAAAGGCCAGATTCTTAAAGTTAAAGGCTGTTAATTACTGCATTTTAGATAATTTTTTATATTGGAATAATGCCAGTGGTTTATTGCTTAAATGTTTGCCTGAGGTTGATGCAGATAGGATCAAGCATGAGTTTCATGAAGGAGAATGTGGAGGCCACCTAAGTTGGAAAACCACTGCTAATAAAATCCTTAGGGCTGGCTATTACTGGCCCACCCTCTTCCAAGATGTCCACAGTATGATAGTTTCTTTTCACAAGTGCCAAATCTTCGAAGGCAAGAGAAAACTTCTTCCCCTACCTTTGCAACCAATCACTATTGAAGCTCCTTTTCGGCAGTGGGGCCTAGACTTCATTGGGGAAATCCACCCTGCCTCATCTACCCGACATAGATGGATACTCACAGCCACTGACTATTTCACCAAATGGATAGAAGCCATCCCTTCTAGGAATGCCACAGACTCAAACATCATAAAATTTCTTGAAGATCATATCCTGTCTAGATTTGGCTTTCCTAGGAAAATTATCACTGACAATGCCGTTGCATTTGGTTCAAAAAATATGGTTGATTTCTGTCATAGATATCAGATTGTGCTTGGTCATTCTATAGCTTATTACCCTCAAGGTAATGGACTAGAAGAATCTTCCAATAAAATTCTGGTTAACATAATAAAGAAGATGTTGGAAGAAAATCAAAGGTCATGGCACAACAAACTGGTACATGCCTTATGGGCAGATAGATTGACAAAAAAGAAATCAATTGGAATGTCTCCCTATCAGTTGGTTTATGGAGCAGATGCAGTTTTTCCTACCAGCCTAGCAGTACCAGTGATGAAGTTAGTCCAAGAAGTACAATCAGAAGAAGATAGCATGATGAGAAGGATAAATCAGACCATACACCTTCAACAAACCAGAGAAGAAGTTTATAAAAGAGCACAGAAAGTGCAGGAGGATGTCAAAAGGATATTTAGCAAGAGGACGAAGGCCAGTGTTTTCAAGATTGGTGACAAGGTACTCAAATGGGATTCCAGGAGAGAAGATAAGGGAAAACATGGCAAGTTTGACAATTTATTGAAAGGCCCTTACATTATTCAATCAATTATTGGTCATAATGCATTTTTTCTACAGGAGATGGATGGTACAGACTTTTTTGGGGGTCCTGTCAATGACAGGATGCTCAAACACTATTTCTGCTGAAACTTCTATTTAAAGCTTTCATTTTCCATTGTAAATATCACTGCTACGTTTTATTCTGAAAAATTTGAAAAATACAAAAACAATAGAAAAATAGAAAAGATGAAAAATTAAAAAAAAAAAGGGAAAGGTACAGCCCCATACCAAGAAGAAAGAAAGTCTGAAAGTGTGCAAGCCTAAATGCCACTACCAAAAGAAGCACTACTATTTAGTCAGACAGCATAATCATGACTAGATAGATTCAATTTACTGCTGATAGATTAGTGAATCAAATTAGCCAAACTGTTTAATCTTGGCTTATCAGTAGACTAGATTAGGATAGAAATGAATGGTTAAAACATGCTCAAAATCTAAACCAAATAATCAGAGGAAAGAGTGGCTCTAATCAGATAAAAACCTGAGCCAAAGAAAGAATAAATACTGGTTATAACATGCCGAAAACTTGAACCATGAAAACAAGAAGAAGACAGCTCAAAGAGATCAGAAACAAAGTTGAAGGAAAGAATGAGGGATGCTTGGAATTTTCATATCTTAAGCCTTCATAGTTTTGTTTTAATTTTCTGCAAATAATTCTATGTGCAGTTGGCTTCTTGGCCATGGACTCTATAGCAAATCAGACAGCTTAATCCTGTTTTGACTGTGTTTTCAATTTTTGTTTTAGAATATAGAGAATGCAAATCTGTTAGACAGTTTAATCCTGGCAGATGATAGATTAGGTAGAGAAGCTATGAGTTCAACTGTTTAATCTGGACTCATGGAGAAATAAGGGTAGATTTAGATTAGTTTTTTCCTGTTTTTAAAAAGAATAAAATGTTGATGTTTAAGGTCTGCAATTCCAAATGCACCTTCTGAAGAAAAAATGTTAGGGAGTAGGCTGTGTAGGTAGAATGATTGGGAGAATTTGTTTGTTGATATGAAATATTGATCATCCTTTCTAAAGCAGCATGGTCAATGAAGAAGAGTTTTTCATGGATAAGGCACCGGTCTACATCCCAGAGATCAGATTGTGAATATTCTTGACACCTCCAAAGAGCTGCCATCCTCAAGTGGAGCCACTATTAGCCATCAGTAAATTTGGTCATAAGCAAATGATGGATAAAACAGGCGTTGAGCCTTCAAGAGATCATTTTCATGGAAAATCACTCATCCTTGAAGTCTGTTGTTCCCTAACAATGTTGTTCCCTAAACTATTATGCATTAAAAACAATGTTGTTCCCTCCAAAAGTCTAACCAAAAATCTGTTGTTCCCTTCAAAGAACTGTTTTCTAAAAAGCATCCCCTTTTTTCATCACTTCATAGCCCTCATTTCCCCTTATTCACCCTTCATGTTCCTCTTAAAACCCCACTATTTCCTCCTCTAAAATTTTTCATTTTCCCTTCCTTCCCCCTCAGAAACCTTCAAAAATCCCTTTAAACCATAGAACTCCTTGTTTATGGTTTAAAAACCCTCCCTTCCCCTCTATCGGAACTGGAAAAACCCCAAGAAAATCCATTAAAAAATGCAAAACTCACTTATTCTGCCTTTGTTAGAAGCATGCAGGCCTCAAGCCCCTTTGGGTTTGAGCCTCGGCCCCTTTCGCCATATAACCTAGCCCTGCAATCGGGTGCCTAACACCTTTAGCCCCTTCATCGCATCGGCCTTTTCTTTTTATAAACTCGTTGTTTCTTTACATTTTTCCCCCCGATGTGATAAGCTCCCCCCTCCTCAGCACTTGGTCATGTATTGCAACATGGGACCGTGTCCCGGGCTTTACCTAAGCGCTCATCGCATTGCAACTTTATATCGCATTGCATTGTTGTCGATTCCTTACCTCGCTTCTCCTTTCCCACCGCTGATGTGATAAGCCATCCTTCCATCGGCCCCTGGACACATACCCCTCCACGTGACCATACCCCAGCGCCTATGTTAAACTCCCATCACATCGGCATTTCCATAAAAGACCTACCTTTCCTTCACATTTTGCCTGCTCCGATAACAATACCCTACTGAGATCTACACCATAGATCCATAAGATCTAACGCCTCTTGTAGGCCTACCATCCATCGCGTGAAGGACCCATCCTATCACACCCCGACACATGTCCCCCACTACAGTCTCCGCCCGAGCAGCTTTTTCATCGCGCTCGGTCCGCACCGTCCGATCTCATCCCTTTCATCCAACGGCTGTGGTGGTGTATCGCGCGATTTTCGCATCCGGAGTTTAACATTCCAAAGTTACGTGATACCGGCGGTATCAAGAAAGCCACGTGGAACAATACAACTAGATCGCATTCCCTCCGAGCTAAACCGCTTACCACTCCAATATCGCGTGAAAACCACCCATGGTATTTCAAAACCGCTTTTTCTCAAATTCACGCCAAACTCTAGTTTTAACCGAATTTTCACCTGTTTTCTTCATAACACCGCTTTCGCCTACATATTCACCTTTCTGCACTGCTCCTCCGCCCCTGACAGCCTCTGCATGCAGTTTTTTCCCCTCCCCCGCAGGATTTTATAATAATTTGTGGTTTTTGCAGGTTTTTATAATAGTTTTTGAGGTCAACAGCCTTATGGTTCAATAACGGAGAGCAGACGAAGATCATCACCTCCGAAGTCCATAGTACCGCTGAATAAAGCTTCCAGGGTGTACATTCAAGTTTTTAATCCATGTTTCATCAACATGGGTTATTTAAATAGAACCCTCAGCATGCCAAGGTACCTATTTACAGTAGAGAAGAGATTAAGCATAATGATGAAGGATTAAAGCGCAAAGTACTAAGATCAAAAGGCATGATCCCACAGTTAAAAGGATAAAGCACAGTATGGGGATAAAATTCAGTTTGAAAGATTAAAACAGTCAATAAAGGACTGAAAGGCCGAAGAAGGATAGAGAAAAAAGCATGATCAGCCCTAAAGCACAAAATCAGAGCTAAATCAAGGTTTTAAAGTGATAAGGCAGATAGATCAGCAAAGGAAGGTCTCGAACGCCACATCTACAGCAGTTATTACTCCACCAAAAGGACACCTGCAGTTTGATTTACTTTTCAATGACACTATGACAGCCATCCTTATGACAGAAACTTCACTAAAAACTGTCAGAGAAGTTATCAAGCAGACGTGGGGCTACAGAACCCGAAATTTGACAGCTTACTTGTCCCAGATGGTCAATCAGGGTACTTTTTGGGTTTCAAAGAACACACTGAGGAGTTATTACCATGCCTACCAGAACAAGCATAAAACAGGAAAAACTACCAAAATGATGGAAACAGTTAATGCAACTTTCCTTAAGCAGAATGGGCATTCAAGCACTCCTCCCACTCTGTCTTAATTCATATTTATTACCATTCCTACCATACTCTTCCTCTTTCACCTATAAGTATTCAAAGGAAATTTCATTGTAGGGGCTGGGAAAAATTTTAATTGTTGAACTGGTGTTGAGTTAGAGTTACTGATTAGTTGTAATATAGTAGGCTGGGAAGAGAAGAATTGGACTGTAAAGGTTGTTGGGCTCAAATTCTGTAACTGGTTTTGGACATCAATACACCAAGCATATTCACTGGATCCTGATCTAAATCATTGGTGATGTGTTTCCTCATTGTCTTTGTTACTTTCCTCATGTTTTCCACTTTGTTCACATTCTCTGATAAAGATCAAAAAATATAGATTATGATTTACTTCTAAAGTACCCTAATTCTAACTGGTAAGCTTTATCTGTATATTTTCCTCTAAATGTGTATTTAAGAGTGATATCAATAGAGTATAACCAGTCAAGAATGTTGGTGAGCCCATGTCTCGCTGAGTATAACTTGAGATATTGTTCCTAAATGTTATTTTCATCGCATGCTAAGTAGAGTCTTAAGCAAGGAAGTTTATGGTTAGCCTTGTTCCTTGTTGGGTCTTAAAGAGTTGCTTTGCAAATTTACCTTAAGAGTAGGCCGAAAGCAGGAAAGGTTTAAAGTCCTTGCTTGATCTTAGGTCACCTTTTATGTTTATATTATATATTTTTCTCATGAGTGTATGCCAAAAGTAGGTTAGGTTAAAATTCCTTGCTTGATCTTAGGCTGCCTTTGTTTTCTTACATGTTGCTTCTTTTATTTCACTCCTTAATGTTCCATACCACCAACTCAACTTAGAATATCTTCTGATATAGATGACTTGCCCCTTGAAAACTCTTGGATATTTGATGTGTGAGTAAACCCTTTTATGACTCCATAGCCCAATGGTTTATCATTCTTTGACCTATCTTCCCATGCTTAAATATCCCTCCACTTACTTCATTCTTCACTTCACATGACCTTCTCAGTTAATGAATCTCAACCGAAACACAACAAACAACCTCTTGAACTTCATAACTAGCCTAATATCTTAACTAAGCATAAATAAATATCTTTGAAAACAATACTTACATAGAGAGATCCCTCTCTGAATCCAGGAGGGCTAGATCCTAAGATTCCAAAGCGGTTTTGATGTTGCCTGGTCATTTGGTATGCCAGTGTGCCAAATCACTAGGACCCCAACAGAATGTTATGCCTTAGGAAATGGAATTGGTGTTTTTTTAATGCAAGAAGGAAGACACGTTGCTTTTGAAAGTGGTCCAATCAAGGGAAATTATTTACACAAACCTATTTGTGTGAAGGAAATGTTGATAATATTGCATGCCCTTACCAATGGCACCCTTACCTCATGGGAAGATACTTAGAGGTAAAAATATATCATGATAGTATTAAATACTTCTTGGAACAAAGATTATCTTCAAAAGAGAAACAAAAAATGGTTCACAAAGATGTTGGGTTATGACTTTGAAATCATCTACAAAAAAGGGAAGAAAAATGTTGTTGTGGATGCACTCCTAAGAAGGGATGAAGATTTGGAGGAATTTCTCTATGCCATTGCTATTATCCAACCTGATTGGATAAGTGAAGAGAGGGATGAATGGAAGAATGAAGAAGAGGAGTGGAAACTCATTCAAAAGTTTCATCAATATCCCAATGCATCTGATACATTTATCTGGAAAAAGGATTCACTTTGGTACAAAGATCGCTTATATCTATGTAAGAACTCCCAACTCAAACAAAAAGTTATTTTGGAATTGCACACCTATCCTATAAGAGGGCACTCAATACTTTTTTAAAATTACCATGGAGTCAAGAAGGAATTTATGGCGATATGTTTGATTTTACAACAAAATAAAGTTGAGACATTTAAGACCAGGCTTTTACAACCATTGTCCATTCCAAGTCAACGTTGGGAGGAGGTATCAATGGATTTTATCACAATTTTACCCAAGTATGAAGGAAAGAGTGTCATCATAGTGGTAGTTGATATAATTACCAAGTATACACACTTTTGTGCACTATCTCATCCTTTCAAAGCTAGTACAATTGCTACTGCATTTGTGGAAACAATTCAAAATCTACATGGAAACCCAAATCTTATTGTAAGTGATAGAGATCCCATTTTCACTGGAACTTTTTGGAAAAAAATATTTTATTTTCTTGCTACTCAATTAGCTCATACCTCATCTTATCATCCTCAATCTGATATGAAAATTGAGATAGTGAACAAATGTTTGGAAGGATATCTTCATTGCTTTATATCTAATAAACAAACATAGTGGGTCAAGTGGTTACCTCTAGTAGAATGGTGGTATAACACTTCCTTCCTTACTGTAGCAAAATTGACCCCATTTATGGCACTTTATGGATATCTTCCACCATCCATCACATCATATTTAAGAGAAATTCTAAGGTTCAAGAAGTGGAAGATCACATAAAGCATCAACAACAAGCTTTCCAACTCTTAAGCTAACTCTAGCGCATAATTGAATGAAACAACAGGCATATCAACATCGCAGTGAAAGAATTTTTGACATGGGAGATTGGGTATTTTTATGGCTACAACCATACAAACAAATTCCCCTCAAGAAAGCTAAGCAAAAAATAAATTATCACCTAAATATTATGTACCTTACAAGGTGTTGCAAAATATTGGTACTATGGCATACAGATTGGAGTTGTCTACGTCTTCACAAGTACACCCAGATTTCCATGCTCCATGCTTAAATAATATTATAGGTGACAAGCTCTTAGCTCAAACTATATTTCCAGAACTTGACAGGGAATAAAAAATCGTATTGGATCTTGAAGCAATCAGAGAAACAAGAATTTGATAGATATGGAATCGATCAATTTCAAAGTATATCATTAAGTGGAAGAACTTACCTATCAACGTTTCCACATGGGAGGATGATTATTTTATACATAAACATCCAGAACTACTCAAGTGTTGAGGAAAACACTTTTTGAAGGAGAGCGGCATGTTAGGTAACTAAAATACTAGTGTAGCCCCCGTATTGTTATTGTTGTGACCCATAGAAGCCCAATATTTCTATTGTTGTGTCCTTACATTATTATTGTTATGTAGGCCATAATTATATTTTGACCCTTTAGAATCATATATATACTAAGGAAGTATTTTCATTTGAACCATCCAAGGATTGTTCATTTATGTGATGTAAAGGGAGGTTGCCCCCTCGAAGTGGCCTATTATCTAGTTGTTCATCTAAATTTTCTAATGTTTTTGTGTTATTTTGATCTAGATACATGACAGGTTTTCACCTCGGGATATTTTATTTTTCTTTTCTTTTCTTTTCTTCAGGCTCATTGGTTTCCTCAAGGATTTTTGCAACCTATGATACTTCCTCAGGTGCCTCAAGGGAGGTTTTTACCTATGGTTTTTTTCTCTTTTTTTGTTTTGTTTTCTCTTTCTTTTTTATCAAAGGCTTAATGGATTGGGAGCTATGATGCTCTCAATAACATTAAATTATGTGTTTATTGAATTATAAAACTCAACCCTTGAGAGGATGTTTCTATAAAACTTCAATCTGTATCCATTCACTAGAAGCATAATTTTTTCTTTACCAATTGTCTTGATCTCAACTGATTCATTATCATGGCATTTTTCCACCATATAAGGTCCCAACCATTTGGTAATGAGTTTTCCTTTGAAATATTTGAACCTAGAATCATACAAGAGGGCCCAATCACCCTCTTGTAAGGTTCTAGCCTTGATTTTCATATCATTCCAAACTTTTCTTTGCAATTGAACTACTTCAATGTGCATTAGAGACTACAGCCTTAGTTCATCAAGTGCATTTATTTGTTGCAGTCTCTCTTCCTAAGATTTTTTGATGTCCAAGTTAAGTTTTGTTTCCATTCTTAATGTATTATACTCAAATTTAATGGATAAGAGGGCCTTATTTCCATAGACCAAATCAAAGGGGGTGAACCCTATGGTGGTATTCTAAGTAGTGTTGTAGGCCCAAGTGGCCTCAACAATCCTTTCTGACAATATTTCTTGTTGTTGTTAACCACCTTAGTCAGAATTATTTCCAATGCTCTATTGGTCACCTCCACATGCCCACTAGCTTGAGGGTAATATGGGGTGGATTTTCTGTGTTTGATATGATGTTTCTTCATTATCCCCTTTATCAGATTGGAAGTGAATTGAGAAACTTATTCTGTCACTAGTTCCCTTGGGAAACTAAATTTGTAAAAAAATGTTCTCCCTTAATAACTCTACTACTTTATGTTCTATTGTTTTCTTAAATCCTTCACCTCAACCCACTTGGTCAAATAATCTATGTAGACTATGATGTACTTTTGTCCATATGGATGTTCAATAGGAATATTGAATTCCATGCTCCATGTTTCAAATCGCTTGAAAGTCGCTTGAGATTGTAGGGGTATCTCATCCCTCCAACAAGTAGGTTTCCCCATCCTATAATGCTCAACACATTGTGCAGTGTATCTTTGGGCATCTCAATGAAGAGTAGGCCAATGGTATCCTACCTCAAGAATCTTGTAGGATGTCCTCTTAGCAGCAAAATGGATCCCACATGGTACATCATAACATGCTAAGAGGATGTCATAGACCTCATATTCTCTTACACATATCCTTAGGATTTTATCAGACCCCAACCTAAATATGTTGCCCCCATCCAAGTACAAAAATCACTTTTCCTGACTATTTTTCTCTTTTCCTTTGAAGAAAAGTTAGGGGGAAAGTAGCCAGCAACCAAAAATTTTTGTATATCAGCAGAATTTTTGGGTTGCCAACAAAATAACGTTGAGACAATTAACTTGCCAAGGCTTTTAAAACCATTCGTCATTCCAAGTCATCATTGAGAGGAGGTCTCAATGGATTTTATTGCAAGCTTATCCAAATCCGAAGGAAAGAGTGTCATCATGGTGGTAGTTGATAGACTTACCAAGTATGCACATTTTTGTGCACTATCTCATCCTTTCAAATCTAGTATAGTCGTTGCTACATTTGTGGAAACAGTTCAAAATCTAAATGGAAACCCAAATATTATTGTAAGTGACAAAGATCCCATTTTTACTGGAATTTTTTGGACAGAAATATTTTCTTGTCTTGGTACTCAATTAGCTCGTAGCTCATCTTATCATCCTCAATCTGATAGGAAAATTGACATAGTGAACAAATTTTTGGAAGGATACCTTTGTTTCTTTGTATCTGATAAGCAAACACAATGGTTCAAGTGGTTACCTCTGTCAGAATGGTGTTATAGCACTTCCTTCCATACCGTAGCAAAAATGACCCCATTTATGGTGCTTTATGGATATCATCCACCATCCATCACATCATCTTTAAGATAAATTTCTAAGATTCAAGAAGTATAATAACATCGAGCATCAACAAAAAGTTATCAAACTATTAAAGGATAACCTAAATTTGGCATAGAATAGAATCAAACAATAGGAAAATAAAAAAGGAAGTGAAAGAATTTTTTACGTGGGACATTGGATATTTTTATGGCTACAACTATCAACCATACAAATAAATTTACCTAAAGCAAGCTAATAATGATAATAAATTATCACTCAATTACTATGGCCCTTATAAGTTGTTGCAATAGATTGGTACTATGGCCTACAAATTGGAGTTTATTGCGTCTTCACAAGTACACCCAATTTTTCATGTTTCATGCTTAAATAAGGTTATAGGTGACAAGATCCCATTTCAAACTACATTTCTAGAACTTGACAAGGAAGGAAAAATCATATTGGAGCCTAAAGAAATCACATAAACAATAATCTGGTAGTTATGGAATCGATCAATTTCAGAGTATCTCATTAAGTGGAAGAACTTACCTATTGAATATTCTACATGGGAGGATGATTATTTTATACATAAGCATCCAGAACTACTCAAGCATTGAGCACAACACTTTTTTGAAGGATATTGGCATTTTAGGTCCCTATAATACTAGTGTATCCCCCATATTTTTATCGATGTGCCCCATAGAAGCCCACTATTGTTATTGTTGTGTCCTTATATTATTATTATTATGTAGGTCCTAATTATATTTTTACCCTTTAGACTCCTATATATAACAAGGAGGTCTTTCCATTTGAATCATCCAAGAATTGTTCATTTATGTGATGTAAAGCAAGGTTTCTGTTGGTCGGCTTAATTGTCGGATTAAACCTCTCAATGTTAATTATCAATCTGGGAGTCATAAATGTGAGTTGTACTGCGTATTGGCTTAGCTTACTAATTAGAGTATATGAGTTTACTTATTAATGATAAACCATGTGCTTGAATGAAACACACATTTGCTGGCAAACAAACAACTTTGAAAGGAAACCTACTTAACCAATTTCATTTACTGCAAACTCCACACTATAATTAAACTATAATGAAATTCAATACAATCTTCAATTATGTAACATTCTCGCACTCGCATTCTACTTTTAAAATCTCCTATGATAGCTTGAAAACCTTCACCTAATTATTCCTCTCATTAACTTAGAAACTAGCACTCAAAACTAAGCTTGAGATAACCAAAAGGAACACATTATTCTAATGATAATTCACACATTAAACTAACTCAAAATACATTTCATAATAAATTCAAGATTCACACTTATCCAAAGAAAGTTCTGATTATTGCTGGAAGAAAAAAACTACTTTACTCTATGTCAAATAACATTTAAGATATCTTATTAAAAATAACATTACAATTAATCTATGAGAAACCTTCAATTCAAATATTTTAATCTAAATGAAAGAAACTATTAAAAAGAAAGCCCACTTCAAATCGAATCAGATAACCCAATAGCTAAAACTAAATCATGCTACATGCATAATTAAATCTACACTCAATCTTGCACTTATAAATAAATGATTATACCACGGAAACAAGAACCATCCTGACTAAAAATAAATCTATCAACGTTGCACTCAAACTTGCTTAGAAAGAAATGATTACATTACGAAAACAAAAATAATTCTAATTTAAAAGTGATTTAATTATTAAGAGAAATCCTGCTATGCATGAACAAATCAAACCTTGAATTACATTCTAATAGCAATGTTGCTTATTCAAAATTAAAGTATTACAATATATTCTTACTACTGAATCAAATTGGAAAACAAAGTAATGAACTAAATGCATAATTAAGAAATATTAAATACTATTAAAACAATTTAAAACAAAAAATAATTCTACAAATTAAACTAAAGTAGAAGTTTTAAATCTATGAAGAATGAGGACTCGACTCCAAGTTGCGGTGGATCCTTGCCACTCCTTAGAGAAAGTTCGAAACTAACCCAACGTTAAAAACAAAAATTACAATAGTTATATTAAAAAAAACAAATAAATGCAGAGCCAAAATTTATTAAATTAAATCAAAACCATTGGTTCAAACATTAATCAACAAATACATCAGTTGCTGGGAAATTTGATGCCGGATCTACATCCAAGAAATCGATTTTTGCATCCAAGAGAATTAATGGACTCACTAATTATGCGCTCTCTACATTTGGGAAATAAGAATTACATCTGAGAGCTTCTACCCTCTAATTGACAAACTCACTACGATTACATCTCAGAAAATTCATCTGCACTCTTGGCTAATTGAGCAGCTACTTCTCCTCTAATGGGCTGCCTGCTCTATCCCTCCATTCGATCCATCGACTCCTTCATTTGGTAAATTCGATTTTACAAGTGAGAAATTCTAATTTGAAGCTACTACATTCTAATCCATCGATACAACTACTCCATATCCCTATCTATCAACTTCTTCTCCTCTACAACTACTCCATATATCCCCTTTTTCCATCGTCTTCCGAAAACTTATATATATATATACATTTTTAATTACAAAAATAGAGCTTCAACCCAGAAATAGAGAAAATTATTTGTTTTACAAATTTCCGGAATGAGAATTGGTTTGAAACAGATTGTTAATTCAGGAAATCGTCCCCCTTTTTGTGGGATTCTTCTGTTGCTGAAAGTATCTTAGAAAACCTGACAAATCATCTAAATTCCACCCTCAAGTGAATGTCACAAATTCAATTTTCAATCAAAGGTGTCAATTAAAGTTTAATTAACACGGAATAGACAATCTCTGCATCTTGCAAACCTAGATCCCAACTCTAGCGGACACATCAACCCATCAATATGGCTTGAACTTAGCAGAATTCGCAATGGTTGTTACAGTTTACACATGTGACAAATGTAGTCGTAGGTTCATCTGCACTTCTTGTTTGAAATTTATAGTAGGTGCACATTCGTTGGCCACATTTACCACACTTGAACTGATCTGTTGTGGCTTTGGGTTTCATCCCACGTTCACACTCAAAAAGTGCCTTGTCTTTGATCTGTTTATTCTCAAGCTTTCTGTTAGCACTGGTCATTTCTTTTGCTATCATGAAAATAAGTTTCGCTGGCTTAATTTTCCCAAGAAGAACTCTTCTTCTCAAATCTAGATCATTTCCATCGTTCAGGCTAAGCATGATAGACCTATACTTAAACTTTTGGGCTCCATTAGACCACCCTAATTCTTCAAACATTATTGTCTCAACAGAAACTTAAATTTGTACTGGATCACATGCATTTACTCTTGCCAGATCCTCGCCCTCAACTTCACTGACTACTTTGGACAAGGCCTCATAAAGAATCTCACGAAACTTGTCACGCAGTGCATCATTACACTTAATCATACTTGTCAACTTTGGAGTGCCATTTGAAGATGATGACGCCTTCTTACTGCTAATGGACTCTGCCTCTAACATGGGTTTCTTCTCAACCTTAACAGACTCTCCCTTACTAGCATTGACCTCAAATTTAATAGATTTGCGCTGTTTACCTTCCACCTTTATAGCTTTGTGTCCATTGTTAGGATTAGTTTCTGATGTGACCACCTTCTTCCAACCATCAAGTAACTCAACAGCTAGAGTACGAATCTTTTCATTTTTGTGACATTTCGAAGACGTTTGCCAACCTGAGTAGAAACAAGAATACCCATGGTTATTGGCACAGACTGGAGAACTTTAAGGGTATCTAAGCAACGTTGCTCCTAAGCTTTTTCAAATAAAACTGCAGCTTGATTTATGGCATAACATTGGACAGTGTTTAAACGGTGATCTTGATGTATGAATTGTGTCAACCTGGGTATTGGCACTTAAATCATTGAATAAACCATTTTTGGGCATTCTAGCCAATCTAGTAACTGCCCAACTTGACCCAAGTCACTATTCACAGGTGTTTCTCTCTGTATTGACTTATCATTTTCAACGGGCAGACCTCCAACGTCAAAACTTAAAAACTGATTCATAGCACCTTGTGGTGGCCTTCGGTCAGAACCAACTGGAACATTGTCATCATCTTCTGAACCATCTTTAACAGAGGTCTTGCATGAGTTTGGCATGGACCCATTTTTTTAAAGAAGCACTTGAATCTTGCACTTATTGATGGTGAGAATGCTCTTGGAGATTGTGAAGCCTCATCTGGCAAAGCAAATCAACTATTCAAATATTCATGTCTCCCATGACGATAACTCCTTCACGAAGTTGAATTTCGCCAAACAGTTTATGGGTTATAGGAAACATGGTGCTCTGAACACAACCCACATCTCGGAATTTAGATATTCTGCTCCATTTGGTCACAAATTTGATATTTTCACCTACATCAATTCAACTACCCAGTTGCTGCTTTTATTCATCTGGTGAATTTGCACTCGAATGCATTCCTGCACTAAACCTTCCTGCAACCAAGAAGCAATTTATTAAAAACACTCATCAAATTAACTAATAACAAGAATAATAACTATTGTTTCTAAATTCCTCTAATTAACAACATAATGGATTAATAATGATTAAAAACACCAGGTACAAGTATGTATTTATTTGATAAAAATCGTAAAAATTTGGACAAAGATGCAGCTCAACAGTTTCACCCTCGAAGTTGCTTATTATCTAGTCGTTCATTATCTTTTCTTATGTTTTTGTGTTATTTTGACCTACATACATAACAATTTTTCACCTGTGGATATTTTCTTTTTTCTTTTCTTCTTTTCTTTTCTTCACTCTCATTCGCTGCCTCAAGGATGTTTTCAGCCTATGATCTTTCCTCAAGTGCCTCAAGGGAGGTTTTTAACTAGGTTTTTTTGTGTTTTTTTTTTCTCTCTTTCCTTTATATCAAGATTTGAATGGATTGGGAGATCTGATGCTCTCAATCAGATTTAGTTCTATGTTTATTAAATTAGAAAACTCCTTGAGAGGGGTTTTCTATAAAACTTCAATCTATAGTCGTTCACTAAAAGGGGATTTTTTTCTTCATCAGTTGTCTTGATCTCTACTGAGCCATTATCATGGAATTTTTCCACCATATAAAGTCTCAGCCATCTGCTCATGGGTTTTCCTTTGAAATCCTTGAACTTAGAATCATACAAGAAGGCCCAATCACCCTCTTGGAAGGTTTTAGTCTTGATGTGCTTATCATGCCAAAAATTTCTTTGCATTTGAACTGCTTCAGTGTGCATTAGAGCCTATAGCCTTAGTTCATCAAGTGCATTTAGTTGTTTCAATCTCTCTTCCTAAGCTTTTGTGATTCCCAATTCAAGTTTTGTTTCCATTCTTAGTGTATTGTGCTCAAATTCAAAGGACAATATGACCTTCTTTCCATAGACCAACTCAAAGGGGGTGAACCCCATGGTGGTCTTCCAAGTAGTGTTGTAGGCCCAAGTGGCCTCAACAAGCCTTTCTACCAATATTTCCTATAGTTTCTAACCACCTTAGTCAAAATGATTTCTAGTACTTTATTGGTCACCTCCATTTTCCCATTGGCTTGAAGTTGATATGGGGTGGATTTTATATGTTTGATATGATGCTACCTCATTATCCCCTCTATCATATTAGAATTGAATCGAGAACCTTGGTCTGTCATTAGTTCCCTTGGGAAACCAAATTTGTAAAAAAATGTTCTCCCTTAAGAAATATTCTACTTTATGTTATGTTGTTGCCTTGACTCCCTTCACCTCAACCCACTTTGTCAAATAATTGTGCATATATACTTCTTTTGTCCAGAGGAAGGGTAAATAGGACCATTGAAGTCCATGCCCCAATTTTCAAATCTCTTGAAATTCACTTGAGGTTATAGGGGTATCTCATCCCTCCGAGTAGGTTTCCCTGTCCTCTGACACTCATCACATTATGCAGTGTATCTATGGGCATCTCGACAAAGAGTAGGCTAGTAATATCCTACTTGAAGAATCTTGTGGGTTGTCGTATTAACCAAAATATGGCCCCCACATTATCCATTATGACATGCTAAGAGGATATCATGGACCTCATCTTATCTTACACATATCCTTAGGATTTAATCAAGCCCAAATTTAAATAGAATCCCCCTAATCCAAGCATAAGGATCACTTTTCCTAACTATTTTTCTCTTTTCCTTTAAAGACAAGTTAGGGGGAAACTAGTCAGCCACAAAAGAAAATTGTATATCAACAAAAAAAAAATTTTACCAACAAAATAAAGTTGACACAAACAAGACCCTGGTTCTTTTGAAACCATTGGCCATTCCAAGTCAGTGTTGAAAGGAGGTCTCGATGGATTTTATCACAATTTTAACCAAGTTCAAAGGAAAGAGTGTCATCATGGTGGTAGTTTATAGGCTTACCAAGTATGCGCATTATGGTACACTATATCATCCTTTCAATGGCATTACAATCGCTACTACATTTGTGGAAACAGTTCAAAATCTACATGAAAACCCAAAGATTATTGTAAGTGACAAAGATCCCATTTTTAGTGGAATTTTTTGGACAAAAATATTTTCTTGTCTTGGTACTCAATTTGCTCATAGCTCATCTTATCATCCTCAATCTAATAGGAAATTTGAGATAATGAACAAATGTTTGGAAGGATATATTTGTTACTTTGTATATGATAAATAAACACAATGGGTCAAATGGTTACCTCTAGTAGAATGGTGGTATAAAACATCCTTCCATACCGTAGCAAAATTGACCCCATTTATGGTTCTTTATGGATATAATTCATTTTCCATCACATCATATTTAAAATAAATTTCTAAGGTTCAAGCAGTGGAAGATCACATTGAGCATCAACAAGTTCTCCAACTCTTAAAGGATAATCCAACTTTGGCACGAAATCGAATGAAACAACAAGAAGACAACATCACAGTGAAAGAAGTTTTAATGTTGGCGATTGGGTATTTTTATGGCTATAACCATACAAGCAAATTTCCCTCAAGCAAGCTAAGAAGGATAATAAATTATCACCCAATTACTATGGCGCTTACAAGGTGTTGAAAAATATTGGTACTATGGCATACAAATTACAATTCCTTTCATATTTTCTAGTACACCCATATTTCCATGTTTCATGCTTAGAGAAGGTTATAGGTGACAAGCTTCTCAAATTAAAAATACATTTACAGAACTTGATGAGGAATGAAAAATATTATTGGAGCCTGAATAAATCACGAAAAAAATAATCTGATAGTTATGGAATCGATCAATTTTAGGGTATCTCATTAAGTGGAAGAACTTAACTGTATAATATTTCACATGGGAGGATGAGTATTTTATACGTAAGCATCCATAACTACTGAATTGTTGAGGACAACACTTTTTTGAAGGAGAGGGGCATGTTAGGTCCCTATAACACTAGTGCAACACGCATATTGTTATTGGTGTGCCCCATATAATCCCACTATTTTTATTGTTGTGCCCTTACATTACTGATGTTATGTAGGACCTAATTATATTTTTACCCTTTAGACTCTTATATATACCAAGAAGTTCTTGTCATTTGAATCATCCAAGAATTGTTCATTTATGTGATGTAAATATAGGTTTCCCCCTCGAAGTGGATTATTATCTAGTCAATCGTCTATCTTTTCTTATGTTTTGTGTTATTTTGATCTTGAGACATAATAGGTTTTCACCTGGGGATATTTTATTTTTATTTATTTTATTTTCTTCAGGCTCATTGTCTGCCTCAAGGAGGTTTTAAACCTGTGAGCTTGCCTCATGAGCCTCAATGGAGGTTTTTACCTAGGTTTCTTTCTCTCTCTTTTTTTATCTTTATTTTTTATCAAGGGTTCAATGGATTTGTAGCTTTGATGCTCTCAACAACATTCAGTTCTATGTTTATTTAATTTACAAACTCAACCCTTGAGAGGGTATTTTTATAAGACTTCAATATGTCACCATTCACTAGAAACATAATTTGTTCTTCATCAATTGTCCTGATCTCAACTGAGCCATTATCATGGCATTTTTCCACCACATAAGGTCTCGTCCATATGGTCATGAGTTTTCCTTTGAAATATTTGAACCTAAAATCATACAAGAGTGCTCAATCAGCCTCTTGGAATGTTCTAGCCTTGATGTGCTTATCATGCCAAAATTTTCTTTGCATTTGACCTACTTCATTGTGAATTAGAGCCTATAGCATTAGTTTATCAAGTGCATTTAGTTGTTGTGGTATCTCTTCCTGAGCTTTTGTGATGTCCAAATCAAGTTGTGTTGTCATTCTTAATGTATTGTAGTTAAATTCAATGGACAATAGGGCCTTCTTTCCATATGCTAGCTAAAGGGATTGAACCTCGTGGTGGTATTCCATGTAGTGTTGTAGGCCCAAGTGGCCTCAACAAGATTTTCTGCCAATTTTTCTTACTAATGCTAACCACCTTAGTCAGAATTGTTTCTTTTTCTCTATTGCTCACCTCCACTTTCCCATTGGCTTAAGGGTGATATGGGGTGGATTTTCCATGTTTGATATGATGTTGCCTCATTATTCCCTCTATCAGACTGGAAGTGAATTAATAACCTTGGTCTATCACTAGTTCCCTTGGGAAACCAAATTTGTAAAAAAAAAAAATATCCCTTAATAACTCTACTATTTTATGTTTTGTTAATTCCTTAACTACCTTCACCTCAACCCACATGGTCAAATAATTTGCGCAAACAATGATATACTTTTTCTATTTGTATGGAGGGTCAATAGGACCATTCAAGTCCATGCCCCACTTTTCAAATTGCTTGAAAGTCACTTGAGTTTTTAGGGGCATCTCATCCCTCCAAGTAGGTTTCCCATCCTATAACACTCATCACATTGTGTAGTGTATCTTTGGGCATCTCGATGAAGAGTAGGCCAGTAGTATCCTATCTGAAGAATATTGTAGGTTGTCCTCTTAGCAGTAGAATGGACCCCATATGGCCATCCATGATATGCTAAGAGGATTTCATAAACCTCATATTCTCTTACACATATCCTTAGGATTTGATCAATTCCCAACCTAAAGAGTTTTCCCCCAATTCAAGTATAAGAATCACTTTTCTTGAGTATTTTTCTCTTTTCCTTTGAACACAAGTTAAAGGGAAAGTATCCAGCAACAAAAAGTTTGCTATGTTAGCGGAATGTTTGTTTTTCCAAAAACATAAAGTTGAGACAGATAAGACCCTGGGTATTTTAAAACCATTGGTCATTCCAAGTCAGTGTTGGGAGGAGGTCTAAATCGATTTTATCACAAGTTTACCCAAGTCCAAAGGAAATATTGTCATCATGGTGATAGTTAATATACTTACCATGTGTTGTGAAGATAAATCCCCTATGCGGACAGAGGCAATCTCTCTAGCCCTAGAGTGGGTCTAGCAACTTGTGAGACTTTCTAATGCAAGCTTCCTTAGCTAATACTGAAAATGCGACAAGAAAGGAGATAGAGGTACCTTTTCCTGATGCTATGCTTGAACACTTTGACGATGGCCTTGATCCATGATCCCTTAGGCTCGCTCCTTGCTACTGGTGGCACACTAATACCTTTGGATGATCAATAGGACATAACAAATGTAATCCAATACATAATATTCATGAACATTAGCCATCTAACAAATCAAGGAACGTTAGACTATTTGTGCCAATGATTAGAGAAATATAGAAAGGAGACATTAGATTTTTTATTAAAGAATACAAAAGAGAGAGCTTACAACCCAGACCTTGATGTTGGAGGCCTCCCTTTGGTGATGCATGAGTCCTTCACTGAAGCTCTAAAGAATTCCTTCTCCCGAATAGCTTAGGTGTTATCACAATACAGGAGTGTAAAGGGAATGAATGATCTTATGAGCCCAACAATGACCAACCACTAGTGGAGGGATGGGGATCAATTTATAGGAAGGGAGAAGAGGTTGGGAGCCCATGAAAGGAGGAGGAAGGTCCACTTTCTAAGGGATAAATCCCCATTGATAAGATCAAATCTCTAAAATCAGACATCTCGACCCTGTCACCACCGAATAACAACCAACTTGGCGCCTAGGAGCTTCTAGAGGTTGAAGCTTCTCCTCCATTTGAGGAAACAATGCCAGAAAGGGATCAGCGTGGTTTTCTTAGAAAAAATGGCACTGACAGTGATAGGCCTGAAATTTCAACCGTCCATCAGCATGGGAAGGCCAATAGAGAAGCGCGCAGACCCATAAATTTAGGTTTTTGACCAGGTCTCTCTAGTGATCTTTCAAGGCAACTTTCTTTGATTCTTCAGAGGATACCTTTGTGTATTTTTCCAAAGTAAATATACTGCATAGGACCTATCACAAGGTACTTTAGGATCAAGGATGAGAAGTGAGCACGGTAACAAAATATTTTGTAATAGATGCCCCCTAAAGCATGAAGGAAGAACGAGGGAGTGATGGGTGAAATTCTTTAAGAACTTAGACAAAGAACTTGGAATACCATTAGGAAACCTTCCAAATAAAACATAGTACAATATATGACATATCTAATGTGAATATGCCTAATAACATATCTATGGACTAGGCATCAAATAACATATGAACCCATATCATTGTTGCAACCATCCTTCTGGAAGAGATCATGGAAACGGATCCACGGTATGGTCACAACCATCCGTATAGACAGGGTCATATATACAATCATGAATACTCAATAACTCCACACAACCTGGATAATGACTAAGGTGATCCAGGGTCTTCACCACAATCTCAATCTACCCAACTTAATAATCTATCCATGTGAATAGATGATCTGATGCCGAACATGGTAGAAACCACCTGAGTACTGGTCAATGATGAAAATCGTTAACAGGCACGAGAAAAACCACCAATAATGACGATGGCTCTCAAGGTGCAATAGCAAAATCCACAAGTGTGAATAAATGTGTTTAAGTCAAACACTTGCAAAATCATTTGGTCGAAGGCCAGTTATGTTAACCCATCGTCAAACACGAAGAACTTGCCATTGAGGCATGCAAGCTCCAAGGTATTAAAAAGGAGTTTCTAAATCATATTCTCGGATAATGAGCTGAGGTCAACAAGAAGTGATCCGTCAAAGGAGGGCCATAATGATTCGCACATCATCGACAAGAAACAACAGATAACTAAATATGATAAGAGTGATTCAGGATTGTAACAAAGAACATCATACAAGTAGAGGATGTTTGACTCTGACAAAAAGGACTTCTCTTAAACATATCGATGACACGACTCTGAAGAGTGGAAGAGTTTGACTCAAATGGGATCAGAGGTCATGATGGCAAAAATGGTGATTTAATATGAGGAAAATGGATTTTTTAAACCCATGAAGGCAAAGTGATGAATGAAGGATATCCCCAACCCAACACGAACTGCAGAAAAGTGTCATGTTCAAGAGCGACAAGTTTCCCAAAATACACATAAGATGTTCAATTTAAAATTCCCCCCCTTTATTGCTAACAAGTACCTCTTTATTTTTTATAGCCAGCGTGAAGAGGATATAAAATTATGAGTGTATAATTAGTTCATTCTTCGAATGAATCCATCCTAGTAATTTTAACGAGCCCTAGGGAGGAGAAACTTGGTCTCGTCATGGTGACAAGTCTTTAATCGTGTAATTTTTAACGATTCCGACAGAATATTAACTCAGTGTCTTTTTTGTGTTTAAGGAGTTTGAAAAATAAACAGAAAATAAAACTCCATCATGTCATTATTCGTAAATCGTCTCTCAAATCTGAAAAGGTAGAAAAAAATACCCAAGAGAACCTCTTGACCATGTTCGATCAAGGTATTCCTTTTTAACCCTAGAAATAGCACCCTTTTGTAGGACTCGGAATAGGATGACATGAGTAGAATGCATATGTTGTGTATATAGCACTATCACCTATAATTTTGTATGAACCCTGGGTTGATAAAATAAAGTAGAGTAGCCTATGGGAGTTGCAGCATTCTTGGTGCAATACCAGGGCTCACCACTTTTTTGGCGTCGTTGTTAGGGAGGTGTCCAGTAGATGCTTTGATTTTGTTTTAGCATTTTTTTCTGCTTTACTTTTACATGTTGTTTCAAAAATATTGAAAAAGACAAAAAAATATGATTTTCATGCCTCGTAGTAGTAGGGATACTCAAGGAAAATTTTTACCAAATACACCCACATCCCCACATAATAACCCTCACTCTTCTTTAGTGACCGTGAGGTTGAACACACCATAGGTGAGCCTTTTGAAAATTTTGAAAACCCTATTGGAGAATAAAAAGAACTTGTTTCACCTGAGGAATCTACTTCTCTTATTCAAGCCATGGCTGAGACTGAAGCCCGAGGAGTCTTTCCCATTAGAGAGACATATGGGGAAACTAAAATGAAGAACCAACCCCTCAACCCTTCCACATTTCCATGGACTTACCTTTGAGGACCCTGACACATTCATGTTTGAATTTTTTTTTGTCTGTAGGACCTATGATTATGACTCAGATGATCAAAAGTTGAAGCTATTCCCATCTACCCTTAAGGATGCAGCCTTGCACTGTTTCACGGGTCTACCTGGGAACAACATCACTACCTAGGCACAGATGCAAGAGGCCTTCAACAACAAGTAAAGGTACTACTATAGGTCCAAGGAAACTAAAGAGGAAATATTAATGATGACTATAGGGCCTGATGAATCCCTAGAGGACTATGAAGAGAGGTTCTAGTTAAATTATAAAAGATTCAACTGCACCCTGGATCCCATATCACTTAAACTATTACTTCTCTGAGGGATAGGGGAGGAGGTGATAGAAACCCTTAATATGTTATTAGGAGGAGATATCTACCAGCTGCCTTATGAGACAATCAAAATTGTCTTCAGGAACCATCCTAGGGCAGCTAGGAAGAAAGGCAGAGCTAGCCAAAGTATGACCAATACCCCTTCCTCTTCCACCTCCATCAAGCATGAGATTGGAAATATGTTGGATGACTTCAAGAGTGAGATGCTGCACACCTTTGCATTGCAAATGGACACAATGTAGATCGAGAGGAAGTAAGAGGAAGTAGAAAGAGCCTTGGCTATATTCTGCCCTAGATGTACTAGAAAACACCCTCGGAATGAATGTCCATTAAATGTCATAGATTTTTTCTTAGTCTATGAGGAGAATCATGCCACAGATAAGTTTCCATCCTTACCTGGACTTAAATTTGTATATCAAGGTGGGGAAGTAGGACCAGAGCAACTCTATTTCATCAACCAGAGAAGGCCTCAAGGCCCTCGAACATATTATCAAGGTATGCAAGGTGGACCTTACTCATATTATTACAACAATCAGAATGAACCTATGCATTCTTGGTACACCCCTACTCCTCCATCGTGGCCTACACCTCCTACTTGGTCTTACAACCCTCCATATCATCCTCAGCCAATGAACCAACCATTTCAGCAGTATGTTCCTCAACCATCTCAGTGGAACAACCCATCACAAGGGTGGAGGCCTAAACATAATAAACCACCTACTCTAATGCCTCCACCCCAACCTCAACCTCAGCTTACTCATTATGCTCCACCCAAACTTCCCCAGATGCCTGCACATTCCCAATCTGAACCCGAAAAATAGACAGGCATAGCAGGTTTAGAGTGGAGATAAATCATATCCATCTTATGCTCTAGAGATACAAGAGATTGATCTCAAGTCGGGAAGAGTACTCCCAGACAACCATCCTCCATCTCCACCTATAGAAGATGAGGAGGAAAAAGAATAAAGTAACACTCAAATCCAACAACCTCCTTTTCCTAAGTGCTTGATCCACTCTATTTAGCACACCCCAGAGGAGACCGAACTTCTAGGAGAAATGGAAAATTTGTGTGTGAAAATACCCCTTCTCTAGGCCATTAAGGATGTCCCTATTTACAATAGGCTCATTAAGAAAAAATTATTCAAGAAACCTAGGAGAAAGAAGAAATATACCCCCACCATCAATGTAGTTGGACAGTTGTCCGACTTAATGTTGGGAAGGGTGATCTTCCCAAGGTACCTGAACCCTAGTAATCAAGTTGTAGATGTGCACATAGATGGTGTCATAGTCCCCAATACTTTGATTGATCTCGTGGCTGCCATCAATGTAATGACCAGGTAAACTATGCTTAAACTAAACCTCCAAGGTACTTTGAGGAAAACCACAATGGTTCTACAACTTGAAGATCGGTCCACAATAATTCTGGAAGGAATTATTGAGGATGTTATGGTTTCAATTGAATCTTGGGAGTATCCTACAGATTTCTAGCTTCTCCAGCCAAAAACCAAGTTTAATGGATATCCTCTCATTCTATGGAGACCTTGGTTGGCCATTGTCGATGCTTATATCAGTTTTCAGGCTGGAAACATGACTATTAAGAATGGGCCCTTGTCTAAATAGCTAGTATTATATCCTCCATCCCATCCTTCCATTGACCATGACCTACCTATATGGTTGGAGGATGAAGAAGAAGAATATGAAGTATACAACACTACACCCTACCCCATTTGTACCATAGATATTATTCTTAGAGGGGGTAAACTTGATGAAGATGAATTCATCGACCAAATCATTCAGAACCAGTCCCCCACTGAAAGCCCGCTTGAAAACCTAGTCAAAGAATCTGAAATCCACCCTTGGATGGAACTGCACTCAGTTGATTCAACCTCTAAAACCACCAAGGCTGTGGAATTTGGCCCATCCAAATCTCTGAAAATTAACTCAAACCTCTCAGATATTGAAGAAGAGCAATTATGGTAGCTTTTGAAATAAAACCTAGATGCATTTGCTTGGGACTACAAGGACATGAAAGGTGTGCATCCCTCGGTTTGTAGACATAATATTTACATTAAATAAGGATGAAATCATGTGCGGAAACCCCAAAGGCAGATGAAGCCAGCTCTAAAAGACATAGTCAAGGAAGAACTGCAGAAATTGTTGGATGCGGGTTTCATTTATCCTATATCGGACAGTGAATGGGTATCTCCTCTTATCCTAGTCCCGAAGAAGAATGGAAAATGGTGAATCTGTGTTGATTATCAGGAACTCAACAAAGCCACCAAGAATGACCATTTCCCTTCACCCTTTATAGATCAAGTCCTGGATGGCCTTGCAGGAAAGAAGTACTTTTCTTTTTTAGATGAGTTCAGTGGGTATAACCAGATCCAAATTATCCCTTAAGATTAGGACAAGATAAATTTCAAATGTACTTGGGGTACCTTCGCTTACATATTCCTACCCTTTGGGTTGTGCAATGCCCCAGCTACCTTCCAAAGAGCTATCTGAGCATTTTCTCTGAGCTAGTCCATGACTCGGTTGAAATCTACATGGACGAATTCACACCCTATGGGGATGAATTCCAAGAATCTCTCTAAAATTTGGGAAAATTGTTGAGAAGGTGCATTCAGGTGCATCCCTCCCTGAGCCCAGAAAAGTGTGAATTCTTGAAAAGACAAGTAGTATTGGGCCACTCAATCTCCCAAGCAGGAATACAGGCGGACTCGAACAAAATCACCATCATCAAAAGGGTACCTGCTCCTCAAAAGTAGAGATATGTTAGGAGTTTCTTAGGTTTAGCTAGATACTATAGAAGGTTTATCAAATATTTCAGCAAGTTGGCTTCACCACTATTTGGTTTTTTTGGAAAAATACTATGAATTTACATGTTCCAGTCTCTTTCAAGAAGCTTTTGAGCTCATTAAGGGAAAGTTAGATATTGCCCCATTCTTCGAGGTCCAAATTGGACTAAGCCTTTCCACATCCACATAGATGCATCAAACAAAGCTATGGGGGCATCCTTGGGGCAATTAGAAGACAAATTACCTTGTGAAATCTATTTCATTAGTAAGAACTTGTCCAAGGTCGAACTCAATTATATTGTCATAGAGAAGGAAATGTTAGCCATTGTCCATGCTTTAAACAAATTTAGAAATTATATCACTGGTTATTAGACCTTTGTACACAATGACCATGTAGCCATCAAATATTTAATGAAAAAACTAATGTTAATGATATAATAATTATATGGTTGTTACTATTACAGCAGTTTGACCTAACCATTGTCGATAAACCTATAAAGGAGAATGTTGTTGCAGATTTTTTATCTAGGTTAGCTCTACCTACAAATGCAGAAGGAATAGTGGATGACCAGCTCCCGGATGAATACCTCTTTGTTATCTCAGCAGTACTCTCTCCATGATTTGCTGACTTAGCTAACTACTTGGTTGCTGAAAAGTTCCCTCCTAACCTCTCATCCAAGGAGAAGAGCAAGATCATCAGAAAAAACGCCCCTTTCACCTGGATCAGGGGAAATCTCTTCAAGTTGGGCCTTGACCAAATTCTCGGGAGATGTGTGAGGGAGGAAGAATTTTTTGACATCCTCTCTACATGTCATGACAGCCTTTGTGGAGGCCACTTTGCTGCAAAAAGGATAGCCTTCGAATCTTTGCAGACAGGTTACTATTGGCCTACCCTTCACCAGGATGCCAGAAGATACACTAGCAGGTGTGATCAGTGCCAAATGATGGAGAAACCTACATAGAGGGATGAGATTCCTTTGCACCCTTAGGTGGATCTAGATCCATTTGAAAATTAAAGCATGGACTTCATTCGACCTATTGATCCACCATATGGCCACAAAAATTATATCATAGTCTGCACTGACTACCTAACAAAGTGTGCTGAAACAAAAGTTGTAAAGGTAGCAACCGAGGAGAAGGTAGAAAAATTTTTGAGAGAGAATGGGTTCTACAAATTTGGATACCCCAGAGAGGTAGTCAGTAATTAGGGGGCATAATTCCCATCTCATCTCATTGAGAATATTCTAAAGAGGCATAAGATAAATCATAAGACTTCCACTTCCTACCACCATCAAGAAAATGGCCAAGTGGAAGTGACCAACAGAGCCTTGGAGAATATCCTCACCAAGGTTGTGAGCAGCAACAAAAAAGATTGGGCGAACAGATTGGTAGAAGCTACTTGGGCCTACAACACTACTTGGAAAAAAAAAACAAGGTTCACTCCTTATGAGTTTTTCTATGGGAAGAAAGCCCTGCTTTCAATTGAGTTTGAGTTCAACACCGTAAGGATGGAAGTTGAGTTAGACCTGGATATAAAAAAATGCCAAACAAGAGAGTTTGTTGCAATTAAATGGGTTGGATGAGTTCATCATGCAAGCACTCCTTCACACATAAGTGATTCAGCTACAAAGGAAGGTCTGGCATGACAAGCACATTAAGGAGAGCACATTTCAAGAAGGATATTGGGCGCTACTGTATGACTCAAAGTTAAAGGATTTCAAAGGAAAATTTATGACAAGATGGTTGGGGCCCTACAAAGTGGACAAATGTTATGATAGTGGCACATTTCAGATCAGGACCATAGATGAGGAGGGGATTCCCTTGCTTGTTAATGGTTACAGGCTTAAAGGTTACAAAAAGCCCCTGTCTAGGGTTGGATTTATAAATTCCATAAACAGGGAGGTGTATGTCATTGGAGACTCCATATTTTCTAGTGCCTTCGTGTGCCTCCCCCTCCTAGAAAAAAAATAAAAAAAAATAAAAAGAAAGAGGCATGGGTGAAAACCTCTCTGAGGCACCCAAGGCCAACTCCAGGGTTTAAAACCTCCATGAGGCAATCCTGGAGCAAAAAAAAAGGAAAAGAACAAAGAATAAAATATCCTTGGGTGAAAACCTCCTAGAGGCGCCCAAGGTAGGATTTTGGGTTGAAACCTCTATGGAGGTAGCCCACCTGCCTTCCAAAGAAAGATACAAAAGAAGAAAAGAGAAAGGAAACAAAAAGAAAAAGAGAAATATGATACATATGCACTTTTTGTTTTGCAGGTTATTGATAAAAGATGGCTTTTGGATCCAGAGGAGCAGTTTTTCCTCACTTATCCCTCTCCTCTACTTACACACTCCATGAATCAATCCAGCATGCACCCATTCATTAATTTAACTTCACAGGTAGGAAGAAAATTCCATTTTTTTCCCTGATTGTAATTTCTACAAGAAAGTCTGGCAACTATAGGATTCGTGGAGCACTACAGGAAACCTTGTAAATGTTATAGGAAACTTATTTATGAGGAAATAAGCTCTCTCAAAGGTTTCTAAACTTCAAAAAGAGCGTGATAATTTATTTTTTTCCTATACCTACCACTCCTAACCCTCATTTCACTCCATGCACAAGGATTCACTCTCTAAACCCTATGTTGTGCCACTAGCAGCTAAATCATTTATACCTTGGCATGAGACCTCTCCCCTTACTTCTCCATCACTCCATTCCTGACCTCCATAAACCATTTCACTTCATCCCTAATCAATTTGGAGCACCAAGAAGAAGAAATAAGGTAGCTACAAGAAGTTGGAAAGTTTCATGCAGCAATTATGTGTATTGCACAGCAAGGACAAAATTTGAAGATAAGTTGAAGAAGATGGCTTCAGAGGACCACCAGCATACTCCAGAAAAGTGAACACACCATCCAAGGCACCTGAGGACCTCCATGCAGCACCTGCAGGAATAAAATACAAATAAAAGGTTAAGCAGCTCACTCAGAAAGCAAGCACCTCACTCAGAAAACAAGTTGCTCACTCAGAAAATAAAAATAAAAATAAAAACACAGCAAGAGAAAGATCATGTCTGCAACACCAAACTCTAGCTCCCTCCACCATATCATGTCTGCAACACACCAGATCCAGGTAGGCCTAGGTATGGCCCTTCACCTCTCACTATGCATTCATAATTATCAAAATAATTTAATGTCGAGGTTTAGAGACTTAAGAGGCAAAAAGGTGGCCAGTTAACTTGGCCACCTTCGTAAAATTAAACTGAATGAAAAATTTAAGTGTACATGCCACCTAGGTAAGTCAAATCATTCAAGGGGGAGTGAAAAAGGACAAGGAGGTGATTTTTAGGTTGGGGAAATGATTAACTGGAGTGGGACCAATGGTCCCAAAAAAGACAAATTGTGGCAAGTACAATTCAGCACCCCACTCCAAATTCAGTTAAAATGACCATAAAGGTAAGATCTGGATCATTATACCCACTCCGTTGAGAATTTAGAGAGAAGTAGGAGCATAAGAAGTTATAGGAGCCATCATAGAGAATAGCATCATTGAAGGCTAAGTTTCAGCTTGCATGCACCCTCGTGCTACATGAAACTACACAGGAAGATCAGCGAGGATAAGGAGAGAAAAACATAGTCACCTTTGGGTGAAATTACTTCTTAAGGCCACCATATCCCAAGAAAAAACACTAGAGGATAGAGGTAAGTGGTTTCCACCCTCCATAATTGCAATTTATCCATGAAATTTACACACAGTCAGTTATAATTTGGGAAATAAATGGTGAAGTTTGAATTTGTTTGAGACCATAATCTCCAAGACCTCTTCACAAGTAACTCTAAAAAAAAAACCATCTTAGCACCTTCCTATCACAACTATAAAAATGGGATGGGGATTTAACAGAAGGGAGCCCACTGATATTAAAATAATAATATTACATCCTCAAGTAATGGAGATTTTCAAAAACCACCAATGGCTAGGTTTCTTTGAGCTTTTGAAGGGTTTTGATGAGGAGATAGCTTGAGATTTTTCAATGGCTTTGCAATCACAATCAGAGGAGAGAGCCACCATTGTGGTTAGGAGCCTAGCCATCACAATTTCACCTGAACTAATCAGCAGAATCACCACTTTTCCCTTAGGAGTCAAATGGATTAAGGAAAGGATGCCAAGCACTACAACCAAGAAAATATTTTTTTTCTGCCAGGAGAAGAGTTCATTGAGGACAAGAATGGAGTGAGGGGAGAAAGCCTTCCATACCCCTGGAATGAAGTAGCCTTCCATATCACAAAATTCATTTCTTGTGAAGTTTGGCTTAGTGTAGTCTATGGATATCATTTCAGTTTTTTGAATGAACTTAGATTTCAAGGAGAAATCCCTATAGAACAAATATTGAGCATCCCTCATTTCCTCTTGAACTAAATAACGAACATGAGAAAAAAGATGAGGGAAAGGAAATACCATCATTTGGCTCATCATGGCCTTATCAAACTGATATTGAGTGATGATCTTAGCAGATTAAACCTCCCTGTGTCTTGGTCTTCATTCATAGACATGGATAGGGAAGCCTTCATAGCCACCTAAACAGGACAAAACTCTGCCTCTAGTATTAGAGAGAGGGAGGTAGAAGAAGAAGAAGAGGAGGTTGAAGATGAGGAAGAAGAAGAAGAGATGGAGGTTGAAATAGAAAACACAGAGATATTAGAACCAAAAAAATAAAAATAAAAAGAGGGAAATGAAACAGAGAAGGAAAAGACTAAGGGGAATAAGGTAGAGAAGACATAGGAGAAGGAAATATTGGACCCTATGTTAGGCACTGATACCTCTCCTCAAAACACCAACATTTCACCAAAGATAACAGATCAAGGAGTGGCTGCTACCCTAGCTACTTTGAGCACACTAGTGAAAGCAAAGATGAAGAGACAAACACCCATGTATTGCAAGACTAGGAAGAGCCAAAGGATGAGGCAGGGGAAACTACAGACTCCAACGAAAAGCCCTATTACGTTTGAGGATTCACCCAAGAAGGATGGTGAAATAAGGATAGAAGAAGGAAATTTTAAATAGGTCACCTCACCTCTGAGGACACTATGACCTACATAAGTATACATTCAGCAAGGTTGGAATCCCCTACATATCTACCAACCCCCACAGACCCTCAAAAGACAGAAAAAAAGGAAAAAACAAGCAAGAGAGGGTTTTCCATAGGAAAAACAGATTTTTCTACAGGAAACTTTGTCTTTGCTACAGGATACTCCAGCAGGCCTAGAATCAGAGAAAGAAGCCTTGGATGAGGGAGAAAATAAACCCATGGATGAAGGGCAATATGCTAAAGAGGAGGAAGAGAAAGATGACAAGGAGGAGCCTACCTCACCAAAACATGTCCCCAAAGATGTATCAATAGCGTCACACCCTAGCCCTCAGCCAAATATCAGCTCCTGCTATAAATTTATTGGAGGGGGCGAATTGACTCCTCAAAAGTTTATAATACCTTTATTCTATCGGTTGGAAGAGGAGATGGCATGCACTCATTATTGGATGAATATTTCTACAAGAAAAGGTGTGAATTACATAGGGTTCATGGAGGAAAAAGTGACTGAGTTGGGAATGGATTTGTCTAATGTTAGGCTTAGAGAATCCATGTTGAAAGAGAAGCTTCAGGAAGCCCAAACAGAGAATGAAAGATTGCAAGATCAATTTCAGCAAAAAGAAAAATAAATGGCCACCGTGGCAGATTTGTACATGGAGGCCATTCAACATATATACCCATCAAACTCCTATGTAGTCTACCTCAAAGAATAGTGGCTCCTATTTTAAATCAGGACACTAGCCTCTCATGGATCCTTACCTTTTCAAAACTGCAAAAAATTCATTGACTTTTGCAACCAATCAAGTATGGAAGACACGAAAAAGATGGCATAATTCTACATGCACAATCTTGTGTTGATAGACTTGAACATTTGGGACCCTAATCCTAGAATGGGAGACATGTAGTTTATGGCATTAGCCTCTTGGAAGGTTAATGAGGAAGCTAGAGCACAATAATTAAGGAGGGTCATGAGGAGAGGAAACAAGGAGCCTCTACACATTAGGGCAGAACTATTCAACCCTAAGGGAGTCATCAACAACCATCTCAAGATAGAAAAGGATGATGCACTTGTAGAAAAGTACCTCGACACACAAGCACAAGCCATGGCCCATTTTGATGATGTTTCTAGGTTGTTGTGAGATTAATGCATAATGGCTAGTCAAAGGAGATGGAATATCCTCCCTCATAGTCTCAAAAACATGGAATACCACACACCAGAAATATTGAGAAGTGCTCTAGAAAGAGCACCACTATATAAGAGGGCCATGCATGCCAGGAAGATTCAGTGGCTTGGTTTGAAACTCAGTCCACCCTTGTTGTTGGGACTGAGTGATGGGAAAAACCAAGATGAGCAGAATAGAGAATGTGAGGAAGTAGAAAATAATGATGGATTTTACCCTCTCGAAGGGACTCCCACACTTATTCCTTAGGAATTCAGAGCGTCCATTAAAGCTTTGAAAGAGATGCAAAAGGAGGACTAAGTTTCTCAGAGGATGAGCAACCATTTAGTAGGGGGGTGATGATGAGCTCCATCATTAGGTATAATTGGAGGGGTTAATTTTCACCTTTTTAGCCTTATTAAGTCTCTCTTTCTCACATTTAAATTATATTATGGTCTTATGTTGCTAGTGTAGATGGTGATTAAGGCTTGTCATACTTTGAATGCCTAATATGGGTTAAATGCAGGATAATCACGAAGATATTGCACTTTTGATGAATATTTTTCAATTAAAGCTCAGAGTATATAGAAAGGAGAGATTCTAGGGGGGATTTCCCACCTCCTTAAATCACAAAGGCATCCAAGGGATCCTCAAGATTCCCTCCAACAGCTCAAAATCAAAGGCATCCAAGCAAGTGGGAGATCAAGTGCACCAAAGCTCCACTTCTCTTGCAGTCAAAGAGGACACATCACCTACTTTTTGGGGAGTTTTTGGTAGCTACCCTCTAGGTTAAATAGCGTTGAGCAAGAGCTCATTAGGATTCCAACTTTGAAGGAAGAAAATAGACTCTTAGCTCTTGTAATGGGTTTTTTGAGACTTTTATGATTATGCAATGAGACTATTTTCTAAAATAAGATGAGTATTCAGATTGTCATTCACTGATTTAGTTTCAGAGGGAAAGGCTTGTGGGTTAGGGCCCAATCCATTGGCCTTAGTCTCTCTTGTGTATTCATGCTTATTTTTATGTCATTGTAGCTAGTTTTCTTTATGAGTTTTAGCTAGTTTTCTTACATTTCAATTCATTTTTTTTAGTTTGCTTCCATTTTTCTTTGTTGTAGTTAAGCTTGCATAAATTTTGGTAGAATAGCTTATAAATTTAGTAATTTGTGTGTCAAGCCTCCCTCTCTCATATCTTTCATTGGAGTTTGAGGAGGGCAGATCTTCACCACAGGCCAAATTTTCTCTTTAGTTCATGATTTCTTGGAAAGAATAGTAAGGTTGTTGTAGTGTCATGAACATATCTAGAATACTGAGTTAGATCTGTTTGAATTCTTAAGTAGGTTTTCTTTCCAAATTCAACTCATATTTTCCATTTCCTTCATCATATATTTTCCAATGTTTGTTGCATGAAAAAAGTAGTTTTCTTACATGTTCAAGTATCACATCAAAGGATGACTTCACCAACAACCTTAGCTTCATGTCTCACCCATTAACAACCTTATTTTCATAAAATCTCCTTCAACCCTATTTTTAATATTTTCACCTCCACACCATGAGAAACCCTAGAAGTTCAAGACGAGCTTCTCAAGAGATTTTGAGCTTGGAAAAGGGGTTGGCCACCTTCCATTCATCCAAATACACCTTCACTCCACCTCCACTATGCTTTTATCCATCAATTTTTGCCTCGGATTTCCCTCAAACTGTTTCCTGTATTAATTCAGGACTTTCCTGTAGCACTATAGGAAACATGTATCAGAACTAGTAGCAGCACCAGTGGGCCTCTCCTTAAGTTTAGAAACCATCATCAAACTCATATAGACTTTTGAAAACCATCAGGACACCTTTAGCCCTACGTCCATGAGTTCAAAACATTCCTAAGCCACCTTAGAAACTTCTCCTCCTTACTGCAAAAGAGTTAATTTACAAGCATAATTAAGTCATTATTAGATGCATGATAGTTAAAACATGAAGTAGAAAAAGTGTGATTATCCATTTTCCATACTAATGTGTGAGTATATTAGCCTTATTTCTGCAATTTCAATTCAACCATCTACTTCATGAAGATACCTAGTTTGCTTCTATTTCTTGCCAAGTTTAAATTGCATATTTCTTTCCTTGCATAATAGCTAGATGTATTTTCTTGATTTAGAATAGTCATTTTATGGTTAATAAATTAATGGTTTTGAGTCACTAATAATTCTAGGTATAAATCATAAGTGTGACAGACTTCACTGAGAAACCTTAGAAATAGCACCCTTTCGTGGGACTCAGAAGAGGATGACATGAGTAGAATGCATGTGCATATATCACTATCACCTCCAAGTTTGTACGAACCTTGGGTTGATAAAGTAAAGTAGAGTATCCTCTGGGACTCTTAGCATTCTTGGTGCAATACCAGGGCTCACCAACAGGTAAGAGCTCAAACTCTCCTCTTCATTTTAATTCCATTTTTAAGTAGTTTGTCCCAGAAATTTATGATTTTGGGGGCAGGGGGGATTTGAACATTTTATTTTCGCTGCAACCAGTGCGGATCTGAGCTTTGAGTTCACATTGGTCACTCTCAGCCTTAAAATATACCGTGTCGCCATTTTTGTTTCGAATTTCACAATCACGTTGGCCACGGGGAGAAAATTAAAATGATAAATTCTCTAGTTTTTAAAGATTTATTTCCAATACTACTCCAATGAAACTCCCTAAAATGTCAATTGAACATGTTTTGCAGGAAATTTCAGTGAATATGTTCAATGAATGGAAAGAAAGAGGCCATGAGGTGTAATATCATGAAGCACTCCAGGACACAAATTGTGTGAATGCATTGCAGAATTGTGGACTAATGAAATTCCTCCAAACATCAAGGTTAAGAGCTCAATTGGAGCTACTTGAGTATCTGATTGGGATATGGGACATGGATAACCAAGTATTCATAATTGGAGACCAATTACTTGAGTTGGATTTCATGGAAATCTATTTCATCACAGGGTTATCCAGGAGAGGTGAGAGAATCCAACTCTCCAGAGCTCGTGTTGGAGGTGAGAGTACCAGTATGCTCGTCCAAAGACATTGTTGTGGGGCTAAAAATAATAAGAGAAGGAAGGTAGAGTTATCCTCTATCATGAATATATCCCTACCCACAATATTACATTGCATGGCTTAGGTGGCTAGAGCCTAGGCATTGCATGAGGTAATGAAATCTCATTTCGAGTACGCGGTGGACTGTCTGGCCCCTACTATGATTAACTGGTGTGAGGGGTTATTGGATAATATGAAGAGACAATTGACCAAGTGAAAAATAGGTCGACTGAAACAGTTTGGGTATGGCTCCATCTTGGTTTCCTTATTTTTCGATAGGGCTCCTTTGTTTCAGTACAACCGGTTGGAGATCCATGATCCATTCCCGAGGGACCCGAGGCTGTTGAGATGGTGTGAAATCATGCCCCGTTAGGGAGGGGGAAAAAATATGCATTTCTCGACCGTGTTCTTTAGCTGGCTACACCATAAGAAGATCGTGGTCGAGGACTATGCATATGTAGGCATTGAATTCAGAGGTGACCCAGATCTACCTCTTCCGTTGGGCGAACAGTGCTCTTACGCAGGTAAAAAGTGTTTTTGGATTTTTACTTTTTAATGTTTTTGGTATGTATTTTGAGATATAAACTTATGATTCTTGCAAATGCAGGATTATTCAGACTGGTTGACATGTCTCTTATTTCCAGGAGAGTGGTACACATGTTCGAAGTTGCTCCCTATGAGGAGGGGGCAGATCTAGTAGCAGATATGGAGTGTAATCTGGCAAGCCTGACCAAGGACATAACAGAATATGCAAACTTTGAAAAGATCCCACCTCGCTATCACAGGCACACCGTCAAGGTCCGAGGCCGACTATGTCACTTACTCTAGCGAGTGATCCGAGCAATCACATGCTATCACAAGCACCATGTGGGCGGATAGTAGCCTTTATTTTTTGTTTTTTCACTCATAAAGGCTCATAAAGCCATGGTGTCACGAAACACAATGCTTTTGAGGATTTTATGTAACACACTTGAAAAACTCTATATATATATATATATATATATATATATATATATGCATGTGTCTACGGATACTAAGTGTCCATGTATCATGATGATGTATTGGTTTTTTTTACATATTACGCAAATGTCTATCTAATACAAAGTTTGCTAATGTATCCGTCAATGTATTCAAACTTTTTGGAATGCGATATGTAATGTAATCAAAATATATTTCCAATAATATAACACGTAAATACATACACAAAATACTTGGGTTTCTAACTGAATAATGACCATTTAATTGCAGCGGAATGAGTTTGAGTCTAAATTGACAACCAAATCACTTATATCGAGATTGATTTCATCTGTTATATTTCGACGACCACACTATATTCAGCGATATTATTAGTTGTTCGACCCAAACAAATACCTTGTAAATTGATCAACTCACCATCAGGGATAAAAAGTACTCATGCTACGAAAGATAATATTTGTGTGCTACAGTAAGAACCATTAGTGAAACTGGTATAATGACTTGACGAAATCTACAAGCAAAGTGGAACACTAGGTAAGCAAGGGAAACATGTCTGCGAAGTAATCAATCACACAAAAAATCTAAAAATCACACTAATGTACAAGGTATCATACTTGCAATCGAGCATAACACTTTTTCAGATAGAGCCAATTTTGGGGCTCAGCCAATTGATTACCTTCATACTCTACTAGCTCATAAGCACCTCTTTCCAATACATGCTGAATGATATAGGCTCGTGCCACATTGGCTCGAGCTTCCTGACTTGAGAAAACACGAGGGTTGATAGATTTTCATACTGAGTCGTATATCGTTTCTTTTTTACTTTAATAACTAAATTAGCAAGTCTTCGAGTCCCATCAAGGGGCTTGAGGTAAAGCAAACATTCCTCTTCTAGCGAAGTACCAGGAAGTAGCTCGAAAGCTAGCTTCATAGAAGGGATTTCACACTCGATCGGGAATGTCGCTTCCAAACCATACACTAGTTGAAATGGTGTAAACCTAGTAGTTGTCTTACCGGATGTTCGGTAATCCCACGGAGCTAATAAAATCATGAGATTCCAATCTTGTTTGTGTCTCCCAATGGTTCCCTGGAGAATTGTCACCAAAACCTTGTTAACAGCTTCAACTTGGCCATTGGCCTATGGATAATAAGGAGTGGAGCTATTTTGGTGTAGCCCCAGCAGAGTAGTAAGCTCTGTCATCGTATGATTTCAAAAATGAGAGCCATGGTCAGTGACAATGGTTGTCAGGACACCAAGCCGAGCTATGACATGATTAATCAGGAATTGCACCATAGTTATACCTTCATTATCATATGTAGGCATCGCCTCAGCCTAATTTGTAAAATAATCGATGGTGACGATAAAATAATTATGCCCCCCCCCCCCGGGGCCGAGCTAGGATTATAGGTCATGAAATCGATGCCCCATTTTGAAAATGGCCCAGCGGTCACAAATGGGTGCAAGGGTGAGGGTGGGGCATGCTCCTTCCGAGAATAGATTTGGAAATCGTGACATTTGTGAATGGAAAGAATGCAATCCTTAAAAACAAATGGCCAAAAGTATCATTCTAGAAGGATTTTTTGTGTAGTAGCATAACCGTACATGTGACCACCACAGGCCCCAGAGTGGCAGTTGTTAAGAACTTTCTTAGCTTCCTCCATCTTCAGACATCGACGAAGGACGGTGTCAACACCAGTGTGATACAAGGTATCTCCAATAATGCGATAGGGTTGGGATTGGTGGCGAATCTGTCGTCTCTCAGAGTGAGATAGATCTGGTTTGGAGATAAACGATGAGATCTCCATACCAAGGATCCAGAGTACTAATGAGAAAGATCGATTCATCTGGAATCAATTCTTCGAAAGGATTGGGATCAACCGTAGTGGGAGTATCATATATTATCTCAGCAAAGATAAGTGACTTCTTCAATTTGGCTGTAGCAAAACCTAAGCCAAACTCTTGGAGAATAACATTCCATTTCGAGTATTTCCCCCAAGTAAATGACGTGTAAGAATGTAATTCATGGGGTTGCAGTCGGAAATCACTAGTCTTTTACCGAGGAGAATGTAATAACGAAAAAGTTGAACAGCATGAATAGTGGCCAATGTGAGTTTCGCAAGATGAGTATAACGTGTCTCGGCATCGAAGAGATTGCGGCTCAAGTAGTAAACTACATGTTCCTATCCGTTATCATCATCCTAAACTAGCACCATACCAATAATGCTCTTTGCGACAGCCAAATACAGGAAATAATCATGATGATAGTTGGGAGGATGCAATAAAGGAGCATTGATCAGGGCTTTCTTCAAAGCATCGAAATATTTTTGGAAAATTTCATCCCAAATGAATGGGATTCCCTTTTTCAATAAGTGATTGAATCCTTTGGCAAGCTCGGCGTAGTTTGGGGTGAACCGATGGAGAAAATTAGCCTTCCCCTGCAAGCTTTGTAGTTGATGGACAAAAGAGGGAGGAGGAAAATTTATTATTGCCTCCACTTTAAGAGGAACTATCCAAATTCCTTCTTTAGACACTATGAAACCTAAGAGGTAATTGGATTCTACGTAGAAGACACATTTATGAGTATTTAACTGAATATTATAGTGTCGATAGCGAATAAATATTGCTCTTAGATGTTCGGGGTGATCTCGACATTTTGTGGAATGAGCCGAAAGTTCGTCAAGATATGGTTGAACAATATGTTTAATATCGTGAAAGGCATATGACATAGCTCTTTGGAAAGTGGCACTGTCATTTTTCAAACCAAAAGGGAGTTTCTTGTAGGCAAAGTTTCCCCATAGATAGATAAAAGTGGTTTTATGTCGATCAGCAAGAGCGATGTTGATCTGGTTATAGCCAGAAAAACCGTTCATAAAAGAAAATATCTCACTCCCAGCACATTCATCAATTATTTGATCAATAAAGGGGGTGGGATAATTATCTTTAGGACATGAGCGATTGATATCGCGGTATTCAACACAAACCCGAATGGTCCCTTGTTTCTTAGTAACGGGAACAATATTGGAGATCCAATCCATCAATGGTATGGGATATATGAAACTAGCCTTAAGAAGGTTTTCAACTTCCCCTTAATTGCAGTAGCCTTTCTTGGGTGCACAGGACGAAGCCACTGACCGGGTATGTAGTGATTTCGTGCACGACAATACTAGGCTCTATGTCAGGCATTTCTTGTAATACCATGCAAAGGCATCACGGAATTCATTGAAAATCTTGGTGTAAATCTTTACCTCATCGGGAGAAAAAGAGGCACCGATGTGAACATTCTGGAAAATCCCTGGTTGGACAGAGATGTCAATGGGAATGGTGGCGGAAATATTCCCCATGTTTACTTCAGACACCACTTCATGAATCAAGATAGGATACTGAAGCGGGCCAGTCGATTCAGACAAAACATAGGATTTAATATAGATGGAGATATCACCAAGGCTTGGGAGAAATGAGAAATGATGATGATGATCATCCCATGGAGTTTGTTCCAGAGACATGACCTCCAAGATACTCTTGTCAGTGGGGATTGGCTCTTTCAAGGGATCATCTAAATCCCAAGAACCAAATTAGGGAGACTACACATAAGTTTTGAGAGATGAAACCAATTTATCATTGGTTTCGAAAATAGTATTAGAAGCCAAGAGAATACTCTGATACATTTTTTCCGAAAAACAGAAAGGCATAACATCACCAAAGTTGTCAAGCTTCTCGGGAATAGGAACAATACATGGATCGTGACCAGATGATATCAAGTTGATAGTGGTGACATTAAGAGGTGGGAGTGGAAAATTTCCCATAAGGGATGAGTCATTAAAAAGGCTCAGCCCAACGTTCTCATAGGAGGTGGAGGTATTCCCAACATACGAAATTTTTCATGTTGAAGAATCAGATAAGAAGAAAGTGAGTTGATCAACAATCACAATCTTCCCTTGATGAGGAAAGTGAAGAACACGGAAGAGGGTGGACACCACGCAAAGAATTGCATGGGTGAATTTGCATCCAAGAAGGAGGTTATAATTTAGGTTGGCATCCACCACCTCCACTTCCAAGTTTACTATCTTTCCCTCCAAAAGGATGGGTAGGGCTTTGAGAATACAATATGGCCGAGAACCTCTACCATCGAAAGCTTCCAAAGTGTTTGGGGACTGACTCAATGGAGGAGATCCAATGGTTTTCCAACAAGTGATATACATGATGCAAGTCGAAGCACCTTCATCAACAATAGTCCTATGAAAGGTTTTCCCAATCATGGTAACCTGAGATGGGAGGCAAGGAACAAATTTCTCAAGATCGAAATTGATAAGGTTAGATTCCACCGAATCAATGCCTCAAATGGTAGATAATAGTTCCTTTTGTTGTGATCGACATTACTGAAGGACTTTGAATGTCGACATTGCCGAAGGTGCCTGACCTAAGTCCTCAACAATGTTATAATGTTGAGCATCTCGGGCATTCGGATTATAAGACGATTTTCGAAGAACACCTTTTGGGGGTGGTCGGATTATCGAATCACTACTAGGTCTCCCAATCTGGAGAGGACTAGAACTAGGAGGTATGGAAGTGGAAGGATTATTCATGGTATCCTATTCCATAGGAGCCTTTGATGGATTCATATAATATTTTGATCGTGTAGCAATAGAAATGGGTTTTGTGCCAGCCATAAGGACTTGGGAGCTTCCAGATGATTGGGTTTGATCTACCATTTTCGTCTGTTGGGATGGGAACAGTTCTTTCAAGATAGTCGAAGTCTCTGGTGTGCCCTTAAAGAGACGGCCAACTTTAGCACGTCGAGGACAATCCTTGGTGTAATGGTCATCATCATATATCAAACAAGGATATTTGGGCTTGTGTTTCGAAGCATCGTCAGCAGATGACTTATTTGAAACTTATTTAGGGTTATCAAATTTGGATTTTCCTTTGCCCTTTTTCTTACCTTCTGAGGAATTTTATGAGACGACGTCTACGTCTCCATTCGTGGATGTGATCTGAAATATGGGTTTTATTTGACTGTTGTAATGATGTGAGAAGGTGGGTGTCGGTTTCATACCATACGGTTTATTGGAAGTGAGTGAGGAAGGCCATGGCCAAGGTGTTAAAATTGAAGAAGACACCTTGAGGGAGTTCAATATACCATTTAGCCACAGCACCTGTGACAGTGCACTGGAAAATATGTAGACGAATTGAATCGTGAACCCAAGAATTGGAAGACCACCATATGTGGTATGTCATGACATGGGATTTGGGGTCTTCCCCAGATTTACCTTCAAAATTTGGGCAATCTACTGGAAACTTGGATGGAACTGGCAACCAATGCAACATATTTTGGATGGGTTCATTTGTGAGCTTAGACACATCTGACAGTTCCAATGTAGCAAAAAATGGCAAGGGAGGATGGTGAGGAGAAAACGGTCGTTGGAAGTTACCCATCTAAGGGTTCCAACCTGGTTGATATAGATTCTACCCTCAATAGGACGTATTTTTACTAGGATACACATATTTCACCCATGGTTGGTAAGGACCTTGTTGCAACTGCTGTTGAACATAAGGATCGTGATTGGGCTGTTGATAAGGTCCATGCTAGATTTGAAACTGCGGTCCTTGAACATAGGGTCCAGTCTGAGGTCCTTGCTGAACATGAGGTCCAACTTGGGGCCCCAGTTGGGTCTGCTAGTACTAAGGGATCTATTGATATTGAGTACCAGGTTGAGGCCCCAGCTGAGGTTTCTCGTACTGACCCCTCATAATTTTTGGGTATTGGACACCAAGCTTATTGGGATGAGAACCAGGTTGACCAAAAGTGATGTTTGGACCAGTTTTGGTGTAAGGACCAAACTAAGGGTTAGTCACAACAGTACCCACTGGATGTTGGGGCTGTTGGACGTATTTTTGCGACATGTTTGGTAGAGGAACATATTGATACTACATATTCAGTTGTTGAAAATATTGATGAGGGATGTTGGGTTGTTAAACATATGGATATTTTACGTTCGGTTTTTTGAGATGGGGTTTTTGAACCTGATACTACTGAACAAGGTTTTGTTGATATACAAATGCGGATAAGTAGGTTTATCACTCAAAGGAGAAATTCCTACGACACTGTCTGTCGGTTGTGAAAGCAATGTTCCACTTAGACTAGCATTAGCTTGTCCCACCCCTGAAACAAGTCTAGAGTTTAGATGCCCCCCACTCGAAAGGGGAGGTGTGAAAAGAGGATTAGACTGACCCCAGGCACGAACGAAACTGTATATTTTCCACTCAGTGGTGGAACTGCAGTCACTACAAGGAAAATACCCTCTATTGGATGTTATAAAGGAGGTTTTTAATGTTATACAATTGGCCAAAATTGTCAAAAAAACATTTGCTACAACATCCATTTATGGTTATGGAGGTTTTGGCGGAGCTTTTAATAGAAATTCAACACAACTAAAAAAAAATGGGCGGCCGGAGGTTATTACTGATGTTTTTTTTCATCGGTGCACTACTATGGCTTGAACGCACCAGTGCATACATATAGAAGGTGCCCCGGGGTGGTCGAAGGAAAAAGACCCAGGCCGTTAAGGTATAAAACCGCACCGGGCGTAGTGTTGGTGATACAATGCATGGGGTCGTTCTAATTGTTCTTGGGATTTGTGCGGTGCCCATATGTCGTATCAACACACTGGTGCGTAGATGCATAGAAATGCACCGATGCGCAAAATCACAGAAAGGCACCGAGATTTATAATTGGTATCGGTATTCATGCAGTGCCCATAGGTCATACAAATGCATCGGTGCTTATAGACACATAAATGCCCCGGTGTGTAGTATCACACAAACGCACCGAGATTCATAATTGGTATCAGTATTTGTGCGGTGCCCATAGATCGTACAACAGCGCCGATGCGTATAGACACATAAACGCACCGGTGCATCATACCGCACAAACGCATCGATATTTTTAATTGGTTTTGGTGCTTTTTCGGTGCTCATAGGTCGTAGAAACGCACCGGCATGCTTCTCAATACAAACGCACCGGTGTACAGTTACTGACACGCGTTGGTTTTCATTTCATATTTTTTAGAAACATCGACCTATGATAATGCAATTATTGTGATTGTTTTAAAGTCATTATTCATCAAAAGTCGACACATCTTTATTCATATTAATTAAATTCTTATTAATGCATTTGAATGTGATGTTTGGATTAATTTGTTATATCATATCATAATTATTGTGGTTTTTTTAAATTCATTATTCATCAAAAGTTGACACATATATATCTCATAACAATATTCATATGAATTAATTTTTTATTAGTGCATTTGAGAACGACAATGGAGAACGCAATAGAATAAATTAAAACATATTTTATGATATATAATATATATGAATAAGACAGTCTTTATCATACAAAATGGGACAGTTATTGGTATCCCTTTGTCTTTCATTTGGGACACTATGTCCATTAGATTAAACAAAATGTCTGATTTCACAGACATATTTCAAAAAATACAACGCCTTGCTTTGATATCCAAATGTAGTGATCATCATTCTTCACTTGAACTGATGTCACTACTAGAGCTACTTCCATGACTTGGGTTATTTTCAGGAATGTTTTGTTCACGGTGTTGATTATTTTCTTCTTCTTCACCTTCCATCTACGAACATAAAAATAAACTGAAATGAGTGTATATACATTGGTGAGAATAATGAAAATTGCAATATTAAATAATATACATCAATGTAAATTGAAAAGAAAAATGGCATACCATAGCAACAATTGACTCATAAACTATACACATTCTTTCAAAACCATGTACCATGCCATCTTTCAAAATTTCATCTGTTGGCGCAATTCCATACTTTATTTCCTGCAAGTTTTATACCCCATAAAAAATCATATATTTAATATAAAATATGTTTTTGTTCTATTAATTATAGACGGAGCTAAGTAAAACAAGATTGATAGATGCTTACAAATTCCACAATTAATTTCTGATATGCCAACTTATACTCACAACCCATATTTAACCCAATTTCAATCAATTCATCTGATAGTTCTTCTTTGTATGTTAGCACCTGTTTGAAGACATTCAATGATGATTTTTGTAAAACAACTTATAAAATACAAAAATTAAATCTAGTTAAGTTGTTATTGTTGGGTGCAGGAATTACACTTAAGCAAAGTCCTCAACACTTAATTTGTCAACTCGGGGGATCCGTAAACTTAGAGACGAAGCACAGGCAATGCCAGAGATGGTATGAATATTCCTAATGTAAATCCCTACTTTCTTTAAAGGAAATATTGCAGAATCAAATTAAAGAGAGAAAAAGGGTAACTTGAACCATCAAAATAATCTAAGACTGGAACAAGAAAGAATGCATTTGCAAGAGGTAATTAAAGATAAAAATGACAATCACTCTAGCTAATTATTGTTTAACTATTGAGTGTGTGTTTTTCTTTAGCAGAGACACTTAGTAGTCTCATCATATGGGCCCTTAAACCTGCTCCTTTAGATATTTCCTTCTTGCACTAATTGGTCCTGCACTATCACAGTATGCTTGCACTAGTGCAGGAACAGAGATTTATGCAGAAGGTAGAAATGGTGTCTTTACTAAAGGCTTTTTTACTTCATGCAAGGGCTTGAACTTTTCTGGGTTCAAAGCACTCAAATCTCGTGGCAAGAAACTACTTCTTGCACTGGATCAGAGCTTCCTGCACTTAGCATTTAATTCTTAAAATGAGTGTTTAATTATTGCAAGTGTTGTTATATTGTTAAATCGAATTGCACACGTAAAAAGTGAATGTTTCTGATCTTAACAAAGTGCAGGAATAAAGAAACAATCAATATACATTTATCATGTCATAAGCATTTAATGAAAGAAAGAAGATTGCGGGAAGTAGACTAAGAAAGCTTGCTGCATCACACCAACGTGCACTGGTGTAGGTTCATTTCTCTTACTTGGACCAGGCCGGGAAAACCAATCAAACAGAATTGTAGAAAGGGAAATATCACACCAACGTGCACTGGTGCAGGGTTATTTCTCCTGCTTGGACCAGGAAGAGGAAAACCAATCTTAAATAAAGTGCAGGAAAAGGAAATTTATCTACTTCACACAACGGATCCGCTTTCACTCAGACAGGAATGCATGTGCTTGAAATTAAATCACACTTGACAATATAAACACAAATTACAGGAAAATAGGAAATGGGGTAAATGTGTTGGGTTAGCTGGGCCCTAGCCAACCAGCACGTTTCCCTTTTTAAATAAAAACACTACTCAATACCTTAATCAATTCATCAGCTCAAAACACAGAAATGCAATTTTTGAAACATGAGGCGGAGCTCCCTTTTATTAATTCACTGAGGCAAGTACATATGTTAATACATCGTCCAGCCCAGATTTGGGCGATAACAAAATACAACGACCTGCTACCGCCTCTTTGGTTGTGTTTCTGTTCTCTTCTACTATCAAAACTTAGCCTTCTAGTCCTATTTACATTCTACATTATATAGATCTTATGCCAAAGGAAAAAATAGATCATTTAACCGATTACATAACCAAACGTGGAATTTAGCTTTTCGGTCTTCAAAATTAGACAGTTAGCAGAACTGGTCGTAGCCAATCTCCAGCTTTCGCCCTTCACAGATTCAGTCTCAGCTGCCTTTGGATCACTCTTGCTATCGTGGATGAAGCAGCTCAAAACGAGGCGGTGATCAAGGAGGTTCGGATCCGCTGCAAGGATTTGTTGTGCTGGCAATGGTGCAAGATCAGATCCTACACTAGGATCAGCAGTTACGGTAAGTACTCTAAGCACCAAATAAACATTGGAGATATCGATAAGTTACAAAGAGTGATTAAAAGTAAGAAATCATGTAATAAATAATTAATAAATTCTAAATTGAATTAAAAGTATGAAAAATAAAGTTTATACGAAATATGTCACTATGTTTAGACTGGTGCAAGATGAGGGTGCATAAAAGAGGTAAAACAGAGGTAAATGGTTATGATTTAGGAAGGGGAAAATGGAAAAAAGAGAGAAAATTAGGGGGCTAACATCCTCCCATCCCTAAGCTTTTGTGTTTCCTCACACAACTCTTTACCTTTGCAAAAAAACCTTCAAAACTTTGAGCATTCCAGCTCAATCCTTCTCTGACATACTGACATCAGCCTGCAATGTTTCAGACTTCTTCTTTCTGATGTTATTTAGTTTCTTTGTCACCTTTTAAGTCGCTTGAAACATTGCGTAGCTCGGTATTTCCAAACTCTAACTTCTCCTTTATTTTTTTGGATCTCCGCAGTTAATTCTTCTTTACTCTGTTCCTTGTCTTCCTATGCTTTAGCTATGAGCTATTCTAAGTTCTGCACTTGAATCTCTAGCTCAACTATTCGAGCAGCAGGAGTTACCAAATCTTCTTCTTTTTTTGTCTCAACAGGGGAAGTACCTTCTTCAGGGATCTCAGTATCCCTTGGGGTTTCAGCAAATGATTTTTCCTCTTCTTCTTCTTCCTCTTCTTCTTCTTATTTTTCTTCTTCTTCTTCTTCTTCTTCTTCTTGCACTGGTGCAGGAGGGGATTCAACATCCTATGGGATTCAACATCCAACAGAGTGTCATCTTCGACCTCTATAAATTTTGTTGCGTCCGCAAGGACTGACAGGTTGTCTTCTTCGGGGTTCTCTTCCTGTACTAGTGGCGTAAAAGGAGTCTCTTCAACAGGTGCACTAGTTGTCTTCTTATTTGGAGATGGGGCCCTTTATTTTGTTGATTTTTCAGGTCGTTTCCTTTTTGCACTGGTGCAAGAAGGACTCCCCTTTTCATTCTTACCCGGACCCTTGCTTGTACTGGCAGGGTCCTTTGTCTCCTTCCCAGCAGCTGTCTTTTTATGTAGTTGTTTTAACAGTGTCTCCCAAGTCATGCCTTTTATTTCTAATTGTTTCCGGACCAAAATCTTTATCAGTCCATGGTGATATATCTTCTTGTCGGCCTGGTCTGCCCGTGCATCTTGCACACCCTTGGCCATTTTTTCCAAGCTCTTAAGCAAAAAAATAGGGGAAATCAATCCTCCACCGGACGTGCCGGCCGCCTTCGAAATTCTACAACATCCTAAAATGGTACACAAAAGTGAGGGAGTACCTTCCCTCACAGGTTACGAATTTCTGTAGGATGAAAAGGAGATCCCGCCAATGTCCCAGCAGGGCATCGCGCGGAATTCCTTTCTTCAAATCTACCTTCATATTCTTTTCGATGACGAAATGCTGCCATCGGTTCCTTTATAGTTTCTAATTTTTAAAATGTTGCTCCCCAGTATTTTCCAAACCTGTCGCTGCTGCTATAAACTCTTCTGTAACCTTAAATTTTAGAGGCCCAATTTTTACTCGGCCATTTTTTAAACTTCTGGCAAACTGTAAGGCCACTTCACCGTTGTGCCCATCAAAATTTTGCAAGAATTGAAGAAGCCTGAGTCTCGCAATAATGTAAGACTATTGCGATACTCAGCAGTCTGTTGTACCATACTAAGAGACAAAGGTTTGCTTCGAAAAGGAGGCATCACTTCTTAACGGTTATGAACAGTCAAGAATTTACATGCAACACCGGGAAAATTGGTTCTTATAGATATGGATCCAACTGTCCACCATCCCTTCCATCTTATCACCCATTCATTCCACTGAAATAGCCATGGACGCGCGGCATCTTTGAGATCGTGCCGGACTGGTGCTTGTGGTGGCGTTTTAATGGCTAGATGAGGTAATCATTACAAGTGAAGGACATCTAGGATTGTGGCAAAAAGGGGCAATTATATCCAAGCAACAGTTAAACACTTCCGCACTCCTTCATAATTAAAAAAAAAAAAGAATTTTAGCATTTATTAAAAAAATGATCATGATTCTTAACTTAAAAACACCTTGTACTTTAAATAATTTTCTCCTAGTTAATATGATAGCACAAGTACTCATCGACTAAGTGAAAGGACTTCTTATAACTTCATGATGACCACTTTCATATGCTGTTAAAAGAACAAATTGTACTATGTTTTTTACAGGGTGCATGCTTGCACCGGTCTACTTGCATCGCTTAAACTATGCTATTCTGCTGGTACCATTCTGCTTGCATTATTATATAGGATGACATGCTTGCACTAGTGCAAGCATACTATCTGAAAAAATAATAGGGAACTTAAGTAAAATATAGGCTAGACTTCCAACATGGCTTCCTCAACTTATACTGGAAATTTGCTTCGCCCTTTCTTTATGCTTCAGAGCATATCCTTTTTCTCTTTGTGCACGAGATCCTGCAATGAATTCATGAGGGAACAAAGAAATTGGAAAAGGGAAATTTCAGAATGGGAAGGAATTTTGTTACAGGGATTCCAGGAATAGTACCACAAGAGGGGATAAACAGAAGTGGGATAGGGAAAAAAATTTCAAGGGTAAAGTGGGATTTTTACGAAACGAACAAGGTAGATTCAGAAGAATATGGGAAGGTTAATCATTCTTGGATTAAAGAAGAAAACTGAGGGAATATTAAGAAAGTGGAATATGAAGAAAGGCAGAAAAATTTCTGGAAGGTCTGCCTACACTGGTGCAAGAGAAATAACTACAGCGAGAATCAAGCATTACTTGAATAAAAAATATCCATGCTAATTACCCCAATTGTATAAAGGTTGATTCTGTTGAACCTGATTTTACTTGGTGGTCGCTAGCATATCTAAAGATCAAGAAACATTCTCTTTTTATTAGAAATTTTTGATCTTCCTGCCATCAAGCTGGTTTTCAGGTTGATCCTTCTGTAATCACGTCAGCGAACTGATTTTCATAATTACAGGAAAATATTATTATTTTTTTACTTTTTATTTTTAAAAAAATCTCTTTTTTTTTTGTAAGAAGAAGAAGAATTCATGTTTTCAAAAGGTTGGTATTACCATTCACCACTATCATCCCGAATTGCTGTTAGACTTGCTGTGTAAAATATTTCTTGGCAAGTGGCTGAAAATACTTCTTTAATCTGTGTCCATTTACCAAGAATACTAAATTTTGTCCATCAATAGTTTTAACTTCTACTGCTCCATTCTCGAATACTCAGATCACGATCACTTCATAAGGTCCCATCCAACGTGTATGGAACTTCCCTTTAAAAATTTTAAATCTAGAATCATAAAGGAGTACCCAATCACCTGGTTGGAATTGCTTTTTCTAAATAGACTTGTCATGCCACCTTTTGCGTCGCTGCTGAATTAGTATGTTCTGCTAAACAGCATCCCTATGAAATTCATCTAACTCATTTAATTGGAGAAGACATTGTTTTTGCGCCTCAAAGAGATCTAGTCCTAACTGAACTGCAGTTATGAAATTTTTGATCTAGAACTCAATTGGTAACAAAACCTGTTTACCATATACCAGCTCATATGGTGTATGTCCCGTGCTATTTCTCCAAGTGGTTCTATATGCCCACAAAGCTTCTGGTAATATTTCAGCCCAGTCTTTCCGATGCATATTTACTGTCTTTGTAAGAATGGACTTGATCACTTTGTTTGTGGATTCCACCTGGCCATTTACTTGCGGGTGATACAGTGTGGATTTCCTGTGCTGGATCTTGTATTGCTCCATTACACCCTGTACCAGATTAGAAATAAACTGCGGACCATTGTCAGAAACAATTCTCTAGGCACACCAAATCTAGTAAAGATTTCAGTAAAAAGAAAATCAACAACAACTTTTTCTGTAGCAAAAGAAACAGCTTTAGCTTCTACCCATTTTGTAACAAAATCTGTACAAACCAAAATATGCTTTTACTTAATGACGTTGGATTTATTGGCCCTATAAAATCAATAGCCCATTTTTTAAACGACTCAATCATAACTTGGGGGCATAAAGGCATTTCATTGGTTTGATTAGGCTGGCCCATTCATTGATAGCTAACACATCGCCCGACATACTGTTTGGCATCCTTAAACAAGGAGGGCCAAAAGTAACCAGCATGCAGTACTTTATATGCAGTCCACTTATCAGCGAAGTGGCCTCCACAAGGTTCATCATGAGTAGATTTCAATATGTCAAACACTTCCTCCTCTCTTACACATCTACGGATAATCAGGTCTGGACCAGTGTAAAAGAGATATCCTTGAATCCAGGAGTATGCAGCACTTTTTTGTATAATATTCCGCCTTTCATGAGCGGACAAGTGGGGTGGTGTTTTCCCAATAACCAAGTAATTAGCAATGTCAGCAAACCACGGAGAATCTGTTGACATAGCAAAACGATGTTCATCTGGAAAATCATCATTAACGGGAAATGCTTTACTAGGATTATCTAATCTAGAAAGAAAATCTGATACAATATTAGATTTTCCTGGTCTATCAACAATAGCAACCACCTAGTCACTCTACCGCTAGTCAAAAGTTTTTTCATCAAATATTTAATTGCGGAATGATCAGTATGTACAAATACTTCATATCCTGTAATATAGTGCCTGAACTTATTAATTGCAAAAATTACAGCTAAAAACTCTTTCTCTATAACTGTATAATTTAATTTGGCGGAAGACAAATTCTTACTAATATAATAAATAGCATAGGATTGCTTATTTTCCTCTTGTCCTAAAGCTGTGCCAATAGCCAAATCTGAAGCATTAGAGGAAATTTGAAATGGCAGGGACCAGTTAGGACCTCTCAAAACTGGTGCCTGTACCAACCTTTTCCTTCAATGTTTCAAAAGACTGTTGGCAAGTTGTGGACCAAGAAAATTCACTATCCTTAGCTAGAATTCGGAAAAGAGGGGCAGCTATCTTAAAAAAAAATTCAGTGAATCTTCTGTAGTAACCAACATGTCCTAAAAAACATCTTACTTCCCTTTGAGTTTTGGGTGCTGGAAGATGCAGAATGATTTCAATCTTTGCCGGATCAACCTGGATACCCTTACTAGAAATCAAATGGCCAAGTACCACTCTCGCTTTTCACATTAATCAACATTTCTTATCACTCAAGGCAAGATGGGCTTCCTGACAACGAAGAAGTACTTTCTCCAGATTTTTGAGAGCTTCCTGAAAAGAATCACCAAACACAGAAAAGTCATCCATATAAATTTCTACAAATTCTAGATCAGCAAAAATGGCCAGGACTTCCCTTTGAAAGGTAGCTAGGGCATTACATAAACCAAAGGGAAGCACTTTATAAGCAAATGTACCCCATAGACATGTAAAAGTAGTTTTATCCTAATCTTTGGGTGCAATTTGTATCTGGTTATAGCCACTGAAGCCATCCAAAAAGGAAAAATATTTCTTTCCTGCAAGGGTATCAAGCACCTGGTCAATGAAAGGAAGAGGGAAGTAATATTTGAGAGCAGCTTTGTTTAATTCTCGATAATCAATACAAATATGCCATCTTCCATATTCTTAAGTACTAGCACTAATGGAGAGACCCACTGACTGTCGGAAATAGGATAGATAAAACTGGCATCCAAGAGTTTTTGTACTTCTTCCTTCACAATATCTCTTAGAGCGAGATTCATTCGCCTTTTGGGTTGTCAGACAGGTCGGGTTCCTTCCTGAATATAGATATGATGTGTACAAGTTTTAGGAGGGATACCCTTAATATCTTCATAGCCCCAAGCAAACGAACTAAGATGGTTTTGCAACAAATTCACAAGCTACTCCTGCTGAGATGAGTCTAAATATGAACTAATATGCAAGGATTTACCAGGGCTAATCTCAACAAGAGTAGTGTCAGGCTTAGGAGTACTCAAGGGAGTGGTCAAATACAGCGGTACAGAAGAATGAGAACCATGATTATCTTGAAATTCTAGGCTAAAAATCTGGCTCAATGGCTCAAAATTAGGCATAGTGTCTAGATTATTCAGGAAATCTTGAATCTCATCTTCTTGTGAAGACCCAATATAATGATGGATAAGGGAAATGGGCTGAGCATCCTCATCACTGCTTTGATCCAACCACAAAGTATCTCGAAGGTCCTGAATGGATCTGGAAGGGGGGTATAAGGTAACTTTCTTCCTAGAATCTCCATGTGAAATATACATATCACCGAAACGACATCCAATATATGCGTCGACCGTAGCAAGCCATGGTCGACCCAAGATCAAGGGATGTCCTCCTACTGGGTTGTTTGGCTGAAGCACAATGAAATCAGCATGATATTCCTAAGAATCTAATGAGATGATCACATCTTCCAATACTCCTTCTAGCTTAATTTTAGATCTATGTGCTAATTCAAGCACAGTGGGAGTAGGGCGAAGATGAGATAACCGAAGTTGATCCATGGTTTGCTTAGTCATGACATTAATGGCTACCCCCAGGTCTATAATAATATTACAGACCAGGACATTACCAATCTGAACTAAGACAACAGGGTTTCCGGGATCAGTATATTTTTCCATAGACACACATCCCGTCATCAACTCTGCTGCCCTATTAGAAAATTGAATGGTTTGGGGTTCCACTCTCTTCCTCCCGGGTTTCTTGAGACAGAGTTCCTTAATAATATTAGTACAAATGGGGATCTCTTTAATGGCTTGAAGAAAAGGTATCTTAATGAAAAGATTTTGAAGCTCAGATGCCAAACTGGTCTCAGAAATAGGCTCACTTCTTTCCACTACTAGCCTCTCTGGGAAGGGAGGTTGGTTGGAAGAAGATGGTAAGGATTCAGAGGGTAAGGGTTGCTTAGTGACAGATTTTGGAGAATGGTTAAGAGTTTCCTCTTCTCCTTTCTCTTCAACAATCACTATAGGTTGCTTTTTATTTTCTGATGTTACAGTCCTTCCCGATCTTAATTGAATATCATGAACCCCAACTGGAATAGACTGGTACTCAAATGGTAAAGGTGGGTTTGTTACATAGATCATTTGCACTGCTTTATTATTGTTAGGATTGGGCATAGGTTGAGCAGGCAACTGATGAGGTCGAAAGGGTGGAGGTAAAGGCAAAAGTGGAGTAGACTGAATCTTTGAGGCATTGAATAAGGTGTATGCATATATGGATATGACTGCATAGGTGGCTGGTAGAAATATGGAGAATCAGTTGGCCCTCTCCAACCTTGTTGCCATGGTTGAGAAGGTTGCCCATGCTGATATTGATTCCCATACTGCCGCTGATGATTAGTGTTAGGATAAGAATATGCATGTGAATTATAACCAAGATAGTGTGGAGAAAATTCAGGAGCCATACATGTACCTACTTGAGGCCAATTCCTTCTTGCTCCCATAGCATACAAGTATTCAGCTTCAGGTTGTCCCCCTATAAATACAACTTTGAGTCTTGGTATAGAGGGACATTTTTATGTGAAATGGTCTTCTACACAAATAGGACACTTATTAGTTTCTTTCAAATTAAGAGGACACTCTTTAGGAGGATGCTTGTCTCTACATTTAGGACAGAAAATACATAATGACTCTTATTCCTTCATGATTTTTTGCTGAAATTTTAAACAGTCTAACTGTTTGGTAATACTATTCATTATATCAATTTTCATGTTTTCCATTTTATTTTCTAGTCCAATAATCATAGCATCAGTAGATTTGGTTTTTCTATTTCTATTTCGAGTTCCTCTACCAGATCTATACTGATTTCTTGAAAACTTCCTGCATAATTCACAAATTTGTTCAAAAGTTTGCTGAGAAATATCACCTTGTCCTAACAGATTCAAATTATTTCTAGCATTATCAGTAAGTCCTCTTAAGAATAGGGTTCTAATAGTACTGGGATCAAACTTAAGTTTCTACCTTTGTAAAATATATAGAAACCTTTCTAGGTAATCTTCAATAGTTTCATCATCGTCCTGTATGATTGTAAAAATTTCATCCTGCATGTCCCGAGTTTTGCAATATTCTTGATATTTAGACAAAAACACTCTCTTCATCTGATCCCAATAGGTTATAGTGTTTCCTCCTAACTCCATAAACCAGCATAGAGCTGAGTCCTTAAGAGTAACAGGAAATAATCTTAACTTCTGAGCATCAGTTGAATAATCATAACTTCTACACAGAATATCAAACTCGAATAGAAAAGAGTCAGGATATTCATGAACTTTACCATGGAAATGAGGGGGAGATTATGGTGGAATATTCTTCATTTGCGCCACAGTATCAGGATCCACAATTGGAAACACAAAAGTGGATTGTTCTTCACTTACCTGGTTTTCACCAGTCCCTTCCAAATGATCTTATTGGTCTACCATTGTTTCCCTTTTACGTGTACCGCTCTCAATAGGCTGACCCACACCTGAGCTATTATCACCAAAATCCAGGTGGATTTTTCATGCATGATGGGTTTGAATTGGATTGGGCTTCCTGCTTACAGAAGGAGACCCAATATGAGAATTGTTTTCATAATTCTTTTGGCCCTTAGTGGGCTTCGAACCCTTACCTTTTCTAGGAATTCATTTCAAAAGAAAAAAAGAATGAAAAATAACAAACAACTTCTAAACAATGTTTTCAGAAATAAATTAACACCAGTAAAATTCCTTCAAAGAAGCTTTTCTAAACAATACTACAAAAATAAAGGAAAAGTTACCTCTATTGTATAATCAGAAAATTCTTACCAAATCAAATCGCCTCCCCGACAACGACGCCAAAATGTTGGGTGCAGGAATAACACTTAAGCAAACTCCTCAACACTTATTTTTTCAACCCGGGGGATCCGCAAACTTAGAGACAAAGCACAGGAAATGCCAGAGATGGTATGAATCTTCCTAATGTAAATCCCTCCTTTCTTTAAAGGAAAGATTACAGAATTAAATTAAAGAGAGAAAAATGGCAACTTGAACCATCAAAATAATCTAAGACTGGAACATGAAAGAATGCATTTGCAAGAGGGAATTAAAGATAAAAAGGACAATCACTCTAGCTAATTATTGTTTAAATACTGAGTGTGTGTTTTTCTTTAGCAGAGACACTTAGCAGTCTCATCAGATGGGCCCTTAAACCTGCTCCTTTAGAGATTTCCTTCTTGCACTAATCTATCCTACACTATCGCAGTATGCTTGCACTATTGCAGGAACAGAGATTTATGCAGAAGGTAGAAATGGTGTCTTTACTAAAGGCTTTTTTACTTCATGTAGGGCCTTGAACTTTTCCGGGTTCAAAGCACTCAGATCTCGTGGCAAGGAACTAGTTCTTGCACTGGATCAGAGCTTCCTACACTTAGCATTTAATTCTTAAAATGAGTGCTTAATTATTGCAAGTGTTGTTATATTGTTAAATCGAATTGAACACGTAAAAAGTGAATTTTTCTGATATTAAAAAAGTGCAGGAATAAAGAAACAATCAATATACATTTATCCTGTCATAAGCATTTAATGAAAGAAAGAAGATTGTGGAAAGTAGAATAAGAAAGCTTGCTGCGTCACACCAACGTGCACTGGTGCGGGTTCATTTCTCCTGCTTGGACCAGGCCGGGAAAACCAATCAAACAAAATTGCAGAAAGGGAAATATCACACCAACATGCACTGGTGCAAGGTTATTTCTCCTGCTTGGACCAGGCGGAGGAAAACCAATCTGAAATAAAGAGTAGGAAAAGGAAATTTATCTACTTCACACAACGGATCCGCTTTCACTCAAACAAGAATGCATGTGCTTGAAATTAAATCACACTTGACAATATAAACACAATTTACAGGAAAATAGGAAATGGGGTAAACGTGCTGGGTTGGCTCGGCCCTAGCCAACCAGCACATTTCCCTTTTTAAATAAAAACGCTACTCGGTACCTTAATAAATTCATCAGCTCAAAACACAGAAATTAAATTTGTGAAACATGAGGCGGAGCTCCCTTTTATTAATTCACTGAGGCAAGTACATATGTTAATACATCGTCCAGCCCAGATTTGGGCGATAACAAAATACAACGACCTGCTACCGCCTCTCTGGCTTGTTTATGTTCTCTTATGCTATCAAAACTTAGCCTTCTATTTCTATTTACATTCTACATTATATAGACCTTTGGCCAAAGGCCAAAATAGATCATTTAACCAATTACATAACCAAACACGGAATTTAGCTTTTCGGTCTTCAGAATTAGACAGTTAGCATAACTGGCCGTAGCCAATCTCCAGCTTTCGCCCTTCACAGATTCGGTCTCAGCTACCTTTGGATCACTCTTGCTATCGTGGCTGAAGTGGCTCAAAACGAGGCGGTGATCAAGGAGGTTCGGATCTGCTAAAAGAATTTGTTGTGCTAGAAATGGTGCAAGATCAGATCCTGCACTAGGATCAGCGGTCACGGTAAGTACTCTAACCACCAAATAAACATTGGAGATATTGATAAGTTACTAAGAGTGATTAAAAGTAAGAAATCATGTAATAAATAATTAATAAATGCTAAATTGAATTAAAAGTATGAAAAATAAATTTTATACGAAATATGTCACCGTGCTTGGACTGGTGCAAGATGAGGGTGCATAAAAGAGGTAAAAGAGAGGTAAATGGTTATGAATTAGGAAGGTAAAAATGGAAAAAAGAGAGCAAATTAGGGGCTAACAGTTATAAGGAAGTAACAATTACTCACAAACTTAGATATCAACCCTTTTCTTCCTTGTTGTCCTGTTTTATGTGTTGAATGGGTTCCATTTTCTTTTCTTTTCTTTTCTGCAAGAAAATTATTGAGAATTAATATTTAATGCTAAATTGTTTATTTATTGTACCTAATGATAAAAGCTTCAATGATTACATATTACATTTTATGCACGTTTTTGTTGAGACGGCTCCTCCTATGATGCAATTTTGTCCATTTCTTTGATCATCTCCTTGTACACCTTTTTGGACATTCCTACTGGCATATTTCTAATATCATCTCTTTCATCTTTTGAGATTTTCATAATCTTCCAGAAAATGTAACATGACGATAAAATATTTAATTTTTATATTGATATCTGAAAATTAAATATAACAAAAGTGATATTTCTAAATAATTCTAGACAAACATTTAAAGGAATATTACGTTTTCATTCCTTCTTCTTCTTTTTTTATGTTTTTTTTCTATTAAAAGACTGACATGTCTCATTGACAAATTCTCTGGAAACTCTTCCTGTAGTTTAGATAAAATTTGGTTCTTGGAATCATTGGATTTATTTTTGTATTGTAAGTGGAAAGAACGTCTATACATTCATTCCACTAGACACCTCAAACTTTTGTAAAAGTTTTTACCCTTTCGTTAACTACCAGCACCACTCCAGATGAGCTAAGGAGCGATTCATTTTCATTTGCATGTTCTATTTCTTTTCTTTTCTTAGAACAACATTCCTTTTATAAGTTGTTGGTCCCTGTAGAACATTAAAGAGATGTGAATTAATAGACTGTTTGACACATGTTATCTAAAAATTTTAAGTATATTATTAATGATAATTAAAAAAAGAAACTCATATTGGATCAATAGTATTTTTTCATTCACCTGATTCATCCTTTTGCAATTTTTCCATCAAGCTTTTACGCTCTTCTGGACCTAGATCAGAAATAATCTTATCGAGCTTCATCATTTTGTGGCCTTGCATGATACACAGTAAACAATACATATTAGTTAAACTTACATATAGTTCAAAAATAATATTTTTTATAAAGAATTTACAAAGAACTTGCCTTTTTTTCTTTTCTTGATGTGTTATCAATATTTTTTTTACTTGATATCTTGTCATTCATTTCTTTATCAATCTGAAAACCTGTATCATATCATTCATTAATATATTTATAAATAAATTGTCAACTTTTCAGGTAAAAAATAAATCTCAAGACACCAATGCGCCTTTCTTGATGTACACACTGCCGCCGGTGCATGGGGGTATTACCAACGCACCGCAAAATAGTATAATAGACCGTACAGTGCATGGGGTATTATAAACGCACCACACAAATAGTGTAATAAGCCATATGGTGCTATCCTCGTAAAATGGAGCACCGGTGCCCTATTTCAGATACAGTGCACTTATTTAAAAAAATTGTTTTCAATTTTTTTATTACATTGTACTTGCACGATGCTCTTTATAATAAAGTGCACCAGTGTGCTAGGTTACGCAGGGTGCACCAAAAAAAAAAATCCATTTTTTTCAAAAATTCATGCAATGGCCGAATGTATTGAGATCCGACTATGCAAGTTATCTCGTGGGTTGGATGTCAATCTAAAATGAAAAGCCCTAATTCTAAAATCACAGAAACAGGGAGAAGAAAGGGAAAAAACAAAAAAATGAAGGGTTTAGGGTAAAAATGGATAAAACTGCAGAAAAGGTAAAAAAATAATCAAATTTAATCACGAGATGGTTTGAAATTCTATGATACAGGGTTTGAATCACCAGAGGTTTGATTTATGATTGTCTGAATACTTCTGTTCGAACGTATTTCACTGCTCCACAGTGCCCTCGTGCTCTCTTGCTCCAGGTATGTCTCCTGCAAATATCTAGCTGAAAATTTTAGCAAAAATAGTTAAATAATGCAAAGTTTTTAGTATTTAAATAATTATTTTATGAAATTAGATTTTCGAAAATATTTTGTTGCCCATTTTTCAATTTGCCCCTTTTTTTTCACTTAAAGAAAATAGAGTTGCGCTTTTTTTATTTGCATTTATTTGTCACCGATGTGTCACTTAATAGCACCACACCGGTGCGTCTCTTTATAACACCGGCACCGGTGTGGTTATATGTACAGTAGCACCGATTTGCGGTTAAGGCACTGAAATTACTTTTAGGTGTGTACACCAAAATTTAGTGAACTCCAACCATAGAAATTGAGAATCATAATTTTTTTTATTCTTGAGAATTAGAATTAGAATTAAAATTGAGAATTGGAATTGGATAAATTCTTGATGGAAATAACTATTCTTCCAATGCATTTTGTTTATTTCAGGAGGTCCCCACTGATTATGTGGAGATAATGCAATGTGGGGCGTGTGAAGATGCAATACTACAGGGCCCAAGTGGGAAATTGTGGCATGTGAACCTGTTATAATTGGCACTTAACTATTTGCAACCAATATGTTTTAGAATATAATCTACATATAGACGGATGGCCTGCCAGCAACTAGTACATATAATCTGTTGAAGGGTAATGTTCTGGGAGCAATGGCAACGAGTCCTTATTTCTGCATTTTTTAGTAGAAGAAGATTGAATTTCCACTAGACGATGTAGTTATTACATGTGGAGGCAATGGTTTCCCATAGAAAATGAGTATAGGGTTGAGCAGAGGAAAGAAATTACAAAATAGGCTATTACATTATTTTTTCCAATGGGAAACCAATTTGCAGGTGGAAATATGGTAGCTGCAGGTATCTATGCTTTTCTTCCCACAGAAATGGTCACTAGATTTCCATTTATAATACAAGCAAACATTTTACTGGTTTCATCCATAGGACCACAACTCAGACAAGTTAGAGATTCCATTTAGGTTCAATTGAAAGCCAAAGATGTGATTTTATGCGATGTCAGCTTGCCGGTAAAAGTTTATGTAAGCCAACTGAAGCTCGGACAATACTCCAGCTGCTTTTAAACGCATTCTGGAGAATTTTTACCTTCATGGGACCTACTAGCCCGATCAACAATGTCAATTGATCTTTCTCTGTTGTCCTTAAGGGAATGAGAATCCTTCCCTTCATGGTGCCTCTTGGCTTTATCAAATGCCTTGATTGATATTTCTCTTCCATCAACTCTACTCTCCATTTCTCCATCATGGGACCTCTTAACCTTATTTCCAGCCTCGACCGAATGCTCTCTGTCGGTCTCAACCTGTACTCCCTTTTGTACTCTGTCGAGCTCTGTATCCATCTGCATCCTTGTAATCGTCTTTGTTTGTCTTTCTGTTTGAATCACTCATTTTCTCTGCTATAAAATTCTCAGTCGAAATTCAAACTCTCGTCTTTTCAAACCCTCATCTCCTCAGAAAAATTCTTGCCCGCGATTCGAACCCTCCGTTGCTCTAATACCGCACTTTACAGAATAACCATGTTCTGGTGCACGTTGTTTTATAGGTGCACCAGAGCGGTTTGTAAGATCGAGGTTTTGGTTTTGTCGCAGTGTTTTATGACGCACCGGTGCGGAAGCGTTCTGAAGCACCGATATACGGAGAAGGTGACCAATTAGTGCAGGTTATGATACAGTGCTACATCAATCATAGTAAAAGTCTCTTTTTTGAAAAAAATTACAATAAAAATAATGATAATTCTAAAGTATATGAATTTATTTGCATTATTTTCTAAACTTTATTATGTTAAAATAATTCATATTATTCTAGATTTATTATTTTACAATTATTAAAATTTTGCAAATTTTACAAATTTAAAAATTTTAATAAAATCATTTCACATTAATACAATTTAAATTTTAGAAATATTTTACATACAATTAAAATTGTACAATTATTTTACATAGAATTACAATTACAATTACAATTACAATTACAATTTTACAATTTCACATACAATTACGATTAGAATTACAATTATAATTTTAATTTTACATACAATTACATTTAAAATTTTACATACAATTAGAATTACAATTAGAATTTTACAATTTGTCATATATACAATTACAATTAAAGTTACAATTACAATCATTTCACAATAAATTAAATATTATAATTACAATTAAAATTTTACATAAAATATTTTACATACAATTACAATTACAATTTTACAATTTCACATACAATTATGATTAGAATTACAATTACAATTTTAATTTTACATACAATTACATTTACAATTAAAATTTTACAATTACAATCATTTCACAGTAATACAATTACAATTTTACAAATATTTTACATACAATTCAATTAAAATTACAATTACAATTTTAGAATTTTACATACAATTAGAATTAGAATTAGAATTTTACAATTTTTCATATATACAATTACAATCATTTCACAATAAATTAAATCTTACAAATACAATTAAAATTTTACATTAATAAATATTTTACATACAATTATAGTTAAAATTACAATTAGTACATATACAAATACAATTTTACAATTTTACATACAATTAAAATTTAAATTTAAATTACAATCATGACATAATATTTAATAAATATCATGGTCATTTAATATTAAGTTAATTAATAAACATCATCACAATCATGATAACCATCGTACAAACATCATATTCCACTAAAAAACACATTCAAACATCAAATTAACATTATATATTAACATCATCACAACACAAACATCAAATATACATCTCATGTCAAATAATTCATGCTATCACATATACACATCTATCTGCAAGCTAAAACATTAAATGAACATATCTAACATGACCTAACAATATGCACACATCATGATGATCACCAACATGTAAATTACACAACTTCAAACATGAACATAAAAATACATAGTGTACCATATATATATATATATATATATAATGTTAAAAATACACAACTGTAATATAAATGTCATGGATCAGCTGGTGGTAGCATCAATAGCAGTACTAGTGGAGGCCTACTCAGTCAATGGTGCAGCCTTGACGGTCGATGGTCGAGCCTGATCATGATCATGACTAGTACTGATGGATGGATCAAGTTGTTGATGACTAGACGTGGCCGATGGTCTGGCCTCATCTCCATGATGACTACTACATGCTAGTGGAGCCTCATGCTCATCAGGTGTGGCGTGAGGTGAACGATCATGAGATGAGTCGTTGCTCGTAGACTATGCATCACATGTTGTGGCTCGACCATGCCTATAACGTACAAAAATCCTCCTCAGTCGCCTAACCGCTGTCGTAGCTCCTACGACATGCCGCATCAGGCTGTACAAGTCACACGGCATGCCTCTCCACATATGTATTAGCATATCATCGACCTGTATATCTCTGTAATGAGTGGGCCTGATGCTCGCTTCAATAATCAATGCATTGAGTTGGTCACCCAACTCCATCCTGTATCAAGTATCAGATCGACCACGCAAAGCAAAAGGTGGTACCAGCGCACCAGCATGAGGAGCATGTCTCTCTCCACCGGCCTCCTGATCATGATCCTCGGCATTTGCCATGCTCTGATCGTCATCAGGATCCACACCCAGATCATGGTGGTTCCGCATCTCCTCGCCATCAAAAGATCCAATTTCTCGCAAAATATATACAAGTACACAACGTTAATTAGACAATTTCATTACACAAATTAATAAACAAGTTAAAGAACATGCTAGAATAAATATAAATAAAACAGTAATATTACCTCTATCATTTGGCGGCTCATCATCTGTGAAGAGGATGTTGGCACACCCTCGCCAATCCAATCCAGCATAAGGACAGGGGACCATAATGAAGGGATGCATCTCATCAACACTGGCTAGTAAGTCTAGTGCATTATGCGATATCCTGGCTGGAAACATAGTATCTCCTCTCTTGGGCATCATCTGCCCCCACATGTGCATCTGGGCCTCCAACATCGGCCTACGAGGCTGTCGAACAAAAGCAAGCCTCATCTCTGGAAACTACATAAAAAATAAACAAAAAATCTCTAAAGCAAAAGGGAAGTTGACCCTCCCTTGTGCATGAGCACGACATCTATCTAAGGTCGTAAAAAACTTCTGCAAAAAAATGGTAGACCACCTGACAAGTCGTGGCTCCTGTACTAAAGAATCAACATAATATAGAAGCAGGCAACTAATGTGTTTCCCGTCACTGGTGTTGTGTGAAAGGGTCGAAATGAGAAGTGAAAGGCAATGCACGTCCTGTCTACCAATTGCACCAATACGTAGCTGACCTCTAGGAACCTGAAACTCTGAAGGAGACAGTACATCTTCTCCAATGTATCTTTGGGAGTAAACTAATTGACTCCCTGCTACACAACTAGCTAGAACCTCTGGGAATGAGGGAAAATCTACCCCTCTCTTCGATAGCCCGGTAATGAAATAAATATTTTCCTCAGTGGGTGTGTACCACTAGTCAGGACCAACCTGGAAAGCTTGTTGGTGGGCATTCCACCTGCGGATAATATGTCTCAAAAATACACTATGGGCCTTAAGGGAAGTAGCCTCCTTATAGAAATTGAGGAGGCCTACCTACTTTAGGAGACCCTAGGTATCTACTGTAATATGGAGAGGGTACGCATCTATCTCCCTCTCTCATGCCTCCCACTAGCGAAGCATGTCATACTGCTCCGCCTGTTGTTGTTGTTGTTCCTCCTCTTCTCTCTGAATCATTGACATATTAAATAATAAAAAAATTATTAAGCCAGACATGTATTTAGGAATATACATATATAATTTTTTTTGGAAAAAAAAACAGACCAGTCAGTGCGCCACAAAAACAACCATGCACCGGTTCCAATGTTGCTGTTTTTTGTAGAGCACTAAAGGCGGTGCCCCAAATGACATAAAACGCACCGTATGCGGTGCACCTGAAATTTTTTCAAGCCTCGTTGACTATATATGGTGTCAGAAGAGTGGTGCACTGACTAAAATATATGCCCTGGCATGCATATTCGTGTCAACGCACCGACTTCCTACCAAATTATATATTCAACGATGCGGAATGCCGAATGCGGTACGCTGACAGACACCAGGGAAGATATATTTGTTAACGCACTGCGTTGCTATTCCCATGGTCAAAAATGCGCCCAACTAAATGACCGCATCGCAAATTTTTTTATTTTTTTTAAATAATGCAAGGCGCCTTTCGGTGTGAGCCGAACGGCTCATGTGCACTGTGCGACAAAAACAAAAAACAAAAAAAAACTTTTTTTAATGGTTAATTTTAAGGTTATTTCAAATTCTAATTCGCTAGAAATTTTAATTATGGAAAAACTAGAAAAATACTTGTACATTTCGCCGTCGAGGAGGCATATTGGCTGTAGAATTTACAAAAGAAAATTTGCCCACCATTTTGCAAAATGCAAGCTAGAGATTGGTGGCCAATGCACAGCAGCAGTGCGTGAAATGGGTGCAATGGGAGCACCGATGTCAAGGCAGCTCAGAGAAGGAGAAATTGCACTAGTGCTTGAGAGCTTTGGAGTACTGAGAAAAGTGAAAAATGTGGTTTTTCGGCCGTAATTTTTTTTATTTAACCCTGTTCCGGTGCACGAGGTTTTATAGGCGCACCAGTGCGATTTCTTAAGAACGCACTGGGTGGTTTTAGATTTGGCGTGTTGTTTAATGACGCACCGGGACGGTTACTGTACACCGCACCGGGGCGGAGTAGTCGTGAATAATCGGTGCTTTATAGTAATAGGACGCATCGGGCATGTTGTTGTTCCTCCTCTTCTCTACCCCCCTTTCGCTATCTGTGGATGAAACATTTTACTGGTTTCATCCACAGGACCACAGCTCAGACAAGTTAGAGATGCCATTTAGGTTCAATTGAAAGCCAAAGATGTGATTTTATGCAACGTTAGCTTCGCTGGTAAAAGTTTATGTAAGCCAGCCGAAGCTCGGACAATACTCCCAGCTGCTTTTAAACGCATTCTGGAGAATCTTTCCCTTCATGGGACCTACCAGCCCGATCAACAACGTCAATTGATCTTTCTCTATTGTCCTTAAGGGAATGAGAATCCTTCCCTTCATGGTGCCTCTTGGCTTTATCAACTGCCTCGATTGATCTTTCTCTGCCATCAACTTTGCTCTCCATTTCTCCATCATGGGACCTCTTAACCCTATTGCCGGCCTCAACCGAATGCTCTTTGTTGGTCTTAACCAGTTGTACTCCTTTTATCCTTTTGTACTCCGTCGAGCTTTGTAGCCGTCTGCATCTCTGTAAGCGTCTTTGTCCATCTTTCTGTTTGAATCACTCACTTTCTCTACTATAAACTTCTCACCAAATTCGAACTCTCGTTCTTTCAAACCCTCATCTTGTCGTAAAAATATTTGCCCGATTCGAACCCTCCGTTGCTCTAATACCGTACTTTACAAATAACATTGTTTCGTGCACGTTGTTTTATAGGTGCAAATTCGCAGCGGTTTGTAGATCGAGGTTTTGGTTTATTGCCGTTGTTTTATGACGACCGGTGCGAAGCTGCTTCAAGCACCGGTGCGTCGAGTAATAAAACGTACCGTGTGCGTGTTATGATGATGTTTAATCGAACTATATAAAGCTCTTTTGAGGCAAGATCATAATAAAATAATGATAATTCTAAAGTACATGAATTTATTTGCATTATTTTCTAAATTTTATTATGTTACAAAAATTCATATTATTCTAGATTTATTATTTTACAATTATTTACAAATTTACAATTTTAAATATTTTAATAAAATCATTTCCCATTAATATAGTTAAAATTTTCACATTAATACAATTAAAATTGTACAATTATTTTACATAGAATTACAATTACAATTACAATTACAATTTTACAATTTCACATACAATTACGATTAGAATTACAATTATAATTTTAATTTTACATACAATTAGAATTACAATTAGAATTTTACAATTTGTCATATATACAATTACAATTAAAGTTACAATTACAATCATTTCACAATAAATTAAATATTACAATTAAAATTAAAATTTTACATAAAATATTTTACATACAATTACAGTTAAAATTACAATTACAATTACAATTTTACAATTTCACATACAATTATGATTAGAATTACAATTACAATTTTAATTTTACATACAATTACATTTACAATTACAATCATTTCACAGTAATACAATTAAAATTTTACAAATATTTTACAATATACAATTAGAATTACAATTAGAATTACATTTACAATTACAATTACAATTTTACAAATATTTTACATACAATTACAATTACAATTTTACATACAATTACAATTACAATTACGATTTTACAATTTGTCATATATACAATTACACTCATTTCACAATAACTAAAATATTACAATTACAATTACAATTTTACATTAAATATTTTACATACAATTACAGTTAAAATTACAATTACATATACAAATACAATTTTACAATTTTACATACAATTAAAGTTTAAATCTCAATTACAATCACAACAAAATATTTAATAAATATCATGGTCATTTAATATTAAATTAATTAATAAACATCATTATCACGATAACCATCGTACAAAAATCATATTCGACTAAAAAACACATTCAAACATCAAATTAAAATTATATATTAACATCATCACAACACAAACATCAAATATACATCTCATGTCAAATAATTCATGTTATCACATACACATCTATCTGAAAGCTAAACATTAAATGAACATATCTAACATGACCTAACAATATGCACATCATGATGATCACCAACATGTAAATTAAGTACAACTTCAACATGAACATAAAATACATGTACCATATATATATATATATATATATATATATATATATATATATATATATATATATATAGATATAATGTTAAAAATACACAATCGTAATATAAATGTCATGGATCACCAAGGGTAGCATCAATAGCAGTACTAGTGGAGGCCTACTCAGTCAATGGTGCAGCCTTGACGGTCGATGGTCGAGCCTGCTCATGATCATGACTAGTACTGATGGATGGATCAAGTTGTTGATGACTAGACGTGGCCGATGGTCTGGCCTCATCTCCATGATCACTACTACATGCTAGTGGAGCCTCATGCTCATCAGGTGTGGCGTGAGGTGAACGATCATGAGATGAGTCGTTGCTCATAGACTATGCATCACATGTTGTGGCTCGACCATGCCTATAACGTACAAAAATCCTCCTCAGTCGCCTAACCGCTGTCGTAGCTCCTACGACATGCCGCATCAGGCTGTACAAGTCACACGGCATGCCTCTCCACATATGTATTAGCATATCATCGACCTGTATATCTCTGTAATGAGTGGACCTGATGCTCGCTTCAATAATCAATGCACTGAGTTGGTCACCCAACTCCATCCTGTATCAAGTATCAGATCGACCATGCAAAGCAAAAGGTGGTACCAGCGCACCAGCATGAGGAGCATGTCTCTCTCCACCGGCCTCCTGATCATGATCCTCGGCATTTGCCATGTTCTGATCGTCATCAGGATCCACACCTAGATCATGTGGTGGTTCCAGCATCTCCTCACCATCAAAAGATCCAATTTCTGCAAAATATATACAAGTACACAACGTTAATTAGACAATTTCATTACACAAATTAATAAAAACAAGTTAAAGAACATGCTAGAATAAATATAAATAAAACAGTAATATTACCTCTATCATTTGGCGGCTCATCATCTGTGAAGAGGATGTCGTTAACACCCTCGCCAATCCAATCCAGCATAAGGACAGGGGACCATAATGAAGGGATGCATCTCATCAACACTGGCTAGTAAGTCTAGTGCATCATGCGATATCCTGGCTGGAAACATAGTATCTCCTCTCTTGGGCATCATCTGCCCCCACATGTGCATCTGAGCCTCCAACATCGGCCTACGAGGCTATCGAACAAAAGCAGGCCTCATCTCTGGAAACTACATAAAAAATAAACAAAAAATCTCTAAAGCAAAAGGGAAGTTGACCCTCCCTTGTGCATGAGCACGACATCTATCTAAGGTCGTACAAAACTTCTGCAAAAAAATGGTAGACCACCTGACAAGTCGTGGCTCCTGTACTAAAGAATCAACATAATATAGAAGCAGGAAACTAATGTGTTTCCCGTCACTGGTGTTGTGTGAAAGGGTCAAAATGAGAAGTGAGAGGCAATGCACGTCCTGTCTACCAATTGCACCAATACGTAGCTGACCTCTAGGAACCTGAAACTCTGAAGGAGACAGTACATCTTCTCCAATGTATCTTTGGGAGTAAACTAATTGACTCCCTGCTACACAACTAGCTGGAGCTAGAACCTCCGGGAATGAGGGCACTCCACTCCCTCTCTCGATAGCCCCGTAATGAAATAAATATCCTCCTCAAGTGGGTGTACCACTAGTCGGGGACCAACCCGGGAAAGCTTGTTGTGTATCTCCTTCTCCCCGCGTGATAATATGTTCTGCACACAAATTGGGCTCTAAGGGAAGTAGCCTCCTCATAGAACCTGAGGAGGCCTACCTGCCTTAGGAGCCCTTGGGTATCTACTGTAATAGGGTGAGGGTACGCATCTCTCTCCCTTTCTCATGCCTCCCACTAGCGAAGCATTTCATACTGCTCCACCTGTTGTTGTTGTTGTTCCTCCTCTTCTCTTTGAATCATTAACATATTAAATATTTTTTTTTATTAAATCAGACATGTATTTAGGAATATACATAAATAATTTTTTTGGAAAAAAAAGCCAAACCCGTTGATGCGCCACAAAACAGTCATGCAACGGTTCCGGTGTAGCTTTTTTTGTAGAGCACCAGAGGCGGTGCCCCAGATGACATACAACGCATCGTATGTGGTGCACTTGAAATTTTCTCAAGCCCCGTTGACTAGATCTGGTGTTAGAAGAGCGGTGCGCTGACTAAAACATACGCCTCGACACGTATAGTCGTGTCAACGCACCGACTTCCTGACAAATTATATAACTTCACGATGAATGCTTTGGTCATCCACGCCGACAGCACCAGGGAAGATATATTTGTTAACGCACCGCGTTGCTATTCCCATGGTCAAAAATGCGCCCAACTAAATGACCGTATCGCAAATTTTTTTTTATTTTTTTAAATAATGCAAGGCGCTCTTTCTATGGTGAGCCGAACGGCTCAAGTGCAAGTAATCGTGGCGACAAAAACAAAAAACAAAAAAAAACCTTTTTTAATGGTTAATTTTAAGGTTATTTCAAATTCTAATTCACTAGAAAGTTTAATTATGGAAAAACTAGAAAAATACTTGTACATTTCGCCGTCGAGGAGGCATATTGGCTGTAGAATTTACAAAGTGTAATTTTCCCACCATTTTGCAAAATTCAAGCTCGATATTGGTGGACAATGCACAGCAGTAGTGCATGCAATGGGTGCAATGAGATCACCAAGTTCGGGGCGGCTCAGACAAGGATAAATTGTACTAGTGCTTGAGAGCTCTAGAGCCTTGAGAAAAGTGAAAAATGCATGTTTTTGGCCGTAATTGTTTTTTATTTAACCTGCTCCTGCACGGTTTATATACACTGCGATTTCTTAAGAACGCACCGCTATTTTAGATTTGGCGTGTTGTTTAATGATGCACCGGATTCAAGACCGTACACCGCACCGCGAGTAGTCGTGAATAATCTGGTGCTTTATAGTAATAGGACGACCCGAGCGGGTGTGTATGCCCTCTCTACCCCCGCTATCCCTCCATGAAACATTTTAATGTTTCATCCACAGACCAATGTATAAGTTTAGAGATGCCATTTAGGTTCAATTGAAAGCCAAAGATGTGATTTTATGCGATGTCAGCTTGCCGGTAAAAGTTTATGTAAGCCAACCGAAGCTCGGACAATACTCCCAGCTACTTTTAAACGCATTCTGGAGAATTTTTCCCTTCATGGGACCTACTAGCCTGATCAACAACGTCAATTGATCTTTCTCTGTTGTCCTTAAGGGAATGAGAATCCTTCCCTTCATGTGCCTCTTGGCTTTATCAAATGCCTTGATTGATCTTTCTCTGCCATCAACTCTGCTCTCCATTTCTCCATCATGGGACCTCTTAACCCTATTGCCAGCCTCGACCGAATGCTCTCTGTCGGTCTCAACCTGTACTCCTTTTGTACTCTGTCGAGCTCTGTATCCATCTGCATCCTTGTAATCGTCTTTGTTTGTCTTTCTATTTGAATCACTCATTTTCTCTGCTATAAACTTCTCAGCCGAAATTCGAACTCTCGTCTTTTCAAACCCTCATCTCCTCAGAAAAATTTTTGCCCGCGATTCGAACCCTCTATTGCTCTAATACCGTACTTTACAGAATAACCATGTTCTGGTGCACGTTGTTTTATAGGCGCACCAGAGCGGTTTGTAAGATCGAGGTTTTGGTTTTGTCACAGTGTTTTATGACGCACCGGTGCGGAAGCGTTCTGAAGCACCGGTGCGTCAGAGTAATAAGACGCACTGGTGCGTGTTATGATGATAAGCGCACCGAACTATATAAAGTTATTTTTTTGTATGTAAGATCATAATAAAATAATGATAATTCTAAAGTACATGAATTTATTTGCATTATTTTCTAAATTTTATTATGTTACAAAAATTCATATTATTCTATATTTATTATTTTACAATTATTACAAATTTACAAATTTAAATATTTTAATAAAATCATTTCCCATTAATATAGTTAAAATTTTCACATTAATACAATTAAAATTGTACAATTATTTTACATAGAATTACAATTACAATTTTACAATTTCACATACAATTACAATTAGAATTACAATTATAATTTTAATTTTACATACAATTAGAATTACAATTAGAATTTTACAATTTGTCATATATACAATTACAATTAAAGTTACAATTACAATCATTTCACAATAAATTAAATATTACAATTACAATTAAAATTTTACATAAAATATTTTACATACAATTATGCTTAAAATTACAATTACAATTACAATTTTACAATTTCACATACAATTATGATTAGAATTACAATTACAATTTTAATTTTACATACAATTACAATCATTTCACACAAAGAATACAATTAAAATTTTACAACATTTTTACAATATACAATTAGAATTACAATTACAATTAAATTTACAATTACAATTACAATTTTACAAATATTTTACATACAATTACAATTTGTGAAATTTACATAAAATTAGAATTACAATTACAATTTTACAATTTTTCATATATACAATTACAATCATTTCACAATAAATTAAATATTACAATTACAATTGAAATGTTACATTAATAAATATTTTACATACAATTACACTTAAAATTACAATTAGTACAAATACAAATACAATTTTACAATTTTACATAGAATTAAAATTTAAATTACAATTACATTCACGACATAATATTTAATAAATATCATGGTCATTTCTTAATATTAAATTAATTAATAAACATCATCACGATCATGATAACCATCGTACAAACATCATATTCGACTAATAAACACATTCAATTAACATCAAATTAAAATTATATATTAACATCATCACAACACAAACATCAAATATACATCTCATGTCAAATAATTCATGCTATCACATACACATCTATCTGAAAGCTAAACATTAAATGAACATATCTAACATGACCTAACAATATGCACATCATGATGATCACCAACATGTAAATTAAGTACAACTTCAACATGAACATAAAATACATGTACCATATATATATATATATATATATATATAATGTTAAAAATACACAACTGTAATATAAATGTCATGGATCAGCTGGTGGTAGCATCAATAGCAGTACTAGTGGAGGCCTACTCAGTCAATGGCGCAGCCTTGACGGTCGATGGTCGAGCCTGCTCATGATCATGACTAGTACTGATGGATGGATCAAGTTGTTGATGACTAGACGTGGCCGATGGTTTGGCCTCATCTCCATGATGACTACTACATGCTAGTGGAGCCTCATGCTCATCAGGTGTGGCTTGAGGTGAACGATCATGAGATGAGTTGTTGCTCGTAGACTATGCATCACATGTTGTGGCTCGACCATGCCTATAACATACAAAAATCCTCCTCAGTCACCTAACCGCTGTCGTAGCTCCTACGACATGCCGCATCAGGTTGTACAAGTCACACGGCATGCCTCTCCACATCCGTATTAGCATATCATCGACCTGTATATCTCTGTAATGAGTGGGCCTAATGCTCGCTTCAACAATGAATGCACTGAGTTGGTCACCCAACTCCATCCTGTATCAAGTATCAGATCGACCACGCCAAGAAAAAGGTGGTACCAGTGCACCAGCATGAGGAGCATGTCTCTCTCCACCGGCCTCCTGATCATGATCCTCGGAATTTGCCATGTTCTGATCGTCATCAGGATCCAAACCTAGATCATGTGGTGGTTCCAGCATCTCCTCGCCATCAAAAGATCCAATTTCTGCAAAATATATACAAGTACACAACGTTAATTAGACAATTTCATTACACAATTTAATAAAAACAAGTTAAAGAACATGCTAGAATAAATATAAATAAAACAGTAATATTACCTCTATCATATGGCGGCTCATCATCTGTGAAGAGGATGTTGGCACACTCTCGCCAATCCAATCCAGCATAAGGACAGGGGACCATAATGAAGGGATGCATCTCATCAACACTGGCTAGTAAGTCTAGTGCATCATGCGATATCCTGGCTGGAAACATAGTATCTCCTCTCTTGGGCATCATCTACCCCCACATGTGCATCTGGGCCTCCAACATCGGCCTACGAGGCTGTCGAACAAAAGCAGGCCTCATCTCTGGAAACTACATAAAAAATAAACAAAAAATCTCTAAATAAAAAAGGAAGTTGACCCTCCCTTGTGCATGAGCACGACATCTATCTAAGGCCGTACAAAACTTCTGCAAAAAAATGGTAGACCACCTGACAAGTTGTGGCTCCTATACTAAAGAATCAACATAATATAGAAGCAGGCAACTAATGTGTTTCCCGTCACTGGTGTTGTGTGAAAGGGTCGAAATGAGAAGTGAGAGGCAATGCACGTCCTGTCTACCAATTGCACCAATACGTAGCTGACCTCTAGGAACCTGAAACTCTGAAGGAGACAGTACATCTGCTCCAATGTATCTTTTGGAGTAAAATAATTGACTCCCTGCTACACAAATAGCTGGAACCTCTAGGAATGAGGTAAAATCCACCCCTCTCCTCGATAGCCCTGTAATGAAATAAATATCCTCCTCAGTGGGTGTGTACCACTAGTCAAGACCAACCTGGAAAGCTTGTTGGTGGGCATTCCACCTGCGGATAAGATGTCTCAAAAATACACTATGGGCCTTAAGGGAAGTAGCCTCCTTATAGAAATTGAGGAGGCCTACCTGCTTTAGGAGACCCTAGGTATCTACTGTAATATGGCGAGGGTACGCATCTCTCTACCTCTCTCATGCCTCCCACTACCGAAGCATGTCATACTGCTCCGCCTGTTGTTGTTGTTGTTCCTCCTCTTCTCTCTGAATCATTGACATATTAAATAAATAAAAAATTATTAAACCAGACATGTATTTAGGAATATACATATATAATTTTTTTTGGAAAAAAAAACAGACCAGTCGGTGCGCCACAAAAACAGCCATGCACCGGTTCCAATGTTTCTTTTTTTTGTAGAGCACTAAAGGCGATGCCCCAAATGACATAAAACGCACCGTATGTGGTGCACCTGAAATTTTTTCAAGCCTCGTTGACTATATATGGTGTCAGAAGAGCGGTGCACTGACTAAAATATACGCCCTGGCACGCATATTCGTGTCAACGCACCGACTTCCTACCAAATTATATATTCAACGGTACGGAATGCCGAATGCGGTACGCTGACAGACACCAGGGCAGATATATTTGTTAACACACTGCGTTGCTATTCCCATGGTCAAAAATGCGCCCAACTAAATGACCGCATCGCAAAGTTTTTTATTTTTTTTAAATAATGCAAGGCGCCTTTCGGTGTGAGCCGAATGGCTCATGTGCACTGTGCGACAAAAACAAAAAACAAAAAAAAAACCTTTTTTAATGGTTAATTTTAAGGTTATTTCAAATTCTAATTCACTAGAAAGTTTAATTATGGAAAAACTAGAAAAATACTTGTACATTTCGCCGTCGAGGAGGCATATTGGCTGTAGAATTTACAAAAGAAAATTTGCCCACCATTTTGCAAAATGCAAGCTAGAGATTGGTGGCCAATGCACAGCAGCAGTGCGTGAAATGGGTGCAATGGGAGCACCGATGTCAGGGCAGCTCAGAGAAGGAGAAATTGCACTAGTGCTTGAGAGCTTTGGAGTACTGAGAAAAGTGAAAAATGTGGTTTTTCGGCCGTAATTTTTTTTATTTAACCCTGTTCCGGTGCACGAGGTTTTCTAGGCGCACCAGTGCGATTTCTTAAGAACGCACCGGGCGGTTTTAGATTTGGCGTGTTGTTTTATGATGCACCGGGACAGTTACTGTACACCGTACCGGGGCGAAGTAGTCGTGAATAATCGGTGCTTTATAGTAATAGGACGCATCGGGCATGTTGTTATTCCTCCTCTTCTCTACCCCCCTTTCGTTATCTGTGGATGAAACATTTTACTGGTTTCATCCACAGGACCACAGCTCAGACAAGTTAGAGATGCCATTTAGGTTCAATTGAAAGCCAAAGATGTGATTTTATGCGATGTCAGCTTGCCGGTAAAAGTTTATGTAAGCCAACCGAAGCTCGGACAATACTCCCAGCTTCTTTTAAACACATTCTGGAGAATTTTTCCCTTCATGGGACCTACTAGCCCGATCAACAACGTCAATTGATATTTCTCTGTTGTCCTTAAGGGAATGAGAATCCTTCCCTTCATGTGCCTCTTGGCTTTATCAAATGCCTTGATTGATCTTTCTCTGCCATCAACTCTGCTCTCCATTTCTCCATCATGGGACCTCTTAACCCTATTGCCAGCCTCGACCGAATGCGCTCTGTCGGTCTCAACCTGTACTCCTTTTGTACTCTGTCGAGCTCTATATCCATCTGCATCCTTGTAATCATCTTTGTTTGTCTTTCTATTTGAATCACTCATTTTCTCTGCTATAAACTTCTCAGCCGAAATTTGAACTCTCGTCTTTTCAAACCCTCATCTCCTCAGAAAAATTTTTGCCCGCGATTCGAACCCTCCGTTGCTCTAATACTGTACTTTACAGAATAACCATGTTCTGGTGCACGTTGTTTTATAGGCGCACCAGAGCGGTTTGTAAGATCGAGGTTTTGGTTTTGTCACAGTGTTTTATGACGCACCGGTGCGGAAGCGTTCTGAAGCACCGGTACGTCGGAGTAATAAGACGCACTGGTGCGTGTTATGATGATAAGCGCACCGAACTATATAAAGTTCTTTTTTTTGTATGTAAGATCATAATAAAATAATGATAATTCTAAAGTACATGAATTTATTTGCATTATTTTCTAAATTTTATTATGTTACAAAAATTCATATTATTCTAGATTTATTATTTTACAATTATTTACAAATTTACAAATTTAAATATTTTAATAAAATCATTTCCCATTAATATAGTTAAAATTTTCACATTAATACTAAATTAAAATTGTACAATTATTTTACATAGAATTACAATTACAATTTTGCCAATTTCACATACAAATACGATTAGAATTACAATTATAATTTTAATTTTACATACAATTAGAATTTTACAATTTGTCATATATACAATTATGAACAAAGTTACAATTATAATCATTTCACAATAAATTAAATATTATAATTACAATTAAAATTTTACATAAAATATTTTACATACAATTGTCAGCTATAAAAATACAATTACAATTACAATTTTACAATTTCACATACAATTATGATTAGAATTACAATTACAATTTTAATTTTACATACAATTACATTTACAATTAAAATTTTACAATTACAATCATTTCACAGTAATACAATTAAAATTTTACAAATATTTTACAATATACAATTAAAATTACAATTACAATTACATCTACAATTACAATTACAATTTTACATACAATTTCGATTTTACAATTTTTCATATATACAATTACAGTCATTTCACAATAACTAAAATATTACAATTACAATTACAATTTTACATTAAATATTTTACATACAATTACAGTTAAAATTACAATTACATATACAAATACAATTTTACAATTTTACATACAATTAAAATTTAAATCTCAATTACAATCACAACAAAATATTTAATAAATATCATGGTCATTTAATATTAAATTAATTAATAAACATCATTATCACGATAACCATCGTACAAAAATCATATTCGACTAAAAAACACATTCAAACATCAAATTAAAATTATATATTAACATCATCACAACACAAACATCAAATATACATCTCATGTCAAATAATTCATGCTATCACATACACATCTATCTGAAAGCTAAACATTAAATGAACATATCTAACATGACCTAACAATATGCACATCATGATGATCACCAACATGTAAATTAAGTACAACTTCAACATGAACATAAAATACATGTACCATATATATATATATATATATATATATATATATATATATATATATAATGTTAAAAATACACAACTGTAATATAAATGTCATGGATCAGCTAGTGGTAGCATCAATAGCAGTACTAGTGGAGGCCTACTCAGTCAATGGTGCAGCCTTGACGGTCGATGGTCGAGCCTGCTCATGATCATGACTAGTACTGATGGATGGATCAAGTTGTTGATGACTAGACGTGGCCGATGGTCTGGCCTCATCTCCATGATGACTACTACATGCTAGTGGAGCCTCATGCTCATCAGGTGTGGCGTGAGGTGAACGATCATGAGATGAGTCGTTGCTCGTAGACTATGCATCACATGTTGTGGCTCGACCATGCCTATAACGTACAAAAATCCTCCTCAGTCGCCTAACTGCTATCGTAGCTCCTACGACATGCCGCATCAGGCTGTACAAGTCACACGGCATGCCTCTCCACATATGTATTAGCATATCATCGACCTGTATATCTCTGTAATGAGTGGGCCTGATGCTCGCTTCAATAATCAATGCACTGAGTTGGTCACCCAACTCCATCCTGTATCAAGTATCAGATCGACCACGCAAAGCAAAAGGTGGTACCAGTGCACCAGCATGAGGAGCATGTCTCTCTCCACCGGCCTCCTGATCATGATCCTCGGCATTTGCCATGTTCTGATCGTCATCAGGATCCACACCTAGATCATGTGGTGGTTCCAGCATCTCCTCGCCATCAAAAGATCCAATTTCTGCAAAATATATACAAGTACACAACGTTAATTAGACAATTTCATTACACAAATTAATAAAAACAAGTTAAAGAACATGCTAGAATAAATATAAATAAAACAGTAATATTACCTCTATCATTTGGCGGCTCATCATCTGTGAAGAGGATGTTGGCACACCCTCGCCAATCCAATCCAGCATAAGGACAGGGGACCATAATGAAGGGATGCATCTCATCAACACTGGCTAGTAAGTCTAGTGCATCATGTGATATCCTGGCTGGAAACATAGTATCTCCTCTCTTGGGCATCATCTGCCCCCACATGTGCATCTGGGCCTCCAACATCGGCCTACGAGGCTGTCGAACAAAAGCAGGCCTCATCTCTGGAAACTACATAAAAAATAAACAAAAAATCTCTAAAGCAAAAGGGAAGTTGACCCTCCCTTGTGCATGAGCACGACATCTATCTAAGGCCATACAAAACTTCTGCAAAAAAATGGTAGACCACCTGACAAGTCGTGGCTCCTGTACTAAAGAATCAACATAATATAGAAGCAGGCAACTAATGTGTTTCACGTCACTGGTGTTGTGTGAAAGGGTCGAAATGAGAAGTGAGAGGCAATGCACGTCCTGTCTACCAATTGCACCAATACGTAGCTGACCTCTAGGAACCTGAAACTCTGAAGGAGACAGTACATCTTCTCCAATGTATCTTTGGGAGTAAACTAATTGACTCCCTGCTACACAACTAGCTAGAACCTCTGGGAATGAGGGAAAATCTACCCCTCTCTTCGATAGCCCTGTAATGAAATAAATATCCTCCTCAGTGGGTGTGTACCACTAGTCAGGACCAACCTGGAAAGCTTGTTGGTGGGCATTCCACCTGCGGATAATATGTCTCAAAAATACACTATGGGCCTTAATGGAAGTAGCCTCCTTATAGAAATTGAGGAGGCCTACCTGCTTTAGGAGACCCTAGGTATCTACTATAATATGGCGAGGGTACGCATCTATCTCCCTCTCTCATGCCTCCCACTAGCGAAGCATGTCATACTGCTCCGCCTGTTGTTGTTGTTCTTCCTCCTCTTCTCTCTGAATCATTGACATATTAAATAATAATAAAAATTATTAAACCAGACATGTATTTAGGAATATACATATATAATTTTTTTTGGAAAAAAAAACAGACCAGTCGGTGCGCCACAAAAACAACCATGCACCGGTTCCAATGTTGTTGTTTTTTGTAGAGCACTAAAGGCGGTGCCCCAAATGACATAAAACGCTCCGTATGCGGTGCACCTGAAATTTTTTCAAGCCTCGTTGACTATATATGGTGTCAGAAGAGCGGTGCACTGACTAAAATATACGCCCTGGCACGCATATTCGTGTCAATGCACCGACTTCCTACCAAATTATATATTCAACGGTGCGGAATGCCGAATGCGGTACGCTGACAGACACCAGGGCAGATATATTTGTTAACGCACTGTGTTGCTATTCCCATGGTAAAAAATGCGCCCAACTAAATGACCGCATTGCAAATTTTTTTATTTTTTTTAAATAATGCAAGGCGCCTTTCGGTGTGAGCCGAACGGCTCATGTGCACTGTGCGACAAAAACAAAAAACAAAAAAAAAAACCTTTTTTAATGGTTAATTTTAAGGTTATTTTAAATTCTAATTCACTAGAAAGTTTAATTATGGAAAAACTAGAAAAATACTTGTACATTTCGCCGTCGAGGAGGCATATTGGCTGTAGAATTTACAAAAGAAAATTTTCCCACCATTTTGCAAAATGCAAGCTGGAGATTGGTGGCCAATGCACAGCAGCAGTGCGTGAAATGGGTGCAATGGGAGCACCGATGTCAGGGCAGCTCAGAGAAGGAGAAATTTCACTAGTGCTTGAGAGCTTTAGAGTACTGAGAAAAGTGAAAAATGTGGTTTTTCGGCCGTAATTTTTTTTATTTAACCCTGTTCCGGTGCACGAGGTTTTATAGGCGCACCAGTGCGATTTCTTAAGAACGCACCAGGCGGTTTTAGATTTGGCGTGTTGTTTTATGATGCACCGGGACGGTTACTGTACACCGCACCGGGGCGGAGTAGTCGTGAATAATCGGTGCTTTATAGTAATAGGACGCATCGGGCATGTTGTTGTTCCTCCTCTTCTCTACCCCCCTTTCGCTATCTGTGGATGAAACATTTTACTGGTTTCATCCACAGGACCACACCGATGTTGAGATGCCATTTAGGTTCAATTGAAAGCCAAAGATGTGATTTTATGCGATGTCAGCTTGCCGGTAAAAGTTTATGTAAGCCAACCGAAGCTCGGACAATACTCCCAGCTGCTTTTAAATGCATTCTGGAGAATTTTTCCCTTCATGGGACCTACTAGCCCGATCAACAACGTCAATTGATCTTTCTCTGTTGTCCTTAAGGGAATGAGAATCCTTCCCTTCATGTGCCTCTTGGCTTTATCAAATGCCTTGATTGATCTTTCTCTGCCATCAACTCTGCTCTCCATTTCTCCATCATGGGACCTCTTAACCCTATTGCCAGCCTCGACCGAATGCTCTCTGTCGGTCTCAACCTGTACTCCTTTTGTACTCTGTCGAGCTCTGTATCCATCTGCATCCTTGTAATCGTCTTTGTTTGTCTTTCTATTTGAATCACTCATTTTCTCTGCTATAAACTTCTCAGCCGAAATTTGAACTCTCGTCTTTTCAAACCCTCATCTCCTCAGAAAAAATTTTGCGCACGATTCGAACCCTCCGTTGCTCTAATACCGTACTTTACAAAATAACCATGTTCTGGTGCACGTTGTTTTATAGGCGCACCAGAGCGGTTTGTAAGATCGAGGTTTTGGTTTTGTCACAGTGTTTTATGACGCACCGGTGCGGAAGCGTTCTGAAGCACCGGTGCGTCGGAGTAATAAGACGCACTGGTGCGTGTTATGATGATAAGCGCACCGAACTATATAAAGTTCTTTTTTTTGTATGTAAGATCATAATAAAATAATGATAATTCTAAAGTACATGAATTTATTTGCATTCTTTTCTAAATTTTATTATGTTACAAAAATTCATATTATTCTAGATTTATTATTTTACAATTATTTACAAATTTACAAATTTAAATATTTTAATAAAATCATTTCCCATTAATATAGTTAAAATTTTCACATTAATACAATTAAAATTGTACAATTATTTTACATAGAATTACAATTACAATTTTACAATTTCACATACAATTACGATTAGAATTACAATTATAATTTTAATTTTACATACAATTAGAATTACAATTAGAATTTTACAATTTGTCATATATACAATTACAATTAAAGTTACAATTACAATCATTTCACAATAAATTAAATATTACAATTACAATTAAAATTTTACATAAAATATTTTACATACAATTACAGTTAAAATTACAATTACAATTACAATTTTACAATTTCACATACAATTATGATTAGAATTACAATTACAATTTTAATTTTACATACAATTACATTTACAATTACAATCATTTCACAGTAATACAATTAAAATTTTACAAATATTTTACAATATACAATTAGAATTACAATTACAATTACATTTACAATTACAATTACAATTTTACAAATATTTTACATACAATTACAATTACAATTTTACATACAATTACAATTACAATTACGATTTTACAATTTGTCATATATACAATTACACTCATTTCACAATAACTAAAATATTACAATTACAATTACAATTTTACATTAAATATTTTACATACAATTAGCGTTAAAATTACAATTACATATACAAATACAATTTTACAATTTTACATACAATTAAAGTTTAAATCTCAATTACAATCACAACAAAATATTTAATAAATATCATGGTCATTTAATATTAAATTAATTAATAAACATCATGATCACGATAACCATCGTACAAAAATCATATTCGACTAAAAAACACATTCAAACATCAAATTAAAATTATATATTAACATTATCACAACACAAACATCAAATATACATCTCATGTCAAATAATTCATGCTATCACATACACATCTATCTGAAAGCTAAACATTAAATGAACATATCTAACATGACCTAACAATATGCACATCATGATGATCACCAACATGTAAATTAAGTACGACTTCAACATGAACATAAAATACATGTACCATATATATATATATATATATATATATATATATATATATATATATAGATATAATGTTAAAAATACACAACTGTAATATAAATGTCATGGATCAGCTGGTGGTAGCATCAATAGCAGTACTAGTGGAGGCCTACTCAGTCAATGGTGCAGCCTTGACGGTCGATGGTCGAGCCTGCTCATGATCATGACTAGTACTGATGGATGGATTAAGTTGTTGATGACTAGATGTGGCCGATGGTCTGGCCTCATCTCCATGATGACTACTACATGCTAGTGGAGCCTCATGCTCATCAGGTGTGGCTTGAGGTGAACGATCATGAGATGAGTCGTTGCTCGTAGACTATGCATCACATGTTGTGGCTCGACCATGCCTATAACGTACAAAAATCCTCCTCAGTCGCCTAACCATTGTCGTAGCTCCTACGACATGCCGCATCAGGCTGTACAAGTCACACGGCATGCCTCTCCACATCTGTATTAGCATATCATCGACCTGTATATCTCTGTAATGAGTGGGCCTGATGCTGGCTTCAACAATCAATGCACTGAGTTGGTCACCCAACTCCATCCTGTATCAAGTATCAGATCGACCACGCCAAGAAAAAGGTGGTACCAGTGCACCAGCATGAGGAGCATGTCTCTCTCCACCGGCCTCCTGATCATGATCCTCGGAATTTTCCATGTTCTGATCGTCATCAGGATCCACACCTAGATCATGTGGTGGTTCCAGCATCTCCTCGCCATCAAAAGATCCAATTTCTGCAAAATATATACAAGTACACAACGTTAATTAGACAATTTCATTACACAATTTAATAAAAACAAGTTAAAGAACATGCTAGAATAAATATAAGTAAAACAGTAATATTACCTCTATTATATGGCGTCTCATCATCTGTGAAGAGGATGTTGGCACACCCTCGCCTATCCAATCCAGCATAAGGACAGGGGACCATAATGAAGGGATGCATCTCATCAACACTGGCTAGTAAGTCTAGTGCATCATGCGATATCCTGGGTGGAAACATAGTATCTCCTCTCTTGGGCATCATCTTCCCCCTCATGTGCATCTGGGCCTCCAACATCGGCCTACGAGGTTGTCGAACAAAAGCAGGCCTCATCTCTGGAAACTACATAAAAAATAAACAAAAAATCTCTAAAGAAAAAAGGAAGTTGACCCTCCCTTGTGCATGAGCACGACATCTATCTAAGGCCGTACAAAACTTCTGCAAAAAAATGGTAGACCACCTGACAAGTCGTGGATCCTGTACTAAAGAATCAACATAATATAGAAGCAGGCAACTAATGTGTTTCTCGTCACTGGTGTTGTGTGAAAGGGTCGAAATGAGAAGTGAGAGGCAATGCACGTCCTGTCTACCAATTGCACCAATACATAGCTGACCTCTAGGAACCTGAAACTCTGAAGGAGACAGTACATCTGCTCCAATGTATCTTTGGGATTAAACTAATTGACTCCCTGCTACACAACTAGTTGGAACCTCTGGGAATAAGGGAAAATCCACCCCTCTCCTCGATAGCCCTGTAATGAAATAAATATCCTCCTCAGTGGGTGTGTACCACTAGGCAAGACCAACCTGGAAAGCTTGTTGGTGGGCATTCCACCTGCAGATAAGATGTCTCAAAAATACACTATGGGCCTTAAGGGAAGTAGCCTCCTTATAGAAATTGAGGAGGCCTACATGCTTTAGGAGACCCTAGGTATCTACTGTAATATGGCGAGGGTACGCATCTCTCTCCCTCTCTCATGCCTCCCATTAGCGAAGCATGTCATACTGCTCCGCCTGTTGTTGTTGTTGTTCCTCCTCTTCTCTCTGAATCATTGACATATTAAATAAAAAAAAATTTATTAAACCAAACATGTATTTAGGAATATACATATATAATTTTTTTTGGAAAAAAAAACAGACCAGTCGGTGCGCCACAAAAACAACCATGCACCGGTTCCAATGTTGCTGTTTTTTGTAGAGCACTAAAGGCGGTGCCCCAAATGACATAAAACGCACCGTATGCAGTGCACCTGAAATTTTTTCAAGCCTCGTTGACTATATATGGTGTCAGAAGAGCAGTGCACTGACTAAAATATACGCCCTGGCACGCATATTCGTGTCAACGCACCGACTTCCTAACAAATTATATATTCAACGGTGCGGAATGTCGAATGCGGTACGCTGACAGACACCAGGGCAGATATATCTGTTAACGCACTGCCTTGCTATTCCCATGGTCAACAATGCGCCCAACTAAATGACCGCATCACAATTTTTATTTTTTTAAATAATGCAAGGCGCCTTTCGGTGCGAGCTGAACGGCTCATGTGCACTGTGCTACAAAAACAAAAACAAAAAACCTTTTTTAATGGTTAATTTTAAGGTTATTTCAAATTCTAATTCGCTAGAAAGTTTAATTATGGAAAAACTAGAAAAATACTTGTACATTTCGCCGTCAAGGAGGCATATTGGCTGTAGAATTTACAAAAGAAAATTTGCCCACCATTTTGCAAAATGCAAGCTGGAGATTGGTGGCCAATGCACAGCAGCAGTACGTGAAATGGGTGCAATGGGAGCACCGATGTCAGGGCATCTCAGAGAAGGAGAAATTGCACTAGTGCTTGAGAGCTCTGGAGTACTGAGAAAAGTGAAAATTGTGGTTTTTCAGCCGTAATTTTTTTTATTTAACCCTATTCCGGTGCACGAGGTTTTATAGGCGCACCAGTGCGATTTCTTAAGAACGCACCGGGCGGTTTTAGATTTGGCGTGTTGTTTTATGATGCACCGAGACGGTTACTGTACACCGCACCAGGGCGGAATAGTCGTGAAGAATCGGTGCTTTATAGTAATAGGACGCATCGGGCATGTGTGTATAGAACACACGATGTCCAGTGTGCTAATGTTTTGTGCGACTGGTGCTTTCTCTTGTAGAGCGCACCAGTGATTGAGAGCAGAAAAGTTAAAAATGTGGTTTTTTAACCATAATTTTTTTTTATTTAACCATTTTTCGGTGCGCGTGTTTTATAGGTGCACTGGTGTTGTTTCATACGAACACACCAGCCCGCTTCAGTTTTGACGTGGTGTTTTATGATGCACCAGCGCGGAATATTTTGTGTGCAGCGGTGCCTTGTCTTGTAGAGTGCACCGGTAATTGAGAGCTCTAGAGAACTGAAAAAAAGTGAAAAATCTGGTTTTTTTTCCGTAATTTTTTTTAACCCTTTTCTAGTGCGCATGATTTATAGGTGAATCGATGTTGTTTCTTACGAATGCACCGGTTGGTTTGTGTTTTGGCGCGTTTTTTTATGATGCACCAGTGCGAGTTCTTAATACCACACCGGGCATTTTCAATTTTGGTGCGGTGTTTTATGATGCACTGGCGTGGAAGAGTTGTGAAGCACCGGTGCTCTATAGTAATACGATGCATCGGGCAGGTGTGCATGAAGCACATGATGTCCGGTGTGCCAATGTTTTTTGTGCACCGGTGCTTTCTCTTGTAAGGAGCACTGGTGTGATGTTCAATGATAAGCGCACCGAGTGGAAAACATCCGCAAAACCCTCCGCCCGCCAACCTCCTTTAGTAACCTCCGCTAGAAACGGACATATGGGGTATTTTTATAAGGGGTTCCTCAAAAACATCCGCTAGAGGGTCTTTTCCTTGTAGTGAGTAATCGTAGATAGAGAAAGGGGGGTAGAAGATCCTATTGAAACAGTCATTTGACCTATAGTCACTGTAGGTGGAACAGTAGGTTGAGATACGGTAGCCATATTTGAAATGAATGGATCGGAAGATAGGGGAATTCCCGTTGACCAAACAGGATCCAGAAATAAATATGTAGCTCTAGAAGCTCCTGAAACAAGGCTCTCAAGAGAGGTATACCCATGCGGAAGTGAAGATATAACTTGACTAGAGGGTATTCCTGTTCCACTTCCTGTATCTTGAGTGGTGATGTAAGGATAGCCTTCAAGATGAAACATGGATAAAATGTCTTCTGGAATATGAGTCGCAGTGGTTTCCTATAAAGTGCTCTAAGGGGCACTCAAGAATGGAATATCATCATCGTTAGATGCCATTTTAGGAGGAAACAACTGACAAGCAGTACTGTGAGATGCTACTAGAGAAGCAACAAAGGGAAAATCGGGTGCATCAAAAGGACTATAAGCATCTTGAGGGGAGACCATTATCGGATTGAAGAGAGCATTTGGAGGAAAGACTGTAAACTATGCAGAAATTTTGAGACTTTCCAGCTCTAGATCCTCAACTGACGATGAAAGAAAATCGTCAGGTGGTGGACGCAACGAAATAGGTTGTACACTTATGACAATCCCAAGTTCAATGCCTTCAGCTTCAAGCAGTCCAACTATAAATTGGGGGACCTCGGGAGGAGGGTCTTGAGATCCTTCAGAAGAGGAAGGAGGTGAATATGACAATTCAGCCACGATGACCTTGAAATCAAGATCGAAGATAGAAAATTTGAACCAATTTTGAGCAATTTTAAAATTTACAATTAACCAGGCAAAGATGAGGCTGGAGAACTACACAAGTGAGATGTTATCACAGGAAACTGATTTTAGAAATTAAACAAAAAATAAATCAAAAAGGGTGAACTAGGCATAAATGATTATCAGGTATCTGTGAACTGTAATATACACCTTGGTGATAAATGATAGAAAAAATTACCAAGGACTTAACGTACTACAGCTGATCCCCCCGAATGTTATATTAGGTGTATCACGTCTACAAGGTGTCCGACTCAGTTACCTATGTTAGTCTTGCAACCTAGTGGTGTCTTCCCATATATAAGCGACGGTACGTGGGAGTCTAGTTCGTAGTAGTGCTGTCTAATCTATAACTGTATGATGAGAGCGTCCCCTTATACTTTTCATACGTGGAGCATATTACTATATACTTCCATACGTGGGATGGGGTTTCACCTCTGGAATGTAACATAGACTGTTAGCGACATCTCCTACATTTAATGAAGCCAGAACACGTCTCTAGCCTAGACCTCTAAATGTTTTTTTTTTTTTTTCGAATGCTCCTTAAGGTTAATTGGGTAAATTTTAAAGTTGATCTTCAGTTAAGTCTCAATTTAAGGCTCAATATCGATGTCACGTGAACTCTATAATGCAGCTAAATGCTAAAAGAGATTATTTTAATTTCAATTAACTCTAAAATAATGAGGGAATAAGCGCAAACAAGTGTGCAAGTAATGCAACAAACAATTATGCCCCCCAACTAGTTCAAACTATTGAAATACTGCTTTTAAAGATCGAATTCATTTTCACTATCCCCAACATGAATACTTATTGAAAAATGAAAATACTTCTCTTTCCACTAAGATGCATAGTAAATTTTTTGTTTTTCTTTTACTTTGAAAGCTCAAAATGCGAATGAAATCAATGAACTAAAGTAAAATCAACCAAATGAACAAAGAAATGCAAAAGAATTATTTTCACTTTTCTTTCTATTGAATGGAAGAAGATCACTTCAATAATTCACGAATGAAAATCACTTTCACTCTTTTTCAAGGCGAAGAAACCAAATCCAAAATTCAAGATGAAAATCACTCTCAATTTATTCTTTTGAATTCGGGAACTAAAGAAGATACATTCTCCTAAACTTTCAAATCAAACAAGTGGTGATCTCATGTTCGACACTAAATCGAATGTGATTTTTTAAATTCAATGATAGCTAGTGCAACGAAAAGAAACTTCAAAAAACAAGCCATAAGAAATGAAAAAACGATTTTGAACTCATTGGAATAGAATCCTAAAGCATATCCTAATAATTCTTTGACAACAAGCACAAGTGACTAGCCAAGGGTAATTGACCTAGAATACCTAGAAAGCAACTAAACTTCACTCTAATTCATAAGCAAGTCAAAGAAACAAAACCAACCACACAAACAAGATAATCACTAAGGCAGGAGGTCATTTAGACTTGACAGATGTTCTTCAAGATTCAGGACACACTAGAAAGGTAAGGGGAAACCCTAACTTTTCCTAGCTCTGAGATCAGCGCTCTGTGGTGAGCAGAAGGGTGCTAAAAGGAAAATCAGTGTGGTTGTTTTATATAAAATGGTGTTGGTTGTTTTATATAAAATGGTGTTGGATGTTTTATATAAACTAGCATTTTTAGCGCTACAGTGAGGACAAAAAACACGTTGAGTGCTAAAAACAAGGAAAAATAAAGAACAATTTCACACCAAAACCAGATCTGACACACCAGATTAACTATCAAATCTTATGGAAACCTATAGAGACCTAAGGAAACTTAAGTCTCAATGATTGGTCAAATTGAACAGAGATCCACCCAGGAAAGGAAGGCTAAGAGGCTATAGCTCCCCAGCGGAGTTGCCAATTCTGTTGTGAAGATAAATCCCCTCTGCGGATAGAGGTAATCTCTCTAGCCCTAGAGTGGGCCTAGAAACTTGTGAGACTTTATAATGCAAGCTTCCTTAGCTAATATTCAAAATGCGACAAGAAAGGATATAGAGGTATCTTTTCCTGATGCTATGCCTGAACACTTTGATGATGGCCTTGATCCACGATCCCTTAGGCTCACTCCTTGCTACTGGTGGAACGTGAATAACTGTGGATTATCAAGAGGCAACAACAAATGTAATCCAATACATAATATTCATGAACAGCAGCTATATAATATATCAAGTAAAATTATACTATTTGCACCAATGATTAGACAAATATAGAAAGAAAACATCAGATGTTTTATTAATCAATATAGAAGAGAGAGCTTAAAACCCAGGCCTTGATGTTGGAGGCCTCCCTTTGGTGATGTCTGAGTCCTTAACCGAAGATCTAAATCATTCCTTCTCCCGAATAGCTTATGTGTTATCAAAATACACAAGTGTAAAGGGAATGAAAGATCTTACCAACCGAACAGTGACCAACCAGTAGTGGAGGGATGGGGATCAATTTATAGAAAGGGAGAAGAGTTTGGGAGCCCATGAAATGAGGATGAAGGTCCAATTTATAATGGATAAACCCCCATTGATAAAACCAAAGTTTTAAATAATAGAGCTCGACCCTATCACCATTGAATAACAACCAAATTGCTGCTCCTGGAGCTTCTAGAGGTCGAAGCTTCTCCTCCATTTGAGGAACCACTGCTAGAAAGGGATCAGCGCGATTTTCTCTTCATAAAGGGTGCTAACAGCGCTAAGCTGAAACTGTCAACCTACCATCAGCACGGGTAGGCCACTAGAGAAGTGTGCTGACCCAATAATTTAGGTTTTTGACCAAGTCTCTCCAGTGATCTTTCAAGGCAGCTTTCTTTGATTCTTCAAAGGATATCTTTGTATATTTTTCCCAAGTAGATATACTGCACAAGACCTGTCACAGGGCACTTCAAGATCAGGGATGGTAAGTGAGAAGGGTGAAAAATTACTAAGTAGCACCATGTATGCACACTTTTTTGCACTATCTCATCCTTTTAAAGATAGTACAGTCACTATTGAATTTGTGGAAACAATTCAAAAGCTACACGGAAACCCAAAGATTATTATAAGTGACATAGATCCCATTTTCACTATAATTTTTTGGATAAAAATATTTATTGTCTTGGTATTCAATTAGCTCATAGCTCATCTAATCATCCTCTACCTAATAGGAAAATTGAGATAATGAACAAATTTTTGGTAGGATGTCTTCGTTGCTTTGTATCTGATAAACAAACACATTGGTTCAAGTGGTTACCTCTGGTAGAATGGTGGTATAACACTTCCTTCTATATCGTAGCAAAAATTACCCCATTTATGGTGCTTCATGGATATCATACACCATCCATCACATTGTATTTTAGAGAAAATTGTAAGGTTCAAGGAGTAGAAGATCGCATCGAGCATCAACAACAAGTTCTCCATCTCTTAAAGGATAACGTAACTCTGGCGCAAAATCAAATGAAACAATAGACAGATCAACATCACCATGAAAGAATTTTTGACATGGCTAATTAGATATTTTTATGGCTACAAGCATATAAACAAATGTCCCTCAAGAAAGATAATAAGGATAAAAAATTATCACCCAAGTACTATGGCCCTTACAAGGTGTTGCAAAATATTAGTAGTATGGCATACAAATTTGAGTGGCATGTGTCTTCACGAGTACCCATTTTTCCATGTTTCATGCTTAAATAAGGTTATAGGTGACTAGCTCCAAGTTCAAACGATATTTATAGAACTTGACGAGGATGGAAAAATCATATTTGAGCCTAAAGCAATCAAGGAAACAAGAATCTGGTAGCTACATAATCAATAAATTTCAAAGTATCTCATTAAGTGGAAGAACTTACCTGCTGAAGATTCCACATGGGAGGATGAGTATTTTATATGTAAGAATTTATAACTACTCAAGCATTGAGGACAACACATTTTTGAATGAGAGGGGCATGTTAGGTCCATACAATACTAGGGTATCCCCCATATTGTTATTGTTGTGCCCCATAGAAGCCCACTATTGTTATTGTTGTACCCTTACAATAGTATTGTTTTGAAAACCCTAATTATATTTTGACCCTTTAAAAAAATAGCTCTTTTAATTTGAATCATATAATAATTGTTCATTTATGTGATGTAAAGGAAGGTTTCCCCCTTGAAGTGGCTTATTGTCTAGTCATTTGTCTATTTTTTCTTATGTTTATGTGTTATTTTTATCTAGAGACATAATAGGTTTTCACCTGGGGAACTTTTATTTTTGTTTATTTTATTTTCTTCAGGATCATTGGCTGCCTCAAGTAGGTTTTCAACCTAAGAGCTTACCTCAGGTGCCTCAAGGGAGGTTTTAGGGAAGTTTTTACTTAGGGTTTTTTTCTCTTATTTTTTCTTCTCTTTCTTTTTTATCAAGGGATGAATGGATTTGGACCTCTGATGCTCTCAATCACAATCAATTCTCTGCTTATTAAATTATAAAACTCAACCCTTGAGAGGGGCTTTCTATAAAATTTCAATCTGTATCCATTCACTAGAAGCGGAATTTGTTCTTCAACAATTCTCCTAATCTCAACTAAGCCATTATCATGGAATTTTTCCACCACATAATATCTCAGCCATTTTTTCATGAGTTTTCCTTTGAAATATTTGAACCTAGAATCATAAAATAGGGGCCAATCACCCTCTCGGATGGTTTTATCCTTGATGTGTGTATCATGCCAAACTTTTGTTTGCAGTTGAACTACTTCGATGTGAATGAGAGCCTGCAACCTTAATTCATCAAGTGAATTTAGTTTTTGCAATCTCTCTTCCTGAGCTTGTGATTTCCAAGTCAATTTGTGTTTCCATTCTTAGTGTATTGTACTCAAATTCAATGGAAATTAGGGTCTTCTTTCCATGGACCAACTCAAAGTGCATGGACCCCATGGTCGTCTTCCAAGTAATGTTGTAGGCCCAAGTGGCCTGAACAATCCTTTCTGCCAATCTTTCTTTTTGTTTCTAACCACCTTAGTCAAAATGATTTCCACTTCTCTATTGGTCACCTCCACTTTCCCATTAGCTTTAGGGTGATATGGGGTGGATTTTATATTTTTGATATGATGCTGCCACATTATCCTCTCTATCATATTGGAAGTGAATTAAGAACCTTGGTCTGTCACTAGTTCCCTTAGTAAACCAAATTTCTAAAAATATGCTTTCCCTTTAGAACTCTGCTACTTTATGTTTTGATTTTTCCTTGATTGTCTCCACTACAACCCACTTGGTAAATATTATGTGTAGAAAATGCTATAATTATTTTTCCTATATGGAGGTTCAATAAGAATATTGAAGTCCATGCCCCACTTTTCAAATCGCTCAAAATTTTCTTTAGGTTGTATGTGGATCTCATCCCTCTGAGTAGTTTTCCCCATTCTTTGACACTCAGCACATTGTGCAGTGCATCTATGGGCATCTCGATGAAGAGTAGGCCATTAGTATCCTACGTGAAGAATCTTGTAGGTTATCCTTTGAGCAGAAAATTGGCCCCCACATAGGCCATCATGACATGTTAATAGGATGGCAGAGACCTCATCTCTTACACATATTCTTAAGATTTGATCAGGCCCCAACCTAAAGAGGTTTCCCCCAATCCAAGTATAGGAGCACTTTTCCTGATTATTTTTATCTTTTCCTTTGAATAAAAGTTAGTGGGAAACTATCTAGTAATCAAAAAAAATTCTATATAAACAAACCAAGAAGAAAAAAATGGAATGGAAAAGATGTGCTCATTAAGAATTTGGTCATCCACCATCTCTTCATTTTCTACAGACAAGGTTATCCTAGAAAAGAAATATGCAACAACATTTTATTTCCTTGGTATATCAATAATGGTTAGATCAAATTGGTGTAACAACAATAACCATATAATAATTCGAGCATTTACATCATGTACTTAATGGCTACATGATCAATGTGCATAAAACCTGACACCCAGTAATGTAGTGCCTGAATTTATTCAAAGAATGCACAACAAGCAAAACATCATTCTTGGTAACTGTGTAATTGATTTCAACCTTGGACAAGTTTTTACTAATGAAATAGATGGCATAAGTCAATTTTCCTTCAAGCTACCCCATCATTTCCCCTACTACTTTGTCTGATGAATCTATGTGAATGTGGAAGGGAAAGGCCCAATTTGGGCCCCTAAGGACTAGTTTAGTTGTTAATTTGTATTTGAGCTCTTAAAAGGCCTTTTGAAATTTTGATTTTTTAGTAGCTTAGGAGGTACTCCAAGCCATAGGGTTCAAGATTTGGAGGCAAAAGCGCCACAAGATTCACTTGTGGCTTGGAACCCAAGCTTGGGGTTTTTCACCCATCGTGTTTTGTGGAAATTCCATGGATCACTTTGGGCATGTGATGTGATGATATGATAGAAGGTAGAAAGGAGAATCCAACGCTTCGAGAATCATATAATTCCAAATTTTCCTTAGTGAGATATGAATTTTTGAAGTTTATGGTTGGGGTTGCACATGAGGAGTCTAGGTCGGCTTGTTGTTAAGAAGGCATGTGACAGTTGTACAATACCTATGATGAATTTTTTAGGATCCCTCCTTTGTGTATAAAAGGAAGGTTGATGGAGGAAACTTATCCTCATACAACAAGTGCAACACATCACAAAACAAGGAGCTCGTTGAGGGAGAAATATACCCCTATCTTAGCCACAGCAAGAGAAGGTCAGAACAAAAAGGGAATAGGATTGTTTCAAGGTAATTTTGTGAAGGCCAGATTGTTGTTAGGAGGGTTGAGGAGCCTTGTTGGAGGGTCGAGGAAAGGAGGTTTTTTTTAGGGTTGTTTGGAGAGTGGAATGTCCTTAAAAGGGAGTGTCACAGGCTTGTAAATCCTCACTAAAGCTTTCCGTAGATAATTAAGGAGGGTCGAGGATTGTTCCAAGGGATAGAACAACCCATATTTGCAGTTAAGTGTAACAGCCTCTCAAGGGAAGGACAACCGCAACATGGGTATCAATTCTAGGCAGAATTGAAGGATGGAAAAAGGGATTGTGTTGTGCCCTAACCAGGCCTAGGTTGACTACAGAAAATAAGACCTCAAATAGTGAGCAATGTATGTATGTTGATACATTTTTGCAGGTGTTGGATCCAAGTTTTGGATCATTTTTTGATCATTTTTTGTAGAAACCTCTGGGAAATATTTTTGGGGTTGCCTTGGGTGTGAAGAAACCCTAGCTAGGTGTAGATATTGTAGTGGAAGGATTGGGATCCATTGATCTAGTGGAGGGCAGTGTTTTAGCTGCCCAAAGTAGCCCTAGGCAAGCTATCTTAAAGTGACAAAGAGGAGCTTAAGGTTGGGTGAAGTTTGGTGCCTTATGAGTAGCTCTTTGATGGATGAAATAGGTTAGTAGAAGGCATATTGGAGCTCAAGTATTGGCCAGCCTAGAGAGAAAATTGGATAATCTCATGTACATTCAGCATAAGTGACTTGCAGCAGTGTTAGGTGGCAACCCTCCTAGAGTCTCTATGTTGTCCTTTGAAGGACTAAGGGGCGATTAGAGAGTAGTACAAAAGCGAAGGACCGATAGGACGAGATACGGCATAGAAGTTGCAATGAAGATTGTCATTATATATTGTATTCCATGGACTGTTGTATTATTTGTATTGGTTTGATAAAACAAATATTGGGTTTTACATTATTATAAAATATTTGTTAAAAAATTTCTACACTTGTGCATGTGTGATTTACTGCTTTATATTTTTCGTTGTGCAAACTAGTTCTCATTGAGATTCTTCGTTTGGCAGTGTCATTGATTCTAAGATTCCAACCTAGACCCAACATCGTGGAAGTTCAACATGGTATCATAGCTTTGAGCTATTTTGGAAGTTAGTGAATCAAATTTGTGCACAAGAAAGTACAAATTAAGAGGGATTTGGTCACATTGTAGGTGACAATGTCAAAGTTGCAGGTAGGCATCCAGTATGAGGACAGGTTGGAGGGGTTTTCCAACTATAGTCCATGGAAGGAAAGGATCAATTTGGTCTTGCAGGTCAACAGGATCTGGGAGTTCACCTAGAAAGCCATCAAGAAACCAATCGACCCTAATGAGCTAGAAATATATTAAGATTTGGATACGAGGGTGAGATTGATAATCCTAGATGGTGTGAATGATCCCCTAATACCTCATTTTTCTGGGAAGAACACTACACATGAAATGTTAGTGTCTCTTCATAATTTGTTCCATAATAAGAACGAGAATTGAGTAGCATAAATGGAGGATAAGTTTAAGTAACCAAGATGATAAAGGGTGAAGGAATGACTTCATATCTGACGATATTGTCTCAGGTCATAGATGAGCTTGTTGTCATAGGTGTGACTATTTAAGATAGTGATATGTTAAGGATTTCCTTGAAAATTTTCACCGAGGAATGGAATCCCTTCATCAAAGGGATCGTTTCCAAAGAGAAGTTTCCATACTGGAATAGGTTGTGGGACGAATTCATTTAGGAAGAGTTGCGAGATGAGGATCTTCATCCAACGAAGAGGGCAGATGATGATATGGCACTAGCAACACAATGAAGGGTAAGCAGAGGAAGGACTTGAGTAAAGTCAAGTGTTTCAACTGTGGTGAGATGGATCATTTTTCGTTGAGATGTCCAATGAAGAAGAAGGGAGATGATGAGAAGATGAAAGGGAATTAGGTTTTCGGTGTTTCCACTTCAATTACGATAGATGATCTCACCAGGAAATTGGAGGAGGAGAACTTTTTTATGATCTTTCATTTCTCGTAGGGTATTTTCAATCAGGATGGATGGTATATGGACATTGGTGTGACAAAACATATGACAGGTTCACAAAAGTTTTTTGAGACTCTAGTTGAATGGGACTTGAAGTTACACACGGTGTTGGGTGACAAGAGTTAGTTGGAGATCCAAGGATCGGGTGTTGTGCCATTCAATATGGAGACATGATGATTGATGTGGGTCCAGGATGTACTATTTGTACCAGGACTCAAATATAGCATGATTTTTGTGTCAATGATCGAGAAGAAGGGGTTTGAGGTCTTGTTCCCTGATAGGAAGGCAAGACTCATATCTAGAGGCTTTAGCTCTGACGGGATTGTACTTGGAGTTAGAGAGCATGGTCTTTATAGGTTGACAAGAAAGCCTGAGGATCATGGAAAGAAGAAGGAGCAGGTGGAGCAGGTGCAGGTTCCAAAGAAGCAAGTGCAGATGTAGGATTCAGTGGGGAGGGTATAAGTTCCAGCAAAGAAGTTCCAAATTCTATAAGCTCAAAGGGAGTCAAGCTCTAGCGGGAGCTTGCAGGTTTGGAGAGAGAATTTGAATCCCAATAAGAGAACGTGGTCAATGGGGAGTAAGGGTGTTCCTACAACTGCTAAGAAGGAATCATGGAGAGATTGGAAAGCGAGATGGGAGAAGAAGAAGAAGCAAGATGCTTCTAGTGATAGCGACACTTCCGAGAGAGGCATAGTTCATGCTTATGGGATTTTTGTAGTGGTGAGTGCCAATAGTTGGGCGAGTGTTGCGAGTAGTGATGATTATGATGAGTTACTTCCTAGTCTTGTAAGTACCTCCCTCGCTAAGAGGGGGTTTTTATTTTTGAGTAGCTTATGAGGTACTCCAAGCCCTGGGGTTTGAGGTTTGTAGGGAAAAGCGCCACAAGAGTCACTTGTGGGCTTGGAAACCAAGCTTGGGGTTTTTCACCCATCGTGTTTTAGGGAAATTCCATTTAGAACTTTGGACGTGTGATTGGATGAGATGATAGAGGGCAGAAAGTAGAATCCAACACTTCAAGAATCGTCGAATTCTGAGTTGTCCTTAGTGAGATATGAATTTTTGAAGTTTATGATTGGGTTTGCACATGAGGAGTCTAGGTTAGCTTGGTTTTAAGAAGGTATGTGACAGTTGTACAAGCCCTATGACAACATATTGAGGATTCCTTCCTATGTGTATAAAAGGAAGGTGATGGCTAACACTTATCCTCATCCAATAAGTGTAACACATCACAAAACAAGGAGCTCGTTGAAGGAGAAACACACCTCTATCTAAGTCGCAACAAGAGAAGGACAGAACAATGTGGGAATAGGATTGTTTTAGGGTCATTTTGTGAAGGCCAGATTGTTGTTAGGAGGTTCGAGGTAAGGAGATTTTGTTTGAGGGTTGTTTGGAGGGTGGATTGTCCCTAAAAAGGAATTTTTAAGGCTTGTGAAGCCTCACTGGAGATTTTCGAAGAGAATTAAGGAGGGTTGAGGATTGTTGCAAGGGCTAAAACAACCCAGATTTGTAGCCAAGTGTCATGACCTCTCAAGGGAAGGGCAACCACAGCTTGAGGAGAAATTCTAGGCAGAATTGAAGGTTGGAAAAAGGGATTTTTTTGTGCCATAACCAATCCTAGGTTGATTGAAAAAAATCAACCTCAAACAGTGAGCAAGGTATGTATATTGATACATTTTTGTAGGTGTTGGGTCCAAGTTTTGGATCAGTTTTGGATCGGTTTTTTTAGTAGCCTGTGGGAGACATTTTTTGGTGTTGTCTTTGGTGTGAATTGTTAGTGTCCAATATTCAATGATCAATATGTACTCTTTCAAATTTGTCTAGTAGTGACTCTAGGTCAAAACTTTACATTTTCAAGTCATTTTTCAAATATAATTTTGACCATTGGATATGTCTATGTTTTTAAAAAACTACTCCCTCCAGTATACTCATGGTTATTGTCATTTCATGGGTCATGTACTTCATTTTCATCTAGAGTTTCAAGTCAAGTCGTCATGTTTTCACCTAAGTCAGTGTCTAGGTATCTTTCATTTCGCCACCATAAAAGTCCAAAATTTGTCATAAAAAAGGAAAAAATAAGGGTCATTCACTTCCATCATACAAATTTATCTTTAAAAGGGAGTTATCTTAGGTAGGTGAATAAAAAAATACAATTTTTCTTCTTCCAAAATCTTATTACATTGTCAAAATATTCAAAAATAAAAGTGTTCTTCAAAAAAGTCATGTTTTCACTAAATGATAAAAAGGTGTCTTATTGATGTTATAAAAAGGAAAAAAGTGATTTATTTCACTCATTTTATCTTCCCTTGCTCAATAAAGTGCATCTCTCAGCTTCATAATAACTTACCATTGCTAAAGGTTGAAAAAAACTGGAAAAATTTGAAATAAAATCCAATCTGCTACGCTTCTTGAGGCTCTGCAAAGTTTCTGAAGGAGCAGTGTGATGTTTTTGAAGTAGCATGACGTTTCTGGGTATTGGTGCTAAGCTTTTGGGACAGTGCTACGCTTTTGCAAAGATTGCTACGTTTTTTCTTCTCACTCTTCAAATCAGCTTCTCAAGCTTCAAAACAACTATGCAAACCTCCTGTGGCCTCCAAAACTAGTAAGTGGACACTCCATCTGCCTTCTTCATGTCAATTCATGATTGTATGAGTGTTTTCTATCATTAGGGTTTTTCTCAAGTAATTCCACCTATATCCTCAAGCTAACACATTACCCTAATGCCTCAATTTTTGGGGTAATTTTCCTCAACATTCTTCTACGTCATCATAGCCCCTAAACCTACCCTATCCATATCCCCTATTTTCCCAAATTCATCATCCCTACCCACTCATTTCATCTAGGAGGGCTTCATCATGTTCACAAGTAGTATGGAGACTGAAAATAAATCTCGCAAGGGAGGTCACCACTCTATATTTGATCCATCCACATTGTAAGAATGTAATTCCTCCCCATATGCCAAAAGATGTTTGAAAACATTGGATGTCTAAGATTTTGTGAGAAGATCATGGAGGTAGGATGTCATGCCCCATTGACTACCATTTTTTCCACTAACCTCAGCAGAGATAAGGCCACCATAGCAGGCATTGAATTCACTCTATCAACAAAGTCCATCACTTCAGCAACAAGGATTCCAAATTAAGGAGAAGTTTGGTTCAAGGGCATGGAATTGGACCTTGAAAACTACCCAATGTTCCTAAAACCTCATTGCAAAGATGAACCTGAACATGTTTTCCCTTTTAGGCATCTACTTGATAAGTATGCCCCATTAATGAAGCTCATCATGAATTATTTTACATGTGAGGGAAGATTTTCAAGACTATACCAATACCATGTCAAGTTACTAATCCACTTCACAGCTACCAAATCTCTCAATTTGTCAAACTATCTATTCCATAGTTTGGTCAACATGGAAGAAAAATTACAAAGCAAAGGTAGATATCCTCATCCCAGTCTATTTCACCATGGTTAGGTTAAGCTTATTTTTATGCACCAGCTCTCAGCAAACAACATGACCTGGGAAGTTTTCATGGAGAAAGTAGCATCAGCTCCTACTAGTAGTCCACCTATTGTTCATAGCACAGCATTAGTACAGCCAAATGAGGTTGGCTCTTCTAGCAGGCAGGCTCAGATTTCAAAAACACCTAGGGTTGAGATCACTCAAACCTATGAGAATGGAAAGAGAAAGTTTTTTTCGCCCAATACCATCAGACATGTATTGGCACCTGAAACTACACCTGAGCAAAGACAAACAGTGGATATGCCACCCAGCCATGATGGTGAGTCACCATTGAAACACCATGATGAAAAAGCACCCTCAAAAGTTGACATGGAAGAGAAGGTGAAGGATAAGTCAGTTGAGGAGATCATAAAGGAGAATGATGAATAAATAGCATATTCGAGGGAGGTTTTCTCAATTTCAAATTCTCATATCACATTCCTACAGCAAGAGAATTTTCAGTTAAAGGTGAAACTTCTCCTCCAAGACAATACAAAGGTACATGTTGATGCAGATAAAGGAAAGGGAAAAGAAATAGTAGATGATGACCGACTGGAGGATGCAGAAGTTGGAACAAAAAGAAGTGTTGGAACACCTAATCCTACATGGGTAGGTGTGGAATGCGAAAATTCACAATGGAGTCCAAGTGACCTTGGAATGAGAAACCAAGAGTCACACCATTGTACTATAAATGTACATCTTTGTATAATGGAAAATAAGAAAGCCTCACACGTATCTTTCATTGTGTGTTGAATCTCTTGTGTGTGTGTGCTCATCTTCCTCATACACCATGTGTGTGTTTTAACATGGTGTTTAACATGGTATCAGAGCGGGCAATTTCTGGCCCTGCTCCAAATTGAGTGAGCCATTTGTGTTTATGGCCTGTGCATATCTGCAAAAATTCTTGACATTTTTTTGCAGCACTCAGAGTTTCTACAACAAACATTTTGCCGCTTTAGAAAGTGGTTTTGGAGAAGGAGCAGCATTCAGGCATTGGCTTTGAAGAAAGGCATCATTGCCCATCTGAAGGTTTTCATTCTAATTTTTCTCTGCAATTTCTGGTTATTAAAATCTGCAATTTGAAGAGCTGTTGGATACTATTTATATTGGGTTTCTGAAGAAGTTTCTAGATTTTTACTGCTAAAATTCTCTGGAAAATTCTGCGTTTTTAAAGTCCATTTTCCTGTTGCTGGGCTACTGGAAAGATTTCTAAGTTTGCACTGAAAGAAATCTGAGTTTTTTTGTTGAAAAATTCTTCAATCTCTGCATTTTCTGCTGCTGGATTTGCTTCTGCTGTATATTTGAAAGAAAAAAATTATGTTTCTATTCTGCAAAGTCTTTTATTCTACTCTCTACTATTATAATAAATAAATTAAATTAAATTAAATTAAAAACAAAAACAAAAACAAAAAACAAAAAAAAAAATTCTGGGCAAACTCTGCCCTCGGCCCCTCTCTGCAAACACACTCCTGCCATACGCCTATCCCACCTCCTGCAAACCCTCGACTACCCATCTCCACCTGCGCCCGTCACCTGCTATACTCCACGCTCTCAACGCACATCCTATCCACTCCAAACTACCCTACGCCTTCGATCCTCCCCAACTCCTCCACGACCTGCTCTTAACTCACCAACGCTCCCACTGCCGGCCACTCTGCACTTGCGTTTTACCCAGCCCCATTCCCTACACTCTCATTCAACCCAACTCCCCTACCTATCGATCTGCCCTCTCACTGCAACCTGCACCCTCATTGATCCACCCTCCCTGCACTAACACAGTCGCTCAACTCTGCCACATAACCCTTATCGCTCCACGGCTCCTTTAAATTTTAAACCCGTTCCAAACATTCGATTCTCTGTGCCATACCTTATCGCTCCCCTGCCTGCATTCCCCTCGCCCCTCACTATAATATAAGCATCCAAACCCTCGCTCTGCATACAATATGCTAGTCCACTCTACACAGTCCTATCTACTCATCCATCCCCACCCCGCTCGCATCAACTTGAGCCCTCCGCACTCCCTCTCCACCCTGCCGCCCTCTCCACTACCTGCACTACACTAATCCACCGCACCCTTACCATTCCATTCGCCCTCTCTTTCAGAGCGTTCCCCTCCCCCTCTCTTGGCCATTCGGCCTTCACATTTTAAATCTTTTGACTTTTTATTACCATTCAAATTCCTCCCTCCAAATTCTTAATCCCAATTTTAAATTCAACTTTTTTAAATTCCCTCTTTTTTAATTTATTCCCCTCCATTAATAAAACCCCCCCACCATATAGTTACCCCCCTCTTATTATTTTACAATTAAAATCCCTCTCCCTAAATAAAATTCTCTCCCACCCTTTTTAAATTCCCCCTCCCATAATTTTTCCTTCCCTTTTAAATTCTTCCCATTTTTAATTATCTCCATTTTTAATTAATTTATTTTTTAATTAATTTTTAATTAATTAAAAAAAAAAAAAACAGCAGAGAGAGAGGAAGAAGAGATATGAACAGTAGAAATGAAGGAAATGACATGTGAGCAGATGGACTAAATACATAGACAAAAATGCAGATTACATTATATGATTTGTGGCATTGACATAAGGGTGATTTTTTTGAAGAAATTGACATTTGTAGACAGTTTGCCATCATTGCAAAATAGCTCTTTGAAGGAAAATTCAGCTGCCTTAAAGGCCTTTTGCACAAGTGTTTTCAGCTGCACATTCAAACAAATATTTTTGCAGAGATATTGACATTGTATTGTGAGTGGAATTTGCTTCTTCATTCATAGTTGGAATCAGTGAATTTGAGTTGTTGGATTGTTGATTGCCCTCCATCATTTGAGGACCACACTTTGTACTTTGACATTTCTATAATACATTTGTATTTCTTGTTGAATCACATTGTAAACAGGTGCATTTTCGGTTGAAGCCGACACCCTTTCATTTTTTGAGCCTAAGTTGTTGAAAATGGCCAAAATCAATGAGGCATTAGAGTTTTTGAGTAACCTCATTCATTCCAATGTTGATGACATGATAAAAATGAGCAAGGATGCTCTTTGTAATATTCAAAGTTGTTTGCTAGATGCACAAGAGAAGATTGAATTTTTGCAGTTGGAATCTCAGCTCCAACAATACGAACTTCAGCAAAAGAGTCACCATTCTGAACCTGTTTCTGTTCAGAAGATTGTGAAAGACTCCCATCAGCAGCAAGTCGACAAAGTTGCAGTTGATTCACATTCAGTTCCTTGTACAAGAGCAGATGTACATGCAGATGCAACAGTTCAACCTGCACTTCTCAAGCCCATCATCAGACCTTGGGAAGAGCTTGTCCACAACAAGCACCGAATTGGTCTTGGATATGACAAGGATGTGACCTTTCATATTCCAGACTACACCAAGCCCATCATATTTCAAAGTGTCGGATTCTTGTATGAGAGTTCACCTGCAGCTGTTCCAGATCTTGTTCCACAACAACAACAGATTGACAAATGCCAACACTGTGATCGAGTTGGCCACATGAAAGATCACTGTTTTTATCTTCATCCATGCAAGCACTGTGGTCGACACAACCATTCTTCACACAGATGCTTCAGACACAAGCCTCCTGCAAGAACCAAGATTCATCTTGGATGGATCGCTTCTTGACAATGGGCATCAGCAGCCAAGAATATTTTTACGACACATGTTAGAACTTGTTCATGGATATTGAGCAAACTTGCAGTTGAGTTTTCGCCGTCATCTCACCTTGTCCCTGACAGGGGGGAAAATGGTGGTCATGTACAAGCTTAGACGTCAGATCAAGCAAGCCTGATCCACAATCTCTCATTCCATGTTCATATTTGTAGCCAGAATTTCAAGCAAGCCTGAGCCACAATTCGTCATTCTGGATTCAGAGATGTAGCCAGAGACACGGATGCCCATGAGCATGCATTCGGTTGGTGGATAATCTTAAACCATCATCTTTGGTTGGTGGATAACCTAAAATCATCACAGGTAGTAGACCTCCTTTCTTTTAGGTCGAAGGTCTCCCTTTCATATATGAGGAACACTTCCTCTAGCAGAAGCCTTCAGCTTCTTGCCAGCTTTGGTTGAGTTCCAGGAAATGCTTAAAAGCATTCTAGAGTTGTTGGTAATCCTAAAACCATCACAGGTAGTAGACCTCCCTTCTTTTAGGTTGAAGGTCTCCCTTTTTTATGAGGGAAAATTCCTCTAGCAGAAGCTTTCAGCTTCTTGCCAGTTTTGGAAGAGTTCCAAGAACTGCAACATGTATTGCGTTCCAGTGTTGGTGGTCATCCTTAAACCACCTCTTTTTTCCAACATTTCAGAGAGTTGTTTCAGCCCAAGTGCTGCTATGTATACTTTGTAGATTTGTATTACAACTCTTTTCTTGGACTCACACATACCCCTTCGGATTAAGGGGGGATGTTGGAACACCTAATCCTACATGGGTAGGTGTGGAATGCAAAAAGTCACAATGGAGTCCAAGTGACCTTGGAATGTGAAACCGAGAGTCACACCATTGTACTATAAATGTACATCTTTGTATAATGGAAAATAAGAAAGCCTCACGCTTATCTTTCATTGTGTGTTGAGTCTCTTGTGTGTGTGTGCTCATCTTCCTCATACACCATGTGTGTGTTTTAACATGGTGTTTAACAAGAATAATACCAGGGAAAAGAGGCCTCAAGAAGGCGCTTAAGAGAGAAAGAGAATCAGCAGCTCCTAAATCAAGTTGGCAGACTTTTGATGTACTAATTCTTGATTAAATCAATCAAGATAGAGAGTATTGGCTTGATAGGGTCAATGGAAACCTTGAGAAGCTGCTAAAGAAAGCTAAAAATAACAATAACCTCCAGAATCATATGGCCAATCAATATTGTGCCAGGAACAAAATTTCCCAAATAAGACTTAAATAAGTGAAGAAAAAGCTTAATGAAGCTCAAAGAGAAGGAAAACTTAGACCTCCTTTCTGAGGCATCCATGGTTGTTTATTCTATCCTCCAAAGGTGTTATCGAACAAAATTTGGTCAATTTTGAGCACTTTTTGTATTTTTGGTCATTTTTGCAAAAATCTGGAAATTTTGTCTCCACAGAAGGCGCGACACTTTCTCTCAGAGCTTCCAAATCAAGATTTTTCTATATGGATGGGTGAATATTGACTAGTAAATGCCATATCTGGACTTGGTTTTCCATGACAAGCTCTGTTTTTGAAGAAAAATGCAAAAATCTACCTCATTTCTATGCTTCTGCCTGTGTCTTGGACCAGGCACGACGCTTCTGGAGTAAGGCTGCGAAAATCACTTTTGGAGGTATTCCTATGGGTGTTTTTCAAAAATTCAAAGTGCTTTGGAAACTAGACTCACAGCGCTACTCAACACAACTTTCAGATTTGCATTTGGATGCTCCTAAGTGGGTCAACTTCACCCTAGAACAGGTGTGGCTCTTCTGCCAAATAGGCAATGTTTCTGCTATAGGCGTGACGTTTCTACATAGGATTCCTCTGAGACAGCTGTCATGCTCAGAAAACTCCAGAAATTCGATGCTAGTTGTACCATGAGGTGGCATTTAATTTTCTTGATTTTTTTTTTTGCCTCTATGACAAGGAAACATGTAATTTAATGGACGATACACTCACTCCTATTATTTAGCTAAATTTCACGAATTAGTATCTAACTTCCCTAAATTATAGGAAGTGACTTATCTGATGTAATTGTGATGATTTTTGGATAGGATTTAAACCCTATGAGGTGTCATGAACTCTATTTTCTAAAATTATTCCACCTCAAGTATTTTTAGAGTTTGGATAGTTGTTATTTGCAATGGAGCTATTGTACAGGCTTTTGCTAATGAAATCAAGGACAATGTTGCAGACATAGAGTTGAGACTCCAGTGGTATGGCTTTGAGCATTTGTTTTTCTCTGTAAACTCATGATGTTGAATGTTATGTTACTCATTTTTCATCTATATTCTTCTTTATGTTGAGTCTTATTAGTTTATTTACAAAAATCATGATTTCCATGCTCTGTTTTTTATAAGATTTTCATGAAAATGTCTTTGCTCTTCTTGTGAATGAATTCAGTTTAATGCTCATTTTGGTTCCATCTCATTTCACTCTATACACAACGAAAAATTAAGCATTCTTATTGGCTTACCTACCTGACCTCACCCTTATCTCTGAAACTAAACCTTTGAGATCAGACCAAAAGCCTAGACCTAGTTTCCTAACTATCATTCCTATCCAACAAAACTCCAAACAAACAAAAAACATAATCTATTGAGCACCATAACTAGCCTAAAACATTATATCCAACCATCCCTTTGGTTTAAAACTGACATTGAGAGACCCCTCTCTGGTCTTGGTAGGGCTAGCTACCTGTCCTAAGGGTTGGTCTGTGGTTACCTTCCTTCAGCTCAATTCTCAGCCTTGGGAAGCAGGGGGGAGTGATAACATTTTTGGCATTGTTTCCGAGGAGCGATTGCAAAACTTTCCCTGGGAAAATTTATGTATTTTACTGAAGGTTAGACTTGTGGGTGACAAGTTCTAACATTCAAAGAAGTCTAAGTCTGTAAATCTGAGCCAAAGTACCAATTTTCAAGAAAATTTGGCTCCCAAAAGACACACTAGGTCAAATCCGGACCCAAATCCCTCACCAATTGTCAATGACCTTGAGAGTATTTTAAGAAGGCACAATACTAAGTCTAGGAAAGTTAGAAATATATTCCTCCACTTTTAAAATGAAAATCCTTTCCTACGAGATTTTCTTCAAAAGATTTGTCCAATAATTTTGAAGTTGAAACATCTTTATTGTTGGACACCTAATCCTCAATGGGTAGGTGTGGAAGGCGAATGGACAAAAGGAGTCCAAGAGAACACTTGGAATGTGAAACCAAGGGTCACCTAATGTATTATATATGTGCATATTTATGAATTATAATGCAACTCATGCATATCTTTCCCTATCTTGTCTATTCTTTCCTATTTTGTTGTGTTCACCATAGCTGAGTTCAACATGGTATCAGAGCTTGGCGAATTTTGGCCCTGATCAAGCTTGAGCCACTAGTTTTGTGGCCATTTTTGTCTTTTCCTGGTACTTATTTCCTCCTCTCTATTTCCATAAGATGGTTTCTCTCACTGGTTGTTCGCCATCTGACAAATTAGGTAAGTGAATCCAATTTATGTCATAAATCTTATCTGTGCCCTTCAGAAACGCCAACCCTTCCATTTCTATTACTATTTTTTTCCTACACTATGTGCATTATTCCATGCAAATAAAACTCAGATCCTATATTTTCTCTTATCCTCAGTCATCTGCTATGAAACCTACAAATTCATCTCCCAATCACTTAAGGTGCAGCAACTGCAATATGACCAGCAACCTAATCAAGATCTCGCTAACCACTATATGTGATACACCACCCTTCAATCCATCAGTCGAATCCTTTCGTGGTGCCTTTCCATCCAAGCACCCCACTACACAACTCCCAGTAATACCACCGTACCACATCACTACAATACCACCATACCACTGGTTATAACTTTTAATTCGGTATAACAATTATGGTTATAATATACTCCTCCACTCCTCCCATCATAATATGGGCTCTTGTTCTCACCCTGCTATTGGCCTTCTCCTTTGCAAATCTGGGCCACAAATTCTTCCCTAGCCATTATTTCCCTAAAATCAACCAGAAAAGGAAACCATTCTATCTGGCGAGACGTTTGGTGTGAATGAAGAAAGGTTCTTGTGGGTGTATCAGCGTACAAAACATTCAGTTTATCCTTGTCGGTGTTATCCACAGTGGCAGCCCTCAACTATCTTAAACTCAGCAAGATAGCAATTTTAATCTCCCTTCATCTTGAGACAAAAGACTTTGGCCTCCCAAGAAGAAGAAGAGGGAATGAGATAGCCATCCAATAACCCCACGGTGTTGTTGCAGATTCCACTGATCTCAGACTCATCTACTTCGCTATTTTCTTGAAAATTTTGGTGTCTCTGACTTCTTTATTATACGTTTTATTGGCACATTTCTCCTTTTTGGGTTCTATGAAATGCTAGTGGGATGCAGAATTTTGTTTAGGTTGGTTGTTCGAATTCTGTAAGTTTGACCTATTATTTCAAGTAAAATAGGGTGCCAAAGTTTATCAATTGCTTCAAATGATATGTATGAGTTTAATATTCATGATTTGTTGTGGGAGGTGTTAAAATATAGTGTGTTATCTACTGTCACTCTCCTCTCTCCTGCTCAAATCTATCTGTCAGCCTTCTTCCTCGACCTGTCACTAATCTTCCAGCCTGTGCATTACATGTCGGCTCTAAAAATGGGTGAAGCATAATTTTTTGTATAACGATTTCATTGTCGCCTCATAAATGGATTTATCGATACAACAAATGAGAAGAGTAACACCAAAATTATAAATGAGAGAGAGGCGTTATGACATCATGGTGCTGACTACCACCTTTATCTGCTTTCATTTTAAGACTTCGATCATAATGGTGTTTTTGCAAATAGCTACACAATATTGAGAGATGGGTTTATGTGTTGTGTTATACTGGGGTTGAAGTGTTAAAAAAAATCCGTTGAACATTTCAAAGAAATCATGGAAACATTTGAAGACAACATCCAACACCCTTCGTAGTTGTTGAAGACCGCATAAAAGGAAATTTTCTGAATTTAAGTTTCCCTCTATAGTAGCTAGCATATGAAATCATTTAATATTTTATGTGATTATTTTCCAGTTTCTCTTATTGAAATTATGCAACGCAGGAATCCTGTAGGGTGGAAATATTTATCAATTTGCCTCTATAGTGTGGCGTATGAATCTTATACATGTTGAGGGATAAGTTTTCATTGCTTATATATTGGAATAACTAGTGAAATGGAGAGTCATCATTGTTGTGAGTGGGTGTTGCTTCTTGGTTCATAGTTGTGATCAATGTTTGAAGTCTAAGCTTGAGTTGTTGAGGAAAATGGATAAAATAAATGATGCATTAGATTTGTTGAATAACCTCATTCATTCCATTGTTCATGATATGGTAAAAATGAGCAATAATGCTCTCTCTAATATTCAAACTTCTTTGCAAGATGCACAAGACAAGATTGATTTTTTGCAGCTTGAGTCATAGATTCAGCGAGATGAGCTTCGGAAAAAGAGTCGTAATTCTGAACTTGTTCTTGTTCAGAACATTGAGACAGAATCTCATCAGCAACAAGAAACTGGTCAGATCATTGAGCCAGTACAAGATCATATTTATATGCAGATGCAGAAGCTCACGCTTCACTTCCCAAGTCCATCATAAAACCTTGGGAAGAGCTTGTCCATAACAAGCACAGAACAAGTCTTGGATATGACAAGGATGTGTCCTTTAATATTTCGAACTACTCTAAGCCCATCAAATTTGAGAGTGCTGGATTTCTTCATGATAGCTCACCTTCAGTTGTTCCATATTTTGCTCCTCTTCCACAACAACAACAACATATTTTAAAATTCCAACACTATGATCGAGTTAGCCATATGAAAGATCATTGTTTCGATCTTCACCCATGCAAGCACTGTGGTTGGCACACCCATTCTTCACATAGATGCTTCAGAAACAAGCCTCTTGGGCATAAATAGCCAAGAATATGTTTAAATCATATGTCAGAACTTGTTCTAGAGTATTGAACAATCTTGCAGTTGAGTTTTCACCATCATCTCACCTTGTTCCTAAAAGGGGGGGAAATGGTGGTCATATATAAGCTTCAAAGCCACATCAAGAGAGCCTAAGACACAATCTCGCATTCCAGACTCAGAGTTGTAGCCAGGGACATAGAAATTCAAGAGAGCTTGAGCCAAAACCTCTCATTCCAGATTCAGAGTTGTAGCCAGAGACACAACAGTTCAAGTGAGCCTGAGCCACAACCTGTTATTCCATATTCATAGTTGTAGCCAGAGACACATATGCCCATGAGCCTGCCTTTTGTTGGTGGTCAGCCTTAAACCATTTATTTATTTCTAATTCTAAATCTTTTCTTTTAGAAATTTTCTTTGATCCTATTGATTTTGAAACCTTTGTACCATTTTCTGAATCTTCTTATTCCAAGGTTGATAGTGAAGTCTAGTCTAATTTTTACAAACTTAAAGGTTTGGTGAATAAGTTTCAAGAAACTTCAGAAAGAGCTTATTTCCAATACCAGTAGTAGGCTTTTGCTTCACCGCCTATTATTACACCTTCTCACACAGCTACATCATCATCTCTTCCTTCATTCCATCATTACCTCTACAAGTTTTCACTCCATCAACACCGTTATAACCCCCTCCATTAATCATGTCTAGATTCGCTCCGTTGATCTTACCCCAACAACTCACTGCACTACCTATGGTCAAATATTGCCCCTTTTTTATGGAACATCAGAGGTTACTGCTTATCAACACATTGTCAAAGTGGGTGATTTCATAGATCTTGAAAATATTGACAATGATGATGCCAAGATGCGCATCATAGCACAGATTTTCTTAGGAGAGGTTAAAAAATTGTTCCGCTCTCTCACAGCTGGTTCAGCAGCTAATTCACATTAGTTGATTGATTTGTTTATGATGATTAGAGAGGAGAAGAAGAATCCATTGCAAATTCTTGTCGAATATAACACCTTGAAAAGGAATCCTAATGATTTTGTACAAGACTTTACAGCTAGATTCAATCAGGTTTATGATTCTATTCTTGAAAATATCAAGCCTCCTACAAGCCTTGCTTTACTTCATTACCCTGATGGTTTTGATCCTAATATGGCTTACCAGCTGAGGGAAAGAAATCTATCAACCCTTGAAGAAATGCAGTGAGCATGCAAGCTAATTTGATTATCAAAAAGTCAAAAATCAAGATAGATAAAAAGGGTCACAATTTAGGAAGAAACATCTACTTCATCTGAGGGAAAGCTCGACACCTTGATTAAAACCATGGAGAAGATGATGGATAAAATTTCCATCATTGATAGACAAGTTGAACCCTCCTTTAGAAATCCCAATTTCAGGGGTCAAAATTAGCAGCCTCAATACAGGATCAAGAAAAGGGAACAGAGGGGTCAGGATCCACAAAGTCAGCAAAAAATTTGCACTCCATTTCAGCAGAACTACACAGAAGGTCCTGATGAAGAAGATATTTTTGGTGAGAATCATTTATTTGAGGAAAATTAGCATCCTATTTTCCTCACTAAAGAAGATCAGTTTTCTGCAGAAATTCATGCGCCAGACAGTCAGCGATATGTCTTGTCAAATGATGATATGCTATTAGTATGAACATAAGATTATCAGAGAGGATATCATAATTCTCTTACTCAAGTATAGAGGCAGTATGCTTTGAGGAATAGGGATGTTCCTATCATCTCAAATTCGAAAAAATAAAATAAATAAATAGAACAGAATTCTCAAACAGATAATCATCATAAAGAGACGTCTTCTTCAAATAAAAGAAAATCCAAGGGACCTGTTGTTCCTAGTCCTGCGAAAAGAAATGAGGCTTCTACTAGCAGTCAGAGAAAAAAAAAATTCCAAGATGGAGGACAGAAGAGGGAAACTCCGCACAAAGATCAGCTAGAGAAGAAATATGCATCAACCAAAGATGTAGAAAAACATTCTACCATTTTTATTCTTGAAAATGAAATCTCTAAATTGAAAGTCTCCATTCCTTTAACTGAAATAGTCAAGAATGACCAGTATAAGTTTCAAGTCGCCAAATTTCTTAGGGTAGATCACATTTCTGATATGGTTTATGTAAGTGATGATCACCTGAAACATTTATTTGGTCATGTTGTTGATGGTGATTTAGAAGGTAGTGAGGTCCCTCTGTTCTATCTTAGCCTCAAAATCCATGATTTTATCCTCCATAACGTTATGCTTGATTCTGGATCATCTCATAACCTTATGCCCAAATCCATCATGGACACATTAGGCCTAGATATCACAAGACCTTACCATAACATTTATTCATTTGATTCAGGTAGAGTGTAATGTCTTGGCCTCATTAAATATCTAGTGGTGTTTTTAGAGAAAATCCCAGTGAAGAATGTCCTCGTGGATGTTTTTGTGGCTGATATTCCTCCCATAATTGGAATTTTTCTCTCCCGGTCATGGGGAGTGAAACTTAGAGGTACCTTGCAGTTCGACTTTTCATATGCTACCATATCAGTCTTTGGTCAACTCATAAGACTATATCAGGAAAGTAAAATGAAGTACATGATCAGTAGTAGAGAAAAGCCTAATAGTCACCCCATACATGTTGTTCACACGGATTTAGGGTCGTTTATCTTATTCAATGATCAATTTTCAACATATTTAGAAATTTTAATTGAAGAAAAGACAGAAATTTCTGAGTTTTCAAATTATGTTTTAGAAATTGCAAATGCAGAAAATCAAGAAAAGATGCCAAGTGGTTTGGAACCAAGTGCAACGGCCCAAAAAAGAGATGAAACAGTGAAAGACACAGAACTTTTTTGTACAGCAAACCTTTCTCAAGCAGCAAGTAAAGTTCAGCCATCTGATCTACAGCATCCCGATGAAGAAAGTGGTTTTTGGACCATGGACTTTGATGGAGCCTTGGGTAAAGAAGGGGTTGGAATTAGAGTGTGGATTCACAGCCCAATAAATCAGTCTCTTAAAATTCCTCCTAACGTTTGAATGTCGTCTTACAAGTTAGCATTCGACTGTTCGAACAATGAAGCAAAGTATGAGGCTTTGATAGCTGGCTTGAAAATTCTCAAGAAGTTAGGTGCCAAGAAAATTTATGTGTATGGCGACTCTAAATTGGTTATAAAACAAGTCAAAGGGGAATACTAGGCCAAGCATCCTAGGATGTGATTTACCAAAATTCAGTATTATATATCCTCAAGACCTTCACTGAGTATACTTTGTCATTGATCCCAAGGGACAGCAATGTTATTGCTGACTCTCTTGCCACTTCGGCCAGCATGTTTAAAATTCCATTGTCTCCCAATAAGAAGTATGAGATAAACATCAAACATCACCATGTTGTTTCGAATAATGTTCAGTATTTGTAGGTCTTTCAAGATGACAAACAGATCAGCAACTTTTTGTAGACAGAAGAGGAATTTGTGAATTTACAAATGGATGACCAATTTTCTGAAAATGACCAAGAATTGCATGTAGAAGAAATGAAAGTACTTCAGCTGAGAGACAACTTCATTCCTAGAGGTCTTTTGCCTTTGGAGGAGCTTTTGAACAAGATGATGTTGCACGCAAACCGACCATGCTTCCAACAGAATTATGAGTGGAAGATCTTAATCTTAGCACTCTTGAAAAGCCCAAGATAGTTAAGATTTCAAAATCCTTGAGCCCATAGATGAAAGGTAAATATGAAGCGCTCATGTCTTAGTTTGCTGATGTTTTTACGTGGGAGTATTCTGATCTGAAAAATGATGATAAGAGTATAATTCAGCATATTATTCCTTTGAAACCAGATCACAAGCCTTTCCGCCATAAATTGAGGAGAATGAATCCCAAGTTTCTACCCTCCATTAAAAAAGAGGTAAATAGGTTATTTAGTACTGTTATTATAGTTCCACTTCGCTTCTCAAATTGGATGTATAGCTTAGTTCCAGTAAGGAAGAAGACTGGAGAAATCCGCTTGTGTATAGATTTCATAAATATAAATAAAGTGTCACTGAAAGACAATTACCCACTGCCAAAAATGGACCATTTTATGAAAATATAGTTGGATATTCCAATCTTTCATTGCTGGATGGATACTCCAAGTATAATGATATTTTATACCATCCAGAGGATCAGGAAAAGACAGCCTTTACAACACCATGGGGTACCTTCAAGATGCCAAAATTCCCTTTGGATTGAAAAATGTAGCAGAAAATTTTCAGCGAGCAATGGACATTTCTTTCGCCAATGAAAAGGATGTCTTCTTGGTCATCTATCTTGATGATATCACTATTTTTTCCAAAATATATGAGTAGCACTTGAAAACAATTTTTCACAGATGTAGGAAATTTGGTATATCCCTGAATCCTAAGAAGAGTTTGCTTGCTATGGAGGAAGGAAAAATGCTAGGCCACATCATTTCAAAAGATTACATCCAAATAGATCCTTCAATAATTGAAGCGATTCAGAGCTTGGACTATCCTAGAAGTAAGAAGGAGATTCAGTCATTCAATGTTAAAATCAATTTTCTGAGAAGGTTTGTTCCTAATGTTGTTGAACACTTAAGGAAAATTACTGACATGTTGAAGAAAGATAGTGAAGTAAAATGGTATGAGGAAGCAAATAAGTCTTTCAATCAAGTAAAATTTTCTTTATCTCACACTCCTATTCTTATTAGTCCATATTACACACTTGATTTCATCATTTTTTCCTTTGCTTCAAAGCATACTCTAGCTGTTGTCCTCATGCAAAAGAAAAATTAGAAAACAGAATAGCCCATCGCTTTCTTTAGAAGAACCATTAGAGATGCAGCCTTGAAGTACAATATCATTGAAAAAAAGGCCTTGGCGCTATTTAAAGCATTGAAAGACTTTTTGGTCTATATTCTTCATTCTCATGTGATTGCATATGTTCCAAACGTTGATGTTAAAGATGTGCTTACACAGAATGACCCTGAAGGTCGGTGTGGAAAATGGATAGTTGTTATGTTGGAGTATGACTTGGAGATCAAGCCTACAAAAATGATCATGGGACAAGGCTTAGAAAATCTTATGGAGGACTCCAATCTTCATGCTTTATACATCAATTTTATTACTGCATTATCTAAAGAGCAAGAGGCTGATTCATTACCTCAGTTATCTGAAATCTTTATTTCGTCGCCATGGTACGTTGATATTGTTTATGTTTTGCAACACCTGAATCCTCCTCCCGGTTTCCCTAGTAGTAAAGCTAGATCTTTGAAGTTGAGGGCTCTCAAGTATTGTATCTTTAACAATTCTTTGTATTGTAAAGATTTGGGTGGAGTGTTGTTGAATTTCTTGGTAGAAGGAGAAGTTGAAAAACTGATGAATGACTTTCATAAAGGTGACTATGGTGGACATATTTTCTAGAAGACTACATCATATAAGATTTTGAAGGTTGGCTTCTATTGGCCAATTTTATTTTCAGATGTGTATAAGACTATCATGAGTTGTCATGAATGTCAAATTTTTCAAGGAAAAAGAAAAATAAAATTGCTACCCTTAAAACCCATCGCAGTTCAAGCACCTTTCCAACAGTGGGGTCTTGATTTAAAGATTCGTCGTCTGTCACCAGCTCAGCATAAATTGATACTCACTGCCATTGATCACTTCACAAAATGGATTGAAGCCATGTTGACGAGGCAAGCTACAGATACTATCATCATTTAGTTTTTGGAAAGTAATATCTTGTCTCGTTTTGGTTCTCCACATAAAATTATTACTGACAATGCAACCACCTTTAAGTCTAATAAAATGATTGACTTTTGTGATAAATATCACATAAGACTTGGTCATTCTACAACATATTACCCTCAAGGAAACGGTTTGGTTGAATCATAAAACAAATCATTGGTGAATATAATTAAGAATTTGTTGCAAGAGAACTAGAGAAATTAGAACAAGAAGCTCATAAATGCTCTATGGGAAGATAGAGTTAGCATGAAGAGATCAATTAATATGTCACATTTTCAGCTTTTGTATGGTGTTGACGTAGTGTTTCCCACTTCTTTAGTTGTCCCCGTGATGAAAATTATGCAAGAGATCGATGGTGAACCGAATGATATCTAGCGAATAATCAGTCAAATGATTCATTTACAGCAGACAAGAGAAGAATTTTTCAAACATACTTCAAATCTTCAGGAGAAAATCAAGAAAGTGTATGACAAGAAGACCAAAACAGATGATTTCAAAGTAGGGGATGTTGTCCTTCAGTGGAATTCCCGGAATGAAGACAAAGGTAAGCATGGTAATTTTGATAATTTATGGAAAGGTCCATACAAGATCACAGCATTCAGAGGTAATAAGTCATTCTTGTTAGAAGATCTTGATGTGCAAGAATTATGGGAGGACCAGTGAATGGTAGGTTCCTCAAACACCACCTTACCTAAGTTTGAAGAAAAAGGTTCACTTTCATTGTAAATATGAATTTTATTTTCTGTCAATAATAAGGAGTTTTTGCATAAGTTTGAAGCCCAAGGAGAAGGCCATGAGACTTCTATGATCAACTGAATTTTTTCTTTCAAAAATTTCCAAAAATTTTAGTCAGTTTTTGAGTCAATTTTTTCAGTTTGTCGAAGTTGTTTCAGTTTTTAGTTTTGACTGCATCGCCCAATGAATAAGGCTACCTGATATATGGTGTTCTTAACACCTCCTGAAGGAACTTCCATCCCTAGTTGGAGCCAATGTTAGTGTCCAATATTCAGTGATCAATATGTACACATTCAAATTTGTCTAGTAGTGGTTCGAGGTCAAAATTTTACTTTTCCAAGTCAGTTTTCAAATAAAATTTTGATCGTTGGATATTTATAGGTTTTTAAAATCTACTCCCTCTAGTTTACTCATGGTTATTGTCATTTCATAGGTCATGTCCTTCATTTTCATCTAGATTCTCAGGTCAAGTCACCATGTTTTCACCTAAGTCAGTGTCTAGGTGTCTTTCATTTCGCCACCATAAAATTCCAAAATTTGTCATAAAAAATGAAAAAAGAAGGGTCATTCACTTCCATATTACAAAATTATCCTTAAAAGGGACTTAGCTTAGGTAGGTGAATAAAAAAAAATACAATTTGTCTTCTTTCAAAATCTTGTTACATTCTCAAAATATTCAAAAAGCAAAATGTTTTTCAAAAAAGTCATGTTTTCACTAAATGAAAAAAAGGTGTCTTATTGATGTTATAAAAAGGGGAAATGTGATTTATTTCACTCATTTTATCTTCCCTTTCTCTACAAAGTGCATCTTTCACCTTCATAATACCTTACCATTTCCAAAGGTGGAAGAAAATAGGAAAAATTTGCAATAAAATCCAATCTGCTATGCTTCTGAAGGCTCTGCGACATTTTGGAAGGACCAACACGACGTTTCTGAAGTAGCACAACGTTTCTGAATAAGCGCGACGTTTCTGGGTATTAGCGCTATGCTTTTGCAAATACTACTACATTTTTTATTTTCACTCCTCAAAACAACTTATGAAGCTTCAAAACAATTGTGTAAACCTCCTGTGGCCTCCAAAACTAGTAAGTGAACACTCCATCTGCCTTCTTCAAGTCAATTCATGAATGTATGAGTGTTCTCTATCATTAGGATTTTTCTCTCCTATGTTTTAGGGTTTCTTCTTTCTTGATTGGTTTTAGCCATTGGAGACCCTTTTTCCCACCATCTAAACCTTCACTCATCCTTCACAAACCCTACCCTAAACAACCCCTACCACTCACAGGCCTCCTTACCATTTTTCCATTGAAACCCTAAGACCCTACAGCTACATTTCCACAACAAAACTGGAAAATATTTGTGTTTTCCTATCTTTATCCACTTTCCCCTACCCATTCAAGTAATTCCACGTGTATCCTCAAGTTAACACATTACCCTACTGCCTCAATTTTTTGGGAAGTTTTCCTCAACCTTCTTATACCTCATCACAACCCCTAAACCCACCTATCCATATCCCCTGTTTTCCCAAATTCATCATCCCTACCAACTCATTTCATCTAGGAGGGATTCATTTGTTTCAAAAGTAGTATGGAGACTAAAAATAAATCTCACAAGGGAGGTCACTACTCTAGATTTGAGCCATCCACATTGCAAGAACTTAATGCCTCTCCATATGCCAAAAGATGTTTTGAAAACACTGGATGTCTAAGATTTTGTGAGAAGATCATGGAGTTAGGATGCCATGCCCCATTGACTACCCTTTTTTCCACTAACTTCAATAGAGATAAGGCCACCATAGCAGGCATTGAATTCACTCTATCAATATAGGCCATCACTTCAGCAACAGGGATTCCAAATGAAGGAGAAGTATGGTTCAAGAGCATGGAATTAGACCTTGAAAACTACCCAATGTTCTTAAAACATCATTCCAAATATGAACCTGAACATGCTTTCCCTTTCAGGCATCTAATTGATAAGTATGCCCCATTAATGAAGCTGATCATGAAGTATTTTACATGCGAGGGAAGATTTTCAAGATTGTACCAATACCATGTCAGGTTACTAATGCACTTCACAACTACCAAATCTCTCAATTTGTTAAACTATGTATTCAAGAGTTTTGTCAAGATGGCGGAAAAAGTAAAAATCAAAGGTAGAAATCCTCATCTCAGTCTATTTCACCATGGTTTGGTTAAGTTGATTGTTATGCACCAGCTCTTAGCAAACAACATGAACTGGGAATTTTTCATGGAGAAAGTAGCATCAGCTCCTACTACTAGTCCACCTATTGTTGGCATAGCACAGCATCTTTCCAGCCAAACAAGGTTGGATATTCTATTAGGCAAGCTAAGATTTCAAAAACACCTAGGGTGTAGATCACTCAAACCTATGATGGTGAGTCACCATTGCAGCACCATGATGAGAAATCACCCTCAGAATTTGACATGGCAGAGCAGGTGAAGGATAAGTTAGTTGAGGAGAACATAAAGGAGAAGGATGAATAAAGAGCAGAGTTGAGGGAGGTTTTCTCAATTGCAAATTCTCAGATCACATTCCTACAGCAAGAGAATTTTTAGTTAAAGATGAAAATTCTCCTCTAAGACAAGCCAAAGGTACATGTTGATGCAGATAAAGGCAAGGGTAAAGAAATAGTAGATGATGATCAGTTGGAGGACTCAGAAGTTGGAACAAAAAGAAGAAGACCAAGGACAAGAGGCCTCAAGAAAGCGCTTTAGAGAGAAAGAGAATTAGTAGCTCCTAAATCAGTATGGCAGACTTTTGATGAACTAATTCTTGATGAAATCAATCAAGATAGAGAGTATTCGCTTGATAGGGTCAATGTAAACCTTGAGAAGTTGTTGAAGAAAGCAAAAAATAACAATAACCTCTAGATACATATGGCCAATCACTATTGCGCCAGGAAAAAAAATTTCCCAAATCAGTCTTAAACAAGTGAAGAAAAAGCTTAAACAAAATCAAAGAGAAGCAAAACTTAGACCTCCTTGTTGAGGCATCCATGGTTGTTTATCCTATCATCCACGGGTGTTATGGAACAAATTTTGGTCAATTTTGAGCACTTTTTGTATTTTTGGTGATTTTTGCAAAAATATGGAAATTTTGTCTCCACAGAAGCGTTGTGCTGAGGTGCAACGCTTTCTCTTAGATCTTCCAAATCAAGATTTTTCTATATGGATGGCTACATATTAACTACTACATGCCATATCTGGACTTGGTTTTCCATGAAAAGATCTGGTTTTGAAGAAAAATGCAAAAAACTGCCTCATTTCTATGCTTCTACCAGTGTTTTGGACCAGGCGTGGCACTTCTGGAGTAAGGTTGGGAAAAATCATTTTTGGAGGTCTTGCTATGAGTGTTTTCCAAAAATTGAAAGTGCTTTGGAAACTAGACTCGCGAGGCTACTCAGCACAACTTTCATATTTGCATGTTGATGCTCCTAAGTGGATCAAATTCATGCTAGAATTGGCGCAATGCTTCTACCAAAGAGGTGCAACATTTCAACTATAGGCACGGCATTTCTGCATAGGATTCCTCTCAGCCTACAACTGTCCTACTCAGAAAACTCCAAAAATTCGATGCTATTTGTCCCATGAGGTGGAATTTTATGTGTTTAAGTTTTTTTTTGCGTCTATGATGAGGAAACATTTAATTTAATGGAGGAGACACTCACTCCTAGTCTTTAGCTAAATTTCAAGGATTAGTTTCTAACTTCCTTAAATTATAGGAAGTGACTTATATTATGTAATTATGATGCTTTTTGGATAGGATTTCGACCCTATGAGGTTTCATGAACTCTATTTTCTATAATTAGTCCAACTCAAGTCTTTTTAGAGGTTGGATAGTTGACATTTTTAGTGCAGCTACTGTACAAGATTTTGTAAACTTCAGTGGTATGCCTTTGAGAATTTTTTCTTTCTTTGTAAACTTATGATTTTGAATGTTTTGTTACCATATCTCATCTATATTCTTCTTTATGCTGAGTCTTTTCAGTTTATTGACAGAAATCATGCTTTCCATGCCCTGTTTTTTATAATATTTTCATGAAATTGTCTATGCTCTTTTGATGAATGAATTCAGTTGAATGCTTATTCTGATTCCCTCTCATTTCACTCTATACACAATGAAAAATTAAGAATGCTTCTTAGCTTACCTACCTGGCCTCAAACTTACCTCTGCAACTAAACCTTTGAAATCATACCAAAACCCTAGACCTAGTTTCCTAACTATCATTCCTATCCATTAAAACTCCAAAAAATCAAAAATCCTAATCTAGTGAGCATCATAACTAGCCTAAAGCATTATATCCAACCATCCCTTTGGCTACAAAGTGACATTGAGAGATCCCTCTCTAGTCTTGGTAGGGCTAGCTACCTGACCTAAAGGTTGGTCTATGGTTACCTTCCTTCAGCTCCATTCTCAGCCTTGGGAAGCAGGGGGAGTGATAACATGAAGAAACCCCAACTAGGTGCACATATTGCAGTGGAAGGATTGGGAGCCATTGATATGGTAGAGGGAAGTGTGTTGGCTACCCAAATTATCCCTAGAAAATTTATCTTGAAGTGACGAAGAGGAGCTAAAGGTTGGGTGAAGTTCAGTACTTTATGAGTAGCTCTTTGATGGATGAAAGAGGCTACTAGAAGGCATATTGAAGCTCAGGTATTGACCAGCCTAGAGAGTAGATTGGATCAGCCCGTGTACATGCAACAAAATTTACTTGTAGTAGTGTTAGGTGGCAGCTCTCCTGGAGTCTCTAAGTGTTTTCCTTTGAAGGACTAAGGGGCGACTAGAAAGCAGTACGGAAGCGATGGACAGAGAGGTCAATATACGACATAGAAGCTGCAGTGAAGATTGTCATTGTATCTTGTATTCCATATACTATTGTATTGTTCATATTGGTTTAATATAACGAAGATTGGGTTGTACATTATCCTAAAATATTTGTTAAAAATTGTCTATGCTTATGCTTGTGTGATTTACTGCTTTATATTTTCCATTGTGCAAAGTAGTTCTCGTTGAGATTCTTGGTTTTGTAGCGTCTGTGATTCTCATATTCTAACCTAGACCTGAGATCGTGGAAATTCAACATGACATAGATCTCTCCAGTATAAATCTAAATCTTTTGTTAGTAAACAAAAAAAAGGTGAAGACATTTTGATGAAATCTTTAATAAATCTCCTATATTACCCAGCAAGTCCTAAAAAACTCCTAACATCTTTTTTTCTATGGGACTGGAACTTTTCTAATAATGGAAATTTTATTGGGATCAACCTAAATCTCTTATTTAAAGAGGAAGTGGCCTATAAAGAAAAAAAATCATTCATAAAAAAATAGCACTTTTCAGGGGTTAAGGAGAGATTCATCTCTATGCATATTTTCAAAACCTTGCTCGGGTTGGAGATAATTCTTGAAAATCATCTCCATAAGGTGTGATTTCATTCATGTAAATCTCTACTAAGTCATGTACAAGGTCAGATCGAATACTCAATATGCCCTTTGGAAGGTGGTAGGGGCATTGCACAAACTGAATGGAAGGACCCTGTAGGCAAAGGTCCATCATGGGCAAGTGAAATTAGTCTTATCCTAGTCTTTAAGACTAATATGCATTTGAATGTACTTGTTGAACCCATCTGGAAATGAAAAGAACTTCTTTCCTGTAAGAACATCCAAAACTTGGTAAAAAAAAACAAAGGAAAGTGATATTTATTGGTGGCCTTATTAAACTCTTTATAATCAATGAAAAATATCCATTTTCCATTCTTCTTAGGCACAATTACTAAAAGTAACACCCACTCACTATCTGAAATCGGATAGTTAAAACCTACTTCTAATCATTTATGTCATTCCTCTTTTATAGTGTACTTTAGTGCAGTTTTGATTCTTCTTTGAGGTTGGTGGACGGGCGTATGTTCTTCCTTAATGTATATATAATGAGTACATATAGAGGGGTGAACTCCCTTCATCTCTTTGTAATCCCATGCAAAATAATTAAGATTCTGCCACAAAATAGTGAGCAATGTTTCTTCTCGCTTAGTTGAAAGAAAAGGGATGATTTTCAAGAGTTTTAAAGGGGCTAATTTCTATGATTTTTACATTAATTGGTCAAAACTAGTAGTGATTAAATATTCCCATGAGCTTCTTTGATAGTAGGCGGGTTGTCTTAAATATTCCTCTTTTAGACCGTCAATATTCATGGCATTAGGATACATATTTGCAGAAAATTTTCAATCAAATTGTCCTCATCCAATTTCCTACTATAAATAGTGTTTTTTGATGTGTAGATGGGGTAGGGTTATGATTGATATAATTATTCCTCTTCTTCCTCTTATACCCACACAAGAAAATCATGCTCAACAAGGGGTTGAGCAAGGGGATATAGTACAAGATGTTTTCTTAGTTTTCTTAGTGGCCCATTTTTAATTGTCATGTTTCCAACTTTACCATTGATGTAGGCATCAACTTTAGCTAACCAAGGTCTTCCAAGGATAATAGGATAGCCATTGAAATTGGTTTTGGGTTGAAGAACAAGGAAACAGGTAGGGTACTCATAGGAATAAATGGAAACCATGACATCCTTAATTATGCCCTATGGTGCTACTATGGATTTGTCAACAAGCTACAACATCATGGTGGTTTTACTTAGGGCTCCTTGGAGATTAATCCTTAGCATAGACTTCTTAGTCATAAAATTGATTACAACCCCTAAGTCAATGAGGCTATTGGGGACTACAATGTTGTTAATGTGCACATCTACTACCGAGCTACCAAGATTCAAATACTTTGGTATGATGATCTTCCCAAGTATGAGATCAAATAGTTTCCTTATGACATTAATAGTAGGGGAATACTTCCTTCTCCTTCTTGGCCTCTTAAAACATTCATCTTTGATGAATATGTTGTATATAGGAACATCCTTGATATTTTTTAGGATAGGAATTTTGACACACATATTTTTCAGTTCTCCCAAAATTTTAGCTTCTTCTTGGGTTTGTGTTTTAGGATATATCAACCTTTAATGATAGGGAGGTTTGGTGGCTTTAGAGTGTTATATTCCTTCTCTGCTTCAATATTTTATGTTGGAGAAGGTGGGTGAGAATTATGAAGTACCTTCCGAGACCCGTGGTCGATTTCTTGAATTTCTACAACATAGGTAGGATAATATGTCTCTCCATTGTAGATTTATTGCATTTACTTATTGTTGGGGTTTGGATTTGGTTGAGTAGGCATTTGTGGCTATTTTGGTGGATTTCTTTGGGGTAGATGTGGTTGAGGAGGAGGAGTCATTAGGGCAAGTGTTTGGCTTGGATGAGGCCTCCACCCTAGTGATGGATTACCCCATTAAGGAGGTTGGTGTTGGTATGAGTGAAAATGGGAAATGACAGGTTCAGGAGGATAGGACCATGGATTAAGCATAGACCAAGGTGAGGTGTTAGGTGGATACCAAGATTTAAATGGTGCATTATAACTTGTATTGAAAGAGGAAGGATAGTCCATACCTTGTTGATATGGTCTAGGGCCTTGTGGCCTTTTCTGGTTGACAAAGCAAAGTTGCTCCATGCCTCCTTCTTCTCCTTGGTACATTGCTTTCAAACCTAGTAGAGATGGACATTTTTCAGTTGAATGGTTCTCTTCACACACAGAGAAAATTTCTATAACATTCAATGGGCACTCATTTCTAGGGTGCATCTGAGTGCATCTAGGGAAAAATATAATTCCCTTTTTGCTTCCTCTTGTTTTTTTCTTAATCTGCATTGTGTCCATCCATAAGGAAAAGGCATATAAGATTTCACTTTTAAAATCTTACAACATGCCTCTTATTTCATTCTTAATGGTTGAAGTAGAGGATGAAAGACTTACTAAACCCTGGTTATATCTACATCTTTTTCTAGCAACTCTATAATGGTTTTTGAACATTATTTTGATGTCTTTGTAATTGAGCTGATAAATATCTTCGATGGCCAACATATTGAAGATATCCATTAGTTCTTTTTTGACCCCCTGGAGAAAGACTAGCTTCAATGAATATCAAGAGTGTAGTTATGTGCCCTCATGTAGCTCAGTTGAAATATTTCTTCAAAGTCTTCTAGTTATTCATCTAGCCCTTGGGTCATTCGAAAGATTTCATCCCTTGTATTTCTTTCTCTGCAATAGTCCTTGTATTTGGTGTTGAATTTTTGTTGCATTTGTCCCCATACAATGATGCTACCTCCTTCTAAACTCATGAACTAATGCAAGGTTGCATCCTTGAATGTAGAAAGAAAAAATTTTAGCTTCAACCCATCTTATGTATAAGCATATTTCCTATAGACTACAACAAATTCAAACATGAACATGTCAGGGTCCTCATAAGCCATTCAATGTGGAAGAGTAGTGGGGTTGATATATTTCATTTTACCTTCCCCATTTGTCTCTTTGATAGGAAATACTTTATGTTGTCTGTTTCTAGCCATATTTTAAATGGGTGATTGTGTTTCTTCTCCTCTTATATTCTCCTCAAAAATCCATGATTTCTCTCTTAAAAAGGCCTCTATATCCTGTAGACATAGTGGGAGGGCCATTGTTTACTATTGAAGGTTGGTTGTTTTTAGGAATGGGGCTTTTAGGGTAGAAATTTTCATGAATTATCCCTAACTCTATGAGGCATGAAATCAGAAAATGAATCAACTTAGAGCAAAAAACAATACCTACTTTGACACCTCCCCGGCAACAACACTAAAAAGTGATGCCTCTTAGTATTAAAACAAGAATGTTGATACTCCTGAGGGTCTCAAATTTAATTTTCAACCTGAGGTTCATATGAACCTAATAGGAATAAATACTACATGAACAATAGGAAATATATTCTACTTTGGTTGATCTAAGAGAATGAAGAGAAGATAAAATGCACAATGACCATTTTTGCTATCTAGGCTACAGGAAATGCTCAGAAAACCAATGAACAACACATGCACCTAATCTAGATTTCAGTAAATGAAACAATAGAAATTAATCCCTATTCTATCTTTCAAAAAGCAAAAGACAGAAGGTAATCCCTAATATAATTACAAAAAGGAAAATGACAATAAGTAAACCTACTCTCTTTTGCAGGAAATAAATCTGTGTTAAATACAGGAAAGTTAATGACAGGAAATAAACCTATGCTAACTACAAGAATTCAAAGAAAATCATTTCAATAATGTTGGAGACAAATCAGCTATGTTCTATGGTGCATGATAAATCAATTTATAGCTGAAAGAAGACATTCACATAATAAACCCTACTTTCAGAAAGAAAGAAAGCTTTGTTACAACTTCTAGGGTCAAGTTTCTAAAGGGTCTTTGTACCTTTAAATTCCACCTCCAGGGTCTAATGAGCTTTGTAATGTGTAAGGGAATGATACATAAGCTTTAGGTGCAAATTTGGATGCATTCTAAGGAAGTATGCGTATTGCAAGAGGATGGACCTGTTTTGCTACAAGAAACAACCGAGGGCCATTTTATGAGGTCTAAATATGGTCTAAAGGGTGAATAAGGTGGAGGAAGGTTGTAGAAGGGTAAATGAATCCTTTCCAAGCACAGGTATGTCCAATGGATTGGTTCATGTAAGGAATAGGAAAAACTAGAGTTTCTTATGGCTCGTCTAGGCAGAATCTACTTGCTATAAAATTGCGTAAATGTGTAATAGTGGGTAGAAAGATGATGTTGTAAGTAACTAATTGCATCAAAACAATACCAACTTTACCTATGAATAAATATTTTCTAACTCGAAGAAAAATGCATGGTTGACTAGTAAAACAAAAGTCCATAAATAACTTATAAACTACTAAATGAAGAAAAGTAAAATGATAGAAAGGATGATTTTAATTTTAAATGGATAACATCACTACATGAAAGAAACTATTTTGATTTCATCAAATCGAGATACATCAGCAAACTCAGAAAGAAGCTTATTCACTAGCCCTGCAAAGACAATACTTTTAAGAGAAGGGATTTGCAGAAAAACATAACTAAGTTAGATGCATGGAAAGTAAATGTACAAGAAGGGGGTTTGAGCCCTGGGTTGGGCGATAACCTAAGGATACTCAGGTCCCTTTGAATAAAATTAGACTAGAAACAAAAGAGTGGTTTTCATTAATCAAAAAATGTGCTCATACATGAAACTATTGAGATTTTTGGGTAGCATCATATGTGCTCTAGCTCCCAAATTTTTTGGAGGAGCTGGAGTACATTAGATCTCCAGGACCCAAAAAGTGTTTGGAGAAATTCCATCGGGTTTAATAGATATTCAAATAATTACTCTTTTTAATTAAGGACCCTAAGTCTAACTTAGGAAAATTAAAATATTAAAGTAAATTAAATTAAACATGTGATGAGAATGACTTACGTGACGTGGATCAAGCAGCTTCTAATCTTAGCCATCGATTAGAGATTAGATCACGGCCGTTGATTTTTCAACGAGAAAAGTATAAGAGAAGGGCTTTGATCTAGGAGGATCTCAGAGAACAAGTGGCTTTAAAATTGCTCAAAAATAAAAGTGGTCAGATTTCTCTCAAACTAGGTCCAAATCGAAGTGTTCTCGCCCTGATTCCAACGGTGTGAATGACACTCCAGTCTGAGCCCGTATGGAGAAGTTAGTTCAAGTAAAAGTTAGGCAGTAGGCCAGGTTTAAATGTCCTATAATTGCACCGTCAACCGGGAGGGAACCTAGCACCCGAGAAGCAAGAAAATTTGTTGGGTAATTAATTTGCCTAATAAACTTTGGTTTCGAGAATTTCAAAAAATGGAGTATAGTTTTAAAAATAATATATGTATATATATATATATATATATATATATATATATATATATATATATATATATATATATATATGGTGGTGGGCCTCCAACCCCACCACCCTACAACCATATTGATATATATATCAAATTGTTTGGGGGCAGGTTGTCAACCCCGCCACCCCCAAAACCACCACCATGGAGCAATAAAAACCAACGGGGGTATGGTTGGGTGGGGCCGCGTGGAGCAGACCCGCCCACCGCCCACACCACATGCATCACACTACACAGAGGCATCATAGCATACAGGGCTAGCAGGTGTCAAACCCGCCCAGTCCACGTGGTCGGCCCCCAAGTGGGCAGTCCCAAGATATAACGCAAACATGTTACAACAACAGTTATGCATTATGTGCTATGTTAAAAATGCACCACCAATTTTAAAACAACACGAATATGTATATGATGGAAGTTTGGGTCAGGGCTGCATTGTGCGGACCCTGCCCACCTATTATTATACTCAAACAAAACAACGCAGGATTTTGGGGGAGGTGACATTTGATCCCCCGACCTCCCCTTAACAACTCACCAAACTTACCACTGCACCAATGGTGCATTTGTGGTTAAATCCGCCACTGAGGTTGTATTTAAGCTCACCTATTTACAAGTGTAGAGAGGGCAGAGAGCAGCGGAGCAAAATAGTGCAGCAGGGTGGAACCACGAGCTAAGGAGAGGGTGGAACCATGCCCTAGGGAATCTTGAGGGGCATTAGAAAGATTCCCTGAGGTGCAGAACTTGGCGTAGTCAGTTTTTGACAAATTTTATGTCGATTTTACACCTCTCGGCGTCAAGATTTCGATGATGATGTCCGTTTTTGCAGTTGGGATCTCCATTTTCCGACCATATTCTTTCTTGGAGTTATAAGGGTTCATGTGTAAATTTGCTTGTATTGATTCTCTTTTTGTGCCACTTAATGAATGAAGGCCTCCCCACTGTTGAGCAGGGCTCGAAGATGTAGTCCACATTAGACAAACTCCGTAATAAAATCTGTGGTGTCTTGATCTCATGCATGTGATGTTCTCTTTTCTCTTCATTTTATGTGCTTATGTTTCATGGTTTTAAGTGCTTTGTTATATGTAATTCTTTATTGCATCTATAAGAAAAATATTTTGGATCAAGTGGTATCAGAGCAAGTATTTTTCGATGTGAATTTAATGTGTATATGCTAACCAGAAACAAGATACAAAGAGGCAAAGGAAAGCTTAATTCCTTTGATCCTGAAGCAAGATGTGCACCACGAAGAAGAAACATGGTAGATGAGGAAGCTCGTTGGGAAGAAGAGCGGAATTACCTCAAGGCATTCTACAACATGGAAGGGAAAGTAGACAAACTATTTGCAAAGTATGAGAAGACCGTCAAGCCCAAGAAGAAAGATGTAGATGATCACGGATCAGTAAATCGTGGAGATGGTGGAGAAGTGCAACCTCCCTCTCCATCTTCTAGTGATAATTCCTCTTCTTCTTCTCATCATTCTCGCAGAAGTCATAGGCATACATCTAAGAAACCTTTCCTTAAACTAGATGTAAAGTTTGACTTGCCTATGTATACTAGAGAATGTAATGCAGAAAAGCTCAACAATTGGATTAGACAGATTGAGGTCTAGTGCCAGATTCAACATATCAAGAAAGTCGAGGCAAAGATCTAGTTTGCATCCCTTCGACTAGGTGGCACCTCTCTCGTTTGGTGGGAGAGCAAATTGCAAGGCAGCAAAAATCTGGGTAACCTTCTCTCCTCATGGTCAAATTTTATGTATGCATTGAAAAATCAGTTTTACCCATTGGGCTATAAGAAAAATGCATTAATGGAATGGAAACACCTAAAGCAATGCAAAGGTCAAGATGTGCAAAACTTCACTAAAGAATTTAGAAAACAAGCCTTGAACTTAGAAATTTCATTAAATTCACTAGATATTGTAACTAAGTATATCAGTTCTTTACAGAGTTACATAAAACATTCATTATTATTGTTTGAGCCTCCTACTATTGATGAGGCCAGTGTGAAGTCCATGCATCTTGAAAGTAGGGGGACACATGAACAAAATGACCACCCAAAAAGGGTCGCAACAGCCAATAGAAGAGGAGAAAAGCCCTCTTGTACACATTGTGAGAAAGAGGGACACGACGAAGAGAATTGTTGGAAATTGCACCCTGAGTTGAGACCTATGAGGGATGACAGAAAGGAGAGGCAGAAGAGAGTTACCACCATGCAACAAGATCAAACGTTTGAATCAGAGGAATATGATAAGGTCATGGCTGCCGGAGTTGCACGAGGTATACCAATTGACTTGGGATCATATTCCGGTGATGAAAGGAGGATTGCAGCTCTTAGAATCGCAGCAGATGGACCGATCGATTTGGGTTCAAATTTGGGCAATGAAACAAGAATTTCAATATACATTGCGCCAAAGATGAAAATAACACCCAATGTGGCATGGCTCCAAGAACATGAGGAGATCAACCAAAAAATTCAAGCAAATAATATTGAGCTAAGGAGACTCCTACATGAAGCAAAAAAGGAGAAACAAAGGTTGTTACGCCAGTTGAAAGCTAAGGACGAGGCCTTGGAAAAGCTACAGCATAACCACCGTGAGCTAAAAAGTGATTCTTCGATTTCATATACTTTTCATGATGATTATTTCACTATTTTTTAAAAACATACTACATGAATAAGATCCAAACTATTGAAGAAAAAGGGGTATCATGGGAAGGGCCTCGGCATTAATGGCTAGGGCATCATAAGCCCCATCAAAGTAGAAGAATTACCCCATCATGCAAGACATGGGTATGTCAGGAAGGAGGTCAGAGAATTCTCAAAAAAATCCATTGACCCACCAATGACTAATGCTGAGAGCACCTCATCACATACCACCAAAAGTGAGGGATCCATGAACACTTATTAGAGGTACATCAAGAGGAAGTGCCCCAAGACGATCTGGAAAGTTTGGAACAGGAAGAATCATTGCAACAAGGATGAACACCAAAAATCAGCATGTCAAACACATCAAGCCCAAAAAGCACCCATGGATAATCAAGTCATCAAAGATATTCCACAACCAAATCCGCCACAGGGAGATAACCCATTTACTTTATTAAGTAAAAGATGGTTTTTTTGCAGGTATTAGTTTGTTATGGCCACAGTTTGTAAATCATGTGTTGCAAATAAATGTAAAAGTGATGATGTGTTTTCCATCACTTAGAAATGCAACAATGATATTTATGGCCTTTCCTTATGAGTAGATTGGTTTCTATTATGTAATACTTGACCAAAGAGTGTGTGTTATAAACTCTTGGCAAGTGTGGGGTTGATTGAGTCATGTATGGTTTGTATGTGATTGCAAAGGATGTACTAGATTAGCATGCAGGTGATTGAAAGTGTGGTTTGGTGAGGACACAGTCAAAGTGATGAATGTGTCAATGCTTTTGGTATTCCAAAAGCTCCTCAGTGGTGAGGATTGATCTAGGAGGATCTAAGAGAACAAGTAGCTTTAAAATTTCTAAAAAATCAAAGTGGTCAGATTGCTCTCAAACTAGGTCCAGATCGAAGTGTTTTTCGCCCCGATTCTAACGGTGTGAATGACACTCCAATCCGAGCCCGTATGGAGAAGTTAGAGCAAGTCAAATTTGTGTTTAAAGTTGGGAAATAGGCCAGGTTTAAATGTCCTACAATTTCACCATCAATCGACAAGGAACCCAGCACTCGAGAAGCAGGCGAATTTTTTGGGTACTTAATTTTCCTAAAAACCTCTGGTTTCGAGAATTTCAAAAAATGGAGTATAGTTTTAAAAATATAAATATAAACATAAAAATAGGTGGCAAGCCACCAACCCCGCCACCCCACAACCATATATATATATATATATATATATATATATATATATATATATATAGCAAATTGTTGTGGGGCAGGTTGTCAACCCCGCCACCCCTGGAACCACCACCATGGAGTGATAAAAACTGACAAGGGTGCGGTTGGGTCGAGCCGCATGGAGTAGACCCACCCACCGCCCACACCATATGCATAACACTACACGAAGGTAGCATAGCATACGAGACCGGTGGGGGTCGAACCCGCCCAGCCGAGTGGGCGGTCCCAAGGTATAACACAAACATGTTACAAAAATGGTTTTACGATGTGTTAAAAATGTGCCACCAATTTTGAAACAACACGACTATGTGTATGATGGAAGGTTGGGTCGAGGCCGCGTGGTGCAGACCCCATCCACCTATTATTATAATCAAACAAAACAATGCCAGATTTTGGGGGAGGCGGGATTTGATCCCCAGATCTCCCCTTAACAACTCACCAAACTTACCACTGCACCAACAATGCATATGTGGTTAAATCCATCGTTGAGCTTGTATTTAAGCATGCCTCTTTACAAGTGTGGAGAGGGAAGAGAGTAGCGGAGCGGGATAGTGCAGCAGGGTGGAACCACGAGCCAAGGAAAGGGTGGAACCATGCGCCATGGAATCTTGAGGGGCATCAGAAAGATTCCCTGAGGTGCAGAACTTGCCAAAGTCAATTTTTGACAAATTTTATGTCGATTTTACACCTCTCGGCAATAGGAATTCAATGGTGATGTTCTTTTTTGCAATTGGGCTCTCCGTTTTCTTTCCATATTCTAGCTTGGAGGTATAAGGGTTTATGTGTAAATTTCCTTATACTGATTATCTTCTTATGCCACTTAATGAATGAAGGCCTCCCCAATGTTGAGCAGGGCCTGGAGACGTAGTCCACATTGGACGAGCTCCAAAATAAAATCTTTGGTGCTTTGATCTCATGCATGTTATGTTCTCTTTTCTCTTCATTTTATGTGCTTATGTTTCATGGTTTTAAGTGTTTGGTTATATGTAACTCTTTAATGCATCTATAAGAAAAAGATCTTGGATCAGGCTTGGGGTCAATTGGAGAAAAAAAACATTGGCGTAGCACTGAAGCTAAGCGGAAATTCTAGGGCGTGGTTTGCTAAGAATTTCAGAAGTAATTTGCAGTGCGGCAAGGGGAAATATTGGCAAGGGGATGGTTTGATCCTAGGCCAAGTGTACAACATCAGCAGAGAGGCAGCATACCAGAGTAGCGCAGAGGAATCCAGGTGCTACGCAGTCCAGCCGAGGCCACGCAGGGCTGACGCAGGCCCAATCATGGCAACGCAGGGGCAGCATAAGCCCTTCAGGGGCGACGCAGGCCCTTCCAAAGTAATGCAGAGGCTAACACAGAGGGATTCAGAGCAGCTCTAGGGTTTCTGGTGGGCCAGAAAGGGCTCAAGTTCTGTAAATCATGTTTAAGGGTGTGAATCGGCCATATTTTTTATCTCTGAGGATAGAGGTATTGTTGTTTTATTATTTCTCTATAGGGTGAACCAGTTTGGTGCGCAGAAACTGTTGTAATTAGAATCTGCTTAATAATAAAACCCTATAGAGCTAGTTACACCAATTTTCCCGCATTGGGTTTTTCCGGGGACTTTGGTTCGATAAATCTATGTGTCACTTTGTCATATGAGCGTGTTATTCAGTAATTGATCTATATGTGTAGGCTACTTTTTTTATTTACTTCGTTGTTAATTCTAAATATTCAGATTAATAACTTGTTTAGTAATCAAGTGAGAGAATTAAATCAAGAAATAACAGTAGGATTTCTTAGATTAAGAAATTTTCACATGGTATCAGAGTGACTGCAGAACAAGCTAGATTCCATCAAATTGGTTGAAGAAATTTGTGTTGTAGAGAGCAGCTGAAGTGGCAGAGAATCCATAGAAGGCATCGCAACACCAGAAGGATGCAAAGGCAGCAAGAGCTACTCGGGGGCTGATGCAAAGACAACGCAGTGCCTTCCAGAGGGACGCATGAGCAGCCTGCGCTACACAGAGGCTGTGCTGAGCTAGTATGTTCACGTAGAGGCCATCCAAGGTGATGCAGTCCATTTTTTAGTGTTGTGCAGATTTTTCATGTTCCGGAAGCAAGGCTTCAACTCTTCAATAGTTGTTGGTGGGGTGGATATTATGTAGGTGCATAATCATGCCTAAGATAATTTGACAAAGAGCAGGAGGAGAATAGTTGCTCAACAGATTTCATTGCCAAAATAAATCTGAGGATCGATCGTAGGGTTATTGAAGAGAGCTGATTCATTATGCTTGGCATATTTTCAAGGAGGAAATCGTTTTTTAGAGGGAGAAGAGGGTGCCTTATTCACCAAGGACCCTAGATCCAAGCTTCTATTAAGAAGTGGGGAGAGGAAGATCTATTCCAACAGATATCTGAGCAGATGGTGCCACATGGACTGAGTGATCAGGATAGGTTGGAAGGCTTTTCCAACTTTTCTATCTGGAAGGCCAAAATCATGGTAGTCCTGGAGGCATATGACTTGAGGGAGCATCTATAAAAAGTCTTGGCTACACCAACTGACGCCCTTCTCCTAGTGAATCATAATGAAGTAGAAGTGCATGCCAAGCAGTTCATCATGGACGGGGTTAAAGATCATGCGGTACCACACATAGCCGAGAACAATGTAGCTAATGAGATGTGGAAAGCTTTAACCACACTATATCAAGGGAAATCCGTCCAAAGAAATATGCTTCTGAAGAACCAGCTGAGGTTATTTATGATGTCCAAAGGAGATGAAATTGATCCTTTCCTCTTTAGGTTGTAGTCGATTCGAGATCAGCTGATTTCCATGGGGGTCAAGGTGGAGGATGATGTCATGGTGAGGACTGCTCTAAATGCAGTCACAGAGGACTGGGAAACATTTGTCCAAATCATTTTGGGCAGAGTGGACCTTCCAAACTGGGACGATATGTGGGCTATCCTATGACAAGAGGATATTTGCCGAATGACCAAGGGGTAGACCAGCACCGGTTCAAGCAAGGTTAAGAAGGAGGAAGAAGAATATGCATCCCTGGCATCTAAGAAGCAGCAAGGGAAAAAGAAGTGTGATCTATCTAAGATCAAATGTTTCCAATGTGGTGAACTTGGACACTTCGCTAGTAATTGTCCTCAAAGGAAGAATGACAAGGAAGCTTCTAGTTCCAAGGTTGTGGTAGCAGACGATGGCTCCAACGATGACGTACCATGAGTGCTCATGAACTTATTAGAGGCTCAGTATCTAGCTCAAAAATTAAAGTGCTCATAATTGATTGGAAATTGAACGAAAGCGATTGGACCATCGCCAGGAATCCAACGCAACTCCTTTCGTCGAAAACTGACTTCGAATGAAGAATTTATAGCCTGTTGATCGTCATTCTGAATAGGCAAATTTTAAAAAAATGCAGAACTGTGACAATTTGATGGCATGGTAGCCCAGTCAGCATGCAGGGAATATTCTTCAGTTTTTGCCCAGTGGAACTGTGACAAGTGTCACAACTAGATTCTCCAGTTTGATTTGAAAGTGAAATTTTTTTAAGTTTTGCTTCTAAGATTGAATTCGAATATTTTTTATGTGGGAGGACAGCCCAACCAGGGGCTGCCAAGTGTCCCCTCAGGTGGACCCCTCTCCAAGGTTGGCATCGAATTTTAGCTTTTATTATGGTGGTCGGATTAATTTTATGGTGGCATATATATGTTATTTAACCTAAGGTCGAAACTATGGGTTGTATTTTATATCAAAGTTCGCATATCAATTTTTAAACCATAGTCCAAAGTTAATGGAGCGCATTTTATTAAACCTATGGTTGGACGGAGCGATATTCAATGGCGGAGCACATTCTGCATAACCCAAACTCTGAATCCATATTTACACAAAGGTTTGTTATATAAAGGTTGGAAGCATATATAGTCCGAAGGCGTAATTTAAATGTGGCGTTTCAAAGTTTTCAAAACATGTGTATAGGATGGGCGGAGGGCGAGTCGAACCCGTGACCTCCCTCTCCTATCTCAACGCTCTAACCAACGGACCACAGGGCGGGCCTTGTAAATCCTCTATGCCCAACCTCCATTTGAATTGTATTGCAGACTCAGAAGGCAGAAGGGAGGGGGTCAGCCCTCCTCTCATAAGACCTTTCCACATAAACAGGAGCAGAGTTTGTTTGCACAAAGTTTAACTCCTAATCACGCATTAACCCACTAAGCAAAGGATTAAGGCTAATTAAACATGGTTTATCAAAATGTGTTTAAAGTGTAGTTAATACAAGCTTATCAACAGTTAAGTGCGGTTTTATGATAATTAATCTAGTTCCTAATTAACGGCAGATTTATCGGGTGCCCCCAAATTCGGTGAGAATCACCAAATTGTCGGACTTATCCAGAGTCTTCTCCAAATTTGGAGGAGGAATCTATGGAAAAATTGAATAGGTCATATATTGAGCAATTTTCGACCAATTTTGGCTTAGGAAGAGTCATTCCTAATAGATTGGCATGCTCTGAACACATTGGAATAGGTTGCAGAGGTAGTAGAGCAATTCTACATGTTTTTTTGTCACTTCGAATAATTTTGAAGCCCAGGGCCACCAGGAAGGAAGGAAATGCCTAAATCAGTTGAAGGCCAAATGGAGTGAATTAATAGTCATTTCTAATAGATTTCCACATTCTGGACTCATTAGAGTATGTTTCAGAAGCTTTTAATGCACGTAAATAGCAATTTGCGCACTTTTGAGCTAATACAGAGGCCCATGCCATGGAAGTTGGACCAAGGATATGTAGCCCAGGAGGGGTGAAATCCTTCATCAAAACTCTGTGTTGATGGATCAATTGTGATGGTTTGTTGTTCTTTATGTTTCTGTTGTTCATAATTTTAATTTCATACTTTATGCTCTTGAATTCACTCATAAAACTCAGTTAAATTACATGTTTGACACACATAAGCAACAAGGAAACCTTGTACAACAAGCATAATATCAGCAAATAAATTATAAATCTAAACGTGTATTTAGCACAGCAAAACTAACATACATATTCAAACCATGAACCATGGAGGTGGGGCGATATTGATTTGTAGAGCAACTACATAGTGGTGGCAGGTTCCTTGAATAGCCCAACTCTTGGATCACACTCGTGCTACGAGAGCCTTAAGATATTAGAAAGGAATGACTAGAGAAATGGGTGCAAAGATCACGGATGAAGCAGAGGCAGAGGCTGGGATGATGTAGAGGGAGTGGCGCAGTGCAAAGGTAGCAGCGTAGAGGGGTTTATGAGACTTCAACAGTGCAGATGATGCATGCCTACGGAGTGCAGAGCTACAGCAGCTTAGTGGCTTCAGGAGGAAAGCATAGAGCAGCAGCCTAAGGAGCTTCAGTGATGAGATGTAGCCCAATTGACTTGTCTGTAAGGTTTTGGGCGGGAGCCCTTCAGTTTCTTACTCTCAACAACTCAGTTGCAGTGCAGCATTTGGCAGCACAATGTAGCAATTTGAGAGGGAGCTACAGTATGGATGTGGCAATGACGATGACAGAGTCATGGCAATAGAAAATTTGGCCCAATTTCCGACGGCCACTTCGTCACTATTCCAACACATAGTCGTCGCAAGAGCGACAGTTTGAGGCCGGAAAAAACGTGGTTAGCCATTGTGTCGCAATTCCGACACTTTTCCAAAGTGTCACAATACCGACACTTTTCCTACATTTTGCACATTGTCGCTATTCCGACATTTTATAAGCGTCGATCTTCCGACAAACCGAAAATTTCAAAAAACATCACAATTCCGACATTATGGCTTCCAACATTTAATTTCGACATTTTACAAACCGTCGTAATTTCGAAAAAATATCATCCGATGTTTAGAACGTCGTTTGTCCAACGCTTATGTAAATTTTCTTTACCGATGAAAAAGTTAAAAATATTTAAGAAAAAAATTCGCTCTTCCGACGATCAAAACGTCGATCTTCCGACGAAAAAGTAAAAATATTAAAAAAATAGCGTCGCTCTTCCAATGATCAGGGCGTCGGTCTTCCGACGAAAATGTCAAAATATTAAAAAAAACATAACGTCACTCTTTCGACGCTTATGAATTGTCGCAATACCGATGAACCGTTAAAAATATGTTAAAAAAATGAAGAGATTCACGCACATCAAGCTCGATCTCATGCCACGGATTTGGTTGGCAGGTCAGGGATTACATTTTCAAATTTTGTGGGAAATAATACCCAGCTCTCCTCGATCTCATGCCATGGATTTGGTTGGCAGGTCAGGGATTACATTTTCAAATTTTTTGGGAAATAATTCCCAGCTCTCCACTCTAAATTTCGACTCTTCCACAATAGCTACATGTGCCCAGCTAGCAGATATACGCAAAGGCATGTACACATGTTTTTGAGGGGATTTATCACAGCAATCTAGCGCAGATTTGGAGGGAGCTTGCCTCCCTTTACCCCATTCGAACCACACTTGGCATCCACAGGAAATATGCACATGGTGAGAGGGTAATACACTGGGCAGCAGAGAAATAAACTCAGAGATTCATGGACACCTACAACCAGTTGACATTACACTTGGGAAGCTCGATTTGGATTGGAGATTTCTCTCATACACTTGACATTTGTTGAAGCATGAGGATCATCATTTCTTTGCCACTTGTGGTTTCAGTTTTCAGTGGGATTAATTCCCAAATTTGTATCAATAAATTAGCTCCAATTTTGACATGGTTGGAAGCTCTATGCTTGATGTTACTATGGTTGGCTATAGAATGGGTTCTCCAATTTTTGCAAGACAGCATGTAAATGGGCCTCCCTAACACCTCGAATATCTAAATATGATAACAAAGCATCAAATGCCTGCATTTTCCAAACAGTAAAAATATATTATACTAAACTTCAAAAACAAACATATAATCTTCCACACTTGTTCACATTTATACAGTTATTAAATTGTTTGTTACCGAAAGATCCATCTATGAATCCTGTGAATAAATGTAAGGAGGAATAAAAACATGCCAAAGGAGAATTTCATAATAAAGTGGATATAATCATGATTCATTACTATAAAGAGCCAAGAAACATTGGATAACCGTAAATAATCAAATTGATCCTGATGTTATTAATCCTTGGATAAGAAGTCTTTCTTGGAAGTTGTGGGAATTTGATGCTTTAAAAACTTAACAATGCATACTTGCTATAAAAAACAAGAGTATGCAAACTTCTAAAGCATTTATGTGAATGTCAGCAAACAAATTGCAAGATTTAAAGTGAAAGGTCTTCCTGCATCTTCCCCCTCTCTGGAGTCTCGTTCCTCTGAGATACTTTGAACCTTCCATGTGTCGGCCTTTGAGAGGGCTTCATATAGGTATGACTGCACCCTCTCCCTTCAATATAGATCTTCATAAGACCAGCTTCAGGCCCCTTGAGAAAAGAAGAAGCTCTTAAGACCGGCTTCAGGCCATTTGAGCAAAGAAGCTCTTATCTCTCATTCACAAGATATAATTAGACAAGGATCTCCCTGGATCACAAGCTGCAAAGCTTAAAGCTCAAGAGTGCATGTTGTAGCAACACAGTATATAGGAACATGTGCAGTTATTATTGATCTCAAGGCAATCATTTGGGATCCCCAACCTCATGGGTGGTTCCTGGATTCTCTAAATAATAGGCCCACTAGGAGAGGTAGCAAGGGTAAAGGATTTCAATGGATTTTTGAAATGGCATTGAGATATTTTGGTCTTTTCTGGGCATAACATTTGAATTTGATACTCTTATTCAGTGTTGTAGCAATTGTCCCCCAGCGCCAACTGATACTCATAACATTTGAATCTGAATATGAAGAAAAAAAGTAAATCTTAGCAGAAAGTAGTTTGTATTTGAACATAATATAATCCAGAAAATAAGTAATTTTAACATAAACACTTTGGAGAAGATAAGGATGTAAACTTTGTGCAAAACCAAGGCAATACAAACACTAATTTTGTCTCAATTAGTCCTTTCCAGACAACCTGCAATAGCACTAAGAACACCTTATAAAAAGCTCTTATTCAAATGCCCAAGAACCATTTTGTAGGTGGTGGTTCCACTCTTTTTAGAAAAGGCATGGATCAAAAGGGCTAATGCATGATTGTGTATGGCCTTAGCATGCTGAAATTTGATGCAGAAAATTATCCTTGGGGAGATAGGGGTGCTACTTTAAAAGAAAGCCATAAAGGTGATGTTATATTGGTTCAAGCAACAATGTAGTTTGTTAGATGCAATATTAATACAACAACAATGAACATGAGTTGAATTAATACTCACATTGCATTTTTACTTTTTAAATCGTAATGAGAATTTTTATATTAAGTGAAAATATGCATTTGGAGCGCAGCTGTTACATCAATATACATCAAGAGGTTGCAAAGACTAGCTGGTAGACTAAAACAAAAGAGATTTTCCAAGCTACCAATGTCCCCAAAATGCCAGCCTATTACTCAATCAAAACTAATTTACCTAGAAGCAAACACTTTCCAAAATACTCCCAAAATTTTACAAGCTTTAACAAACATACTGCTTTGTAGACTGATGGGTAGGATCACCATGGGCTATACCCATATCCTTAATAGGGGCGTGTTCATTAAGTCCAGGGACAACAAACTTGATTATGTTTTAATTGAAAAACTTGGATCTCCTCTCGCATTTGGTGTATCTAGTCCAACAGCTATTGATGAGAAATTCCTGAGCTTGACATGTGGGAAAATTGAAATCCATTACCTGACAAATCCCTTTGAAACTTCAAACTTAGATGAAACACCGAAATCTACCAAGTCAAAACTAACATACATAGAAGTAAACACTTTCCAAAATACTCTCAAAATTTTACAAACTTTAACAAACATACTACTTTGTAAATTTGTCCCAATTTCAGCATGTAAATAGGCCTCCCTAACACCCCGAATATCTAAAGATGATAACAAATCATCAAATGCCTGCATTGTCCAAACACAAAACATGAAGTATTATAAATATCTCAACAGTAAAAATATATTATACTAAACTTCAAAAACAAACATATAACCTTCCACACTTGTTCACATTTATACAGTTATTAAATTGTTTGTTACCAAAAGATCCATCTGTGAATCCTGCGAATAAATGTAAGGACGAATTGTAATGAGAATTTTTATATTAAGTGAAAATATGCATTTGGAGTGTAGCTGTTACATCAATATACATCAAGAGGTTGCAAAGACTAGCTGGTAGACTAAAACAAAAGAGATTTTCGAAGCTGCCAATGTCCCAAAAATGCCAGCCTATTACTCAGTCAAAACTAATTTACCTAGAAGCAAACACTTTCCAAAATACTGCCAAAATTTTACAAGATTTAACAAACATACTGCTTTGTAGACTGATGGGTAGTATCACCATGGGCTATACCCATATCCTTAATAGGGGCCTGTTCATTAAGTCCAAGGACAACAAACTTGATAAAACTGACAGAGCTGATGGGTGAGGAAGGACTGTATTGACTTTGACCAAAAGAGAATTGCAATTCCTCCAATTGTTGATGTCGATTGGAGAGTTCATCCTTAGATTTTTGGATTAGAATTTGGTGGTAAATAAGAACCCCCATGGTTGTTGTGATACTAAATACCAGCTGATTATGTTTTAATTGAAAAACTTGGATCTCCTCTCGCATTTGGTGCATCTAGTCCAGCAGTTATTGATGAGAAATTCCTGAGCTTGACATGTGGGCAAATTGAAATCCATTACCTGACAAATCCCTTTGAAACTTCAAACTTAGATGAAACACCAAAATCTACCAAGTCAAAACTAACATACATAGAAGTAAACACTTTCCAAAATACTCCCAAAATTTTACAAGCTTTAACAAACATACTACTTTGTAGACTGATGGGTAGGATCACCATGGGCTATACCCATCTCCTTAACAGGAGCCTATGTGTGAAGGTCGGGGACAAAAAACCTATTAAAATTGACAGAGTTGTTGGATGAGGAAGGACCGTATTGAATTTGACCAAAGGATAATTTCAATTTCTCCAGTTGTTGATGTAGAATAGAGAATTCATCCTTGGATCTTTGGTTTAGAATTCGATGGGCAATAAAGTTCATATGTCAAAACACAAAGTCAATGTGTTATTGTATTTATCTCAGTATCACTTATTTCACGCAAGAAATTCCCTTGGGAGGGGATCAAACAATAGGGGATAATTTATTTCTATGTGTACTTTTTTATTGTTGCATCACAAAAATATTTTAAGAAATTGCAAGTTATGGGAGATTCTAAGTTCGTAGTCGACTTGGTTAAAACAATAAGGTGGATGTTGAGAATGTCTTTGTTCAACCCTTGCTTTAGGATATTAGAGAACCTCTTTAGTCATTTCAATGGACCTCCTTCACACATGTGCTCAAATAATTAAACATGAAGGTTTATGCCCTCTCGAATGAGGCTATGGAGATGCCTATAGGGTCTTTTATATAAATTATGGATGGAGAAAAAGTGGATCAAATGGATTTCAAAGCTAAACCATGTGATATACCTTGAAATGGGGACCAATAAAAAATACCAAGATTGCAGAACTTGAAAGTGCATACATATCTAGGAGATACACGCAGATCTGAGGTTGAAATGGACGTATTAGAGTTTCAACTCATTTCGTTGGTTTCTTATTGTATATTCAATCAATGCAATCAGCCCAAGGACTATCAGTCGGTGATTTCACTGTTCGAAGTGCTTTCCAAACAACATTTTTTCACTTGAATCCACTTCCAAATGCAATCTACCAAATCTAATTTCCTTTTTTTCATACATACATAACAAATTGAGCTTCAAGACGTGTTTCCAAAGAGATGTAGAGTCATCCTCGAAGCCTATACATGTATTGGCTTGAGATGAAAGTTCTTCTAAAACTCATAGATCACTGCTATTCCTCCAACATGAATACAAAAAATATCAAATGCAAGCTTAAAATCTAGAATATAGGGTTTTATATTCATATTGAAGACCTTTCTCCCAACAACGCTGGCAAAGAAAAGTAATTTCTCCCTAACGGGAAGAAAAAGAGGTCCCAGAGTTGTGATATTAGTCTTCAGCGCTCTTCCTGCATGGCTTGGACCTACAAGATGATAAATAAAGGCACGTTGACAGGCCATGTCACATAGACCTTTTAGGACAATGAAATTTTATGGCAAACAGTAGCGCAAGCTACACAGAGGTCAGGATGTATGCAAGAGGCGGAGATTACATTGGCTAAAGACAGAGCTTTATTGTTTTTTTGGATGTATGAAGGAGGCAGAGCTCTCATATACAGGTACCTTGATCTGATCAAGTCTTAGTATCTGATCTAGTCCTAGTAGTAGTGGAGTTTAGATCATCTAATCTTCCAGTCCTAGTAGTAGTGGAGTTCAACAATGAAAATGGTATCTGTAATCCAAGTTATCTCATCCCCGAGCCCCTCCAGTTGAAGAGCTCTACCTGAGCTTTTTTTATAACATTTGTGGGCAGAGTAGCTGGTCCTGCAGCGAAATTGAACACGTGACCTTCATCCTGCACTGGATCTGAGAATCATGTTCGTGGGGTTGCAAAAGATGGTGCCACGGTTGTGCATGTGATAAACAGGGTTTTGCGTGATGGGTTGTGGGTTTTTTCTCTCAGGTATAAGGATGGTGTGCATAGCTTGTTACCTGTGATTGAAGACCAGCATGGGCATAAAGGGTTATCAGTTTTTTATGTAGGGTTATTAGTTTGACAGAAAGATTTGATGAGTTCAGGATTCAAAAATGGGCATATCATCTAATAAAATGCACCATAACCAAATGGGCAGAAGTAGAAAGTAACAAAACCAATGGGCAAACAAATAACCAAATAAACCTAAAGGGCATTGCATTATCATTGGATAAACACATAAACTTAACTTACCGCATCCTTCCTCCAAACCTACGACAGTATGGCCGCATCCTTCCTCCAAACCTGCAATAGTATGGTTGCATCCTTCCTCAAAACCTAAGGCAGTATGGCCGCATCCTCCCTCCAAACCTGCAATAGTATGGCTGCATCCTTCGTCAAAACCTGAGGCAATATGGCCGAATCCTCCCTCCTTCCGTGGACAAACCATGCAATCGGAGAGAAATGAGAGAGGGAAATTAAAACTTTTGATATTTGAAAATTTTAGACATTTTGAAGAGGGAAATTAATTAAAACTTTTGATATTTGAAATTTTTTGACATTTTGAAATGAAATACGTGTGTTTTTTAAGGCCACTCAAATTCCATTAAATAAAATGTGTGAGACTTTTCTTGCAGTTAATAAGGGATTTAGGTAAATAAGTGGTATTGTTGATTATAAATAATTATTAATGAGGTTAGATCTAAGGCATTTATTTAAATTATTAATTTATAAAATTGTTGAATTTTTATTTCATAAACTAGGGATTTTGGTTGATTTTTTAATCTAATTATGTGATATTAAAAATGAATTATGGTAACTTGAAAATAAGTTTTATGTGGTTAAAAGGGAAGTAGTAATGTTATGTTATGAATGATTATTTTCAATGAAATTTTTGGTTTAGTAAGGATAACTCATCTATGGACATTTTCCATGATTTTTAAGATGGAGTGAATATAGGAAAGGTGATACTTAAAGGGCTCCCACATTCTTTAGAAATTTTATATCTATTGGTTTATAAACATTAGAGGTGGGAAAATATCCTAAGCTCTAGAGCTAATTTTTTTCCAACTTAGCTAGATCTTGAACAACAAATTGTTGTTGACGTCAAGGATATGATAGAAATTTGGTGGGTTGTAAGGTAGTCTTGTCATGAAATAAATGTAATGTAGTTACTAGGTAGGTAGGGGGAACCATTTTGGTGGAACTTGGCCATAAATGGGACATCTATCCATGCATAGTTTTTTAAGAACAAATACACCTAGTGGATTATCATTGTACGGGAATCACTTTAGGATCTACGCTACTGTGCACATAGTAACTAAAGGGATATTAGTGAAACCCACATAAGTATTATAGGTACTTTTATATAAATAGGTGTTCTTGTGTTCTCATTGGTTAGTTAAGGGCAAATGACAATTTAGTAAGAGAATTTATAGGTGCTTTTATAGAAATAGGTGTTCTTGTGCTCTCATTGGTTAGGTATGGGCAAATGACAATAAAGTAAGAGAAGGATTTCACTACTGTACAATTAGAGGAACGATTCCACACAAAACCAAGCGTGGTGCTGCAGCACTTTCTAGCCTAAGGGCCTTTGAAGGGGTTCCCCCACCATATGACCGGAAGAAGAGAATAGTCATTCCAGATGCTCTGAAAGTGTTGAGGCTTCAGCCAGGTCACAAGTATTGTCTGCTAGCTAGGAAGGCTTTCCAAAGAAGTTGGCTGGCATCACTATGACACTATTACGGAATTATAAGGGAAGAGAAAGGCAAAGGCTTAGGTATCATAAGAGAGAAGGAATAAATTGGAAAAATTGAGATCAAAAGCAGTGGAGTTAGCCGAAAAGCAGCTTGCCCCAAAGATGGAGCTCTTACCTTCAATAAAGTATTAGATAAGTTGCATGTTGTACTCAATGAAGAAGTAAATTTTGAAAATGACAAGAAAATGTTTCTGAAGATGAGGTTTTTTACTGGAAATATATAACAACTCATATAATTTTGGAGTATCAAAAAATGCGGAAAATGGATGATGAGTTTGGTGGGGGATCGAGGAAACTCCTCTGAAACTCTTTTTCTACCCAAAATTCCTCTTATAGATAATGAGCTTCAAGATAAAAATCCCATAGACATGAAGAGTGTCATATGCCTTGTTCAAAAATTAGTAAATGAAACTGTGGATCTAAAAAAGAACTTTAGAGAAGATACCTCTATTTAAATAACTTACAAACCATATTGCATAAAACAATTACTTCTTCAAAGCTAATTCGAATTTGGAGGGCTTAGGGGATTGGGGGTTAGGGGTTAGGGGATTTAGGTGCATTTAGGGGTTAGCGGTCGAATAATGAGTTAGTAGTTAAGGGATTAGGGATTGGGGGCTAAGGGGGCCGACCCGAACGCGTTTGGGCAGGCGCACTCAACTAAAACGACCCGACCCGAACGGGTTTGGGCGGGCGCCCTCGAGGGTTAGTGGTTAAGGGTTTAGATGTTTAGGGTTTAGGGGTTAAATGGGTTAGGGGTTTAGAGGTTTATGTTTTAGGGGTTAAATGGGTTAGGGGTTTAGAGGTTTAGGGGGTTAAATGGGTTAGGGGTTAAAGGGTTATAAGTTTAGGATTTAGGGGGTTAAATGGGTTAGGGGTTTAGGGGGTTAGGGGATTTAGCAGTTAAGGATTTTAGGGGTTAGATGTTAGGGGATAATGGGGTTAATTTTTAGGGGGTTAGATGGGTTAGGGGTTGGGAATTAGTGTTTAAGAGGTTAGGGTTAAGGGTTTAATGTTTTAGGGTTTAAGGGGTTACGGGTTAAGGGTTTATAGGTTTAGGGTTTAGGGGGTTAAATGGGTTAGGGATTTACTAGGGGTTTAGCGGGTTAAATGTAACAATTTTTTAAGTATTTTTGCTTGTTTCCATGTCTTCTTTATTTATTAATTTATAGTATTTTTTAGCCATTGCTTTACATTTATTGATGAAAATGTCTATTGCAATGAAACCAAATGTATGTTCAATCTCCAGTTTCAAACTCAGCCACAGTGTTGTCACGCAATTTAAGTCCGGAGAATGGCCATCTGATGAAGTCTTAATAACCAGACTGCACCTCATGACTACTCCAGAAAATCTTAAGTTCGAGTGTCCCACATTCATGATAAATTTGGCTCTTATACTCTTGCTCCACCTGATTGTGTCCTGGAAATACCCTTGCTTATTGCAAAAACATCCTAATGTTGTCGACCTTGTCCCTTAACAGACCAAGGAAACATATGTGACTGAGAGGAATGCAAAGCACTACAAATTTGAAGAGAGGGAGATAGTGACACAAAGATGGAAGGGGGGCAGAAAGAAGGGTAGAGGGAGGGATATAGTGAGAGGATTGGAGGGTAGAGAGAAAGAGAGAGGAAGAGAGAGTTGAGAGGGAGATTGGGGAAGAGAGAGGCCATAGGTATAAGGAGATAAAGGGCCGAGAGATAACGAAACGAGTCATCCGAACATGCACAAGGCACCCAGGCAGTCACAACTTAGCAAAACTGATGCGGGCACCCTCGAACAAAACGGCCAGAACCGAATGCGCCCGGTCGAGTGACCTCACATGGTGCGACACCGCACGCCCGACTGAACGATGCCACAAGGGAGCTGCAAATGGAAAACGGGCCGCCCGAACGTGCACACGACACTCGGGCGGTCACATGAACTTAGAAAAATTGATACGGGCCTGACCGAATGATTCCACAAGGGAGAAAAATGGAAAACGGGCCACCCGAACGTCCACAAGGCACCCTGGCAGTCACAACCTAGCAAAAATGATACGGGTGCCCTCGAACGAAACTGCCCGAACCGAACACACCCGGTTGGGCGACCTCACATGGCGCGACACCGCGCGCCTAACCGAATGATCCCACAAGGGAGAAAATGGAAAACGGGCCGCTCGAATGTGCACAAGGCACCTAGGCAGTCACAACTTAGAAAAACTGATACGGGCACCCTTGAACGAAACGTCCCAACCCAAACACGCCCGGTCAGGCGACATCACACGACGCGACACGACGCGCCTGACCGAACGAATATGACACAAGGGAGAAAACAGCAAACGGGTCGTCCGAACGTGCACAAGGCACTCGGGTGGTCACAACTTAGCAAAAATGATACAGGCGCCCTCAAATAAAATGGCCCGAACCCAACGCGCCCGATTGGGCGACCTCAAATGGCGCAACACCGCGTGCCCGATCAAACGATGCCACAAGGGAGATGCAAACAAAAACGGGTCGTCCGAATGTGCACACGGCACTCGCGCGGTCACATGAACTTAGCAAAACTGATACGGGTGCCCTCAAACGAAACGGCCCAAACCGAATGCGCCCGATCGGGTGACCTCACACGACGCGACAGGGCGCGCCCAACCAAACGATTTCACAAGGGAGAAAAAAGACAGACGGGCCGCCCGAACATGCATAAGGCACCCTGGTGGTCACAACCTAGCAAAACTGATATAGGTGCCCTCGAATGAAACTGCCGAAACCGAACGCACCCGATCGGGCGACCTCACATGGCGCGACACGCGCGCCCGGCCAAACGATCCCACAAGAGAGAAAATGGAAAATGGGCCACCTGAACATCCACAAGGAACCCAAGTGGTCACAACTTAGCAAAACTGATACAGGCGCCCTCGAACGAAACGGCCCAACCCGAACGCGCCCAATCGGGCGACCTCACACGGCGCGACATGACACGCCTGACCAAACGAATATGCCACAAGGGAGTGAAGAGAAAACGGGCCATCCAAATGTGCATAAGGCACCTGGGCGGTCACAACTTAGCAAAACTGATACGGGCGCCCTCGAACAAAACGGCTCGAGCTGAACATGCTCGGTCGGGCGACCTCACATGGCGCGACACTGCACGCCCGACCGAACGATGCCACAAGGGAGCTGGAAATGGAAAACGAGCCGCCCGAATGTGCACACGATGCTCAGGCGGTCACATGAACTTAGCAAAACTGATACGGGCGCCCTCGAATGAAACGGCCCGAACTGAACGCGCCCGGTCGGGCGACCTCACATGGCGCGACAGGGCGCGCCCGACCGAACGATTCCACAAGGAAGAAAAATGGAAAACGGGCCACCTGAACATGCACAAGGCACCCTGGCGGTCACAACCTAGCAAAACTGATACGGGCACCCTCGAACGAAACTGCCCAAACCAAACGCGCCCGGTCAGGCGACCTCACACGACGCGACACAACGCGCCTGACTGAACGAATATGCCACAAGGGAGCAAACATAAAACGGGCCGCCCGAATGTGCACAAGGCACCTAGGCGGTCACAACTCAACAAAACTGATATGGGCGCCCTCGAACAAAACGGCCCGAACCGAATGCACTCGGTCGAGCGACCTCGCACAGCACAACACGGTGCGCCCGACCGAACGATGCCATAAGGGAGCAAAGGGAAAATGGGCCACCCGAACATGCACACGGCACTTAGGTGGTCACATGAACTTAGCAAAACTTATACGGGCACCCTCGAATGAAACGACCCGAGCCGAACGCACCCGTTCGGGCGACCTAACACGGCGTGACCCGACGCGCCCAAACGAACGATCCCACAAGGGATCAAATTATGGAAAACGGGCCACCCGAACATGCAGTACAAGGCACCCGAGCAGTCACAACTTAGCAAAACTGATACGGGAACCCTTGAATGAAACGGCCTGACCTGAACGCGCCTGGTCGGGCAACCTCACATGGCACGACACGGCGCGCCCAACCAAATGATTTCATAATAGAGTTTTAAGAAAATGCTCTCAGCTAGCTCAATCATTGACGAATAATCTCAAGAAGGTATATCCTTTCTTTCTGAGAAAGGTTTTTTTAAGTGTCAAGAAAAACTCTCATACATAGGGATTTTCGGCTTTAAAGGAAAGATTGTACTTTTTCCTTATTATGTGTTGGATAAATTCTTTGTGACAAAGGTGTGTCACCAATGTAAATCCCTAAAACACTTTTTAAATAAATACGAAGAAACTACGACGCATAAAATTTTGTTTGAACTAAAGGAGATTGATGATTATTCCTTTACCATTCAACTCAAACATGAGATAAAAGTGTCGGTATTGCGACACTTGCAGAGTAGCGTCGGAATTGCGACATTTTGGGCCACAAGTATCGCAATTTCGACGCTTTTATACAAGTGTCGCAATACCAACACTTACCTCTAAGTGTCAGTATTGCGACACTTGTAGAAAAGCATCGGAATTACGAAATTTGTGGCCCAAATTTTTGCAATTCTGACGCTTCTCTACAAGTGTAGCAATACCGACAATTACCTCTAAGTGTCGATATTGTGACACTTGTAGAAAAGCATTAGAATTGCGACAATTGTGGCCCAAACTGTCGCAATTCCGATGCTTCTCTACAAGTGTCGCAATATCGACACTTAGAGGTAAGTGTCGGTATTGTAACACTTGTAGAAAAGCGTCGGAATTGTGACAGTTGTGGGCGAGATTCGAAAAATTGATAAAATTTGGGGAAATTTCCAACATTTGGTCAAAAGTGTGGGAACCAAAGTGTCGTAATTTCCGCCAAATGTACTAGTGTGGGAAACAGTACACTGAGTAGCAATAGCGCAGTGATGGATAGGTAGTAGGCCAAGCATCGGCATGGAGACCGATGCCAGAGATCAAAGTAGTACTTTGGGGTTAATGTATTGCTAGAGCACCGTTCTTCGCTAAGGGGGAGTGTTGAGATTTTGGGGTAGCATCAGATGAGCTCTAGCTCCCAAATTTTGTGGAGAAGCTGGAGTACATGAGATCTCCAAGGCCCATAAATATTTTGGAGAAATTCCATCAAGTTTAAGAGATATTCAAATAGTTAATCTTTTTAATTAAGGACCTATTGAAGCCTCGAAAATCGCAGCTTCAAACATTGGGGGAAAAACCACCCAGTCGGGACCTTAGGACAGCTCCTTTTCCATTTGGTGTGGTGGCTCCGACTGGATTTATAGGACCAGTTTCCTAATAGCTAATGGGTTGGTGATGGAATGATTGTATGATTGGATGATGGAACTAAAATGACTGAAATAATCTATCTAATTTACTCTATAACTTATAAATAATTCTAAAACTAATCTGGGTGTCAATTATGAATACAACTTTAAGATTGTTTCAATCAAACCAATAACCATGAAAATGAATTACAATTTAATTGAAATATGCAATATCAAATAATGATAACTCTGTTTAAGAAATTAAACAGAGTTATAATAACACATTTCACTCATCATTTTATATATCATTTTCACATACTGTAAGAGATAAATATTTCTATACACTCAAAAATGATATGTATAAAGAAATATTTGTAAAACAAGTATATATAAATGATAGCAAATTCAAAGAGAATATCTCATAACATAAGAAAAATAACAATAAATTGATAGAAATACCAGATTCATCTTGATACTTTTTTGGATGCAATTCAATATCCAGATCCAGTGCTTCAATGTAAAACAAACTCCAAGGTACAGAAATGAAATTCTTAGAGATAATTTGCCATAAACCACCAGATGTGATCCTTTATAAAAATATAGTTGATGGAGTACAAAAATGTAACATCCAAGCCAAAATATTACAAACTCTGAAACCCTTTCTAAATACATGAAAGGGGTTTAAATAGGAATTTAATAAAACAAAATAACTAAAACTATTGCTACAATCTATCATCGGAAATCTAGAAATAGACTTGTGATATTAAAATGAAATAGATTCATTGAATTTCTCCTACATTCAATGTGCCAAGGTGGAAAATTTTGAGCATATCTTTGATCTCTGTTGGATGACTTAGCCTCGAATGTAACTGACCAGTGTACGTGGTGTCAGAAAACTCCGGAATGATGCAATTAATGGCATTGGAAAGGAACTTGATTGCCATTTGTTGACTGTGTGGCTTGATTAGAAATGTCCACATGATATCGCATGAAATTCCTTGAAGTTTGCTGATTTGCTGATTCTTATTGACTAATTCTTACTTCCACCTGGTATCAGTCTCTTTTACCCTTGGTAATTTTACTGGAATACAATCTGAAATTAAATTGGTGGCATATAAGCTATCATTAATCAGCTGTGTTATATTATTCATCATAGTTTTGGCTCTTGATGTGGCTCTTTCTCCTTTGATCAATTGTTTTTCCCATTCAGAAAATAGAATTTCTTTGTGCCTTTCCTCAATCCTGGGAAGGTTTGCATTCCTTCCTTGCTCTGAGTCTTGCCATGAAAGAAATTCAGAAATTTTATCATATGCATCATCAAATTCGAGTCTGAGGCTGACTGATTCATCTATTAAATATGATGTTATTTCACACAAGGGCTCGGCTTGTGCCATATTTTGATAGCAACTGTTGAGACAGTAGTTTATTTATTTCAAGAGCTTTAGTTTTGAATTGATCCAATTTAGGATAATCCCTAAATTTGTCCAATCTTGCTTGGAATATTTTCTCTTGCTCAACCTTAGCAGTTTTTTCATTTTGCAGTAGAGTTTGTAACTTTTCCACTTCTTGACTTAACTTCTGTTGCTTATTCAAAGCTTGTTGATCAATCTTTTTCTTTTCATTGCTAAGTTGCTCTTCCAACTGTTTAGATCTGAGCTTTTCATCTTGCAACTGATGTTCCAACTGCATAATCTTTTGCTGATTTTCTGTTGCTTGTTCCTCCAGCATATCTATCTGTACTTCCTTTTGTTTCATCATTTGGGTGACTTCTGAAGCCTTGTCTATAGTGGTTGCACTATAGGCGCCTGCATATTGTGACAATTTGGTGAGATCCTCTAAAGGATTCACCTCAGTATTTTTCCATACAATGTTCATAAATTCAACTTGTGAGGTTGAAAGTGATTCTTGATCTGTTCTTCTTCTCTTCCTTTGTTTCCTGACAACAACTCTATGTTTAGGACTATAAAAAATATCTAAAGGAGGAATTTCTTCTACTTTCAACACAATTTCTTCTATAGGATGCTTAGGAATAATTTCCATATCTTGATCTTTCAGAATTTCATCTTGAGGATTATTTTGTAATCCTATTTGCTGAGCGAATTGCTCATATTGACTTAGCAAATGGGAAGAAACAATAATTTCAGCAGAATTCACCACAATCTCAGTGGTCTTTTCTCTTTCAAGTTGATTATTTGGCTTATTACCAATATCTTCCTTTTCTGTCTGTACATTAGCTTCACTACATGTATTTTCTTTCTCAATAGGTTCATCTGTTTTGCTGCCAGTATTCTCCTTTTGCACATCAAGCTTGCCACTTATGCTTACATTTTCAGTTTGTACATTACCCTTGGTGGTAGATGCTTCTTTTCCTGCTTTGTTAGCTGCATCTTCTTTTTCCTTCTGATCTGTTTCTATATTTCCAGATTCTTGCAAAATAATTCTTAACTGGTCAAGAGGAGCTTTCAGCAGTCTCTGACTTCTAAACAGCATGAATTTATTCATATCTTCAGTGTGAAATTTGGATTTATCCAAGTCATAAAATTGGGGAAATTTATCAATAGAAACAAATAAATCATCAAATTCGTCTGGCTCATGCTCAAACCGAGTGATTGAAACTAAAGTTGTGAAATCAAATGCTACTTTTTTCGGGTCATACGGCCTGCCTGGGACTGTTGCGAGCTTAAGATCCCTTATTTTGATGACTTCCTTCTCAGCATGTCTGAAGTCATTAAGAGTATAATTTCTATAGTGAAAGGGAAAAGTAGGCCACATCAACTTCTTATTATTCTTTAGGGACCTTGACATACCTTCTACTGTTAACTGATAAGAAATTTCCTATGCTAACAATTTGTCAGGAACATACAAAGGTAAAATATGGGGCTCCACAATGCTTCCAAAAACTCTGACATAGGTAAATTTCTCTTCTCCAAACCAGTCACCAATTTGAGATATATTAGTCTTTGCCTTTATAGAGAGCCGGGGAGGAAATTGGTTGAAAATGGTTTGATAGACAGGAATCAGAAAACCGTGACAAATCCTATATACATGACTTTTAAAATGAACCTTCCACGTGATCTTATGGTAAATATGTATAGGAACAGGGTCTTTGGGGGTCCATTTCCAACCTAAAATGGGGAATTCTAAATTGAAACATAGGGCATATAAAATGTAGGCACAGAAGTAAAACGGGGTCGTATTTTCTGTATCTTTATCATTTCTATAGTCTAGGATTCTATTGGCTATTTTGTCTGAAAGGATAACTGACCAGTCCATTATTTCAGAATTCACAGCAGAATGGATCAAAGGAACCATTTGGATTGAAAATATTGCAGCATTATCGTTTCCGAAAAGCATACACATCATTGCAGCAGCATAACAATATGGGGGCAAAAGAGACTCCATGGAGTACATACCTAATGATTCATTTTTATGCTTCTCTGGAAATTTTCTCCATTCTCTGATTGGTTCCGACTGAGTCTCATTACTTGCAGCAAAATCCTTAATGAAGGCTTTGTTGTAAAGTTTCTGCGGGTCTGGAAGATAGTACATTGCCTTAATATCCTCTACTCTGAAAGACCCAAATATTGTTCCAGCAGCTGAAACAAATGTCCTGTTTTTTATGGTGACATTGTCTATCACCCACCGAATTACATCATAATAGGGAAAAATGTTTGCCCGAGCTGCAATTTTGTGGAGGAATGAATTTGCAAGGGCTTTAAGAGGAGTCTCGGAGTCAGAATCAGAGTCTTCTTCGCCAGGAACTATCGCCTTCACCTCAGTGACCTTAGGGTTTTCTTTTTCAATCAAGTTATATACATCTTCCCAAGAGATTTTTCCAAGACCCTAGCATGATGTGTCTGTAACCAGCTTAATTTTCGTTGGTTTTTATTTTGGTACTATGGGAATAGCAGCGAAATTTGCAGCGGCAACGGCCTTTGCTTTCTTAGATCTCTTAGACATTTTATCATCTGGTAATGTTTCACTTGCTTGGAAAATGAAAGGATTGGGTATTCTGTGGTTCTGCAAATGAGAAAAGCTTTCAGACGCAGTAAAAAAATGAAATGAGGAGAACAACTATATAAAAAGACGTATTCATTGATTTCAATTTATTATCTCCGTTTTTAAACTTAAATGCCCTCTATAAGAGTCACACTCACGCATTCAAATAGAATCAATCACCATTATTCATTTAATTTTCTATTTAATAATAAACGTACAATCGGAGATCGGCAATTTTGAAATGCGAATATAAAACTTTCCTTTTGAATTTTGCGATTGCGATGAATAAATAACATATGCAAAATGTAAAAATTAAGTATCAATCGCATCGAAGTTTATCAAAAGGAACAACAAATAACATTTCATGATTTTTGCCGATTTGCGATTCCGATGATGGTGTATCACATCGGCTCTTTCTAAAGGAAATAAGTTGCAAATGATATTTGCCGATTTGCGATTGCAATTACTGTGGGGTCCATCACATCGGGATTTTGGTAACATGAGTGAATATGATGTTTGTTCCTCTGAAATGTGATTGCGATAAATCGCATCGCATCAGATTTTTTCAATTAACCAAATGAAGAGTTTGCTTTTTCGTTTTGCGATTAGCGATTTGCGATGGGGTCCATCGCATCAGAGTTTATAAAACAAGTCCATGTAACATTGCTTCTCCAAAATGTGATTTGCGATGTATCGCATAGCATCGGAGTTTTATAAAACAAATGTGAAAAATTAAGACCTTTGCGATTGAGATTTGTGTTATTGCATCGGAGTTTTTCAAAACAAATGTAAAAAATTTTAAGATACCTAAGATTTGCGATTTCGATTACTTTATCACATTAGGCTTTGTTCAATATGAATACTTTTATGTATTATGTTGATGCGATATATGCTTTCCTAATCAATGAAATTTTTATTGTTTTATTCAAAATGATATGATTTCCTCTAAGTCTTTTATTCTTATTTTTTAAAGAAAAAGGGGACCTATTTCTAAATGAAATCTATTCTAAAATTTTGAAATGGGGAGGGTTGTTGTACCATACAACAGGACCCTAAGTCTAACTTAGGAAAATTAAAATATTAAAGTGAATTAAATTAAACATGTGATGAGAATGACTTAAGTGACGTGGATCAAGCAGCTTCTAATCTTATCCATCGATTAGAGATTAGATCGCATTCGTTGATTTTTCAATGAGAAAAGTATAAGAGAAGGGCTTGGGGTGAGTTGGAGAACACACACATTGGCGGAGCACTGAAGCTAAGCTGGAATTTTAGGGTGTGGTTTGCTAAGAATTTTAGAAGCAGTTTGCAGTGCGTTGAGGGGTAGTATTGGCAGGGGGATAGTTTTATCCCAAGCCAAAAGTACAACGTCAACAAAGAGGCAGCACACCAGAGCAACACAGAGGCATCCAGGTGCTACACAGTCCAACAGAGGCCACGCAGAGGCAGCAGGGGCCACGCAGGGCTGATGTGGGCCTAGTTAAGGCAGCGGAGGGGAAGCGTAATACATTCGGGGGTGATGCGGGCCCTTCCAGAGAAGTGAAGAGGCTGATGCAGAGGGCTTCATAGCAGCGTTGGGGTTTCTAGTGCGCCAGAAAGGGCTCGAGTTCATTAAATCCCATTTGAGGGTGTGAATCATCCACATTTTTCATCTCCGAGGATAGAGGTATTATCATCGTATTATTTATATGTATGGTGAACCAGTTTGGTGCCCAAAAACTGTTGTACTTAGAATCTGCTTAATAAAAAAACCCTCTAGAGCTAGTTGCACCGATTTTCCCAGATTGGGTATTTTCAGAGACATTGGTCCAAAAAATTTGTGTGTCACTTTTTCATATGAGCGTGCTATTCAGTAATTGATTTGTATGTGTAGGATGTTATTGTATTTACTTCGTTGTTAATTCTGAATATTTAGATTAATAACTTGTTTATGTAATCAAGTAGGAGAATTAAATCAAGAATTAACAGTAGGATTTCTTAGATTAATGAATTTTCATAGAAACATGACAAAATTAAATAATAGGCAAGGGATCCTTTCTCTATCGTTGACTATCTTCTCCAATTTTTTTGAATCCCTACTAGGTTCTTATGGCCCCTTATTTATACAAAAATTTCTTTAAGGGTAGCCTCCTTGAAGAGAGGATTGCTTCCCTCCAAAATCCCTAGAACTTTGGATCTCGTTACATGATGGCCTTGCAGCTACAAGGAGGTGATAAATTTCCTTGATCCAACAAATTTAGCAGGGGAGAGGCTTCATAATATTCTCTTGATAGACTCCTGTGTGATCTGCATAATACATCCTCAATATCCTACACAATTAATGCATTAGGCACACAAGATATGGAAATTATCTCTTAACGCTCCTAAAAACACATTACAGTTGAAAAATGCTTTATTAAGTGCAAAGGGAAAGGTTAAATATGCCTAAGGATGGTTAGATGGGCCTTAAGTTGTACCTATTTGGGAGTCCCATCATTATGTTTTGTGTTGGGATGGCCCAAGGTCAAGCTACCAAGAAAAGGTTTCCAATAGTAAGTATTATCGAGATAAAGGCACATGAAACCTTCAGCAAGCCCTCAAGTTGGAACTATTACCAAACTAGGGTTTTATCCTAAGGAAAAAAACTAGGGAAGGAGAAATTATGGATAAAAATGGAAGGAATAGCCACCAAAGGGGAATGATTTTGAGGCAACCACTCAACCCGAGATGTTGAGACATTCCAAGACCAAAACTTGCTCTTCCTAGCCAATTTGCACTAAGCCCTGGCTAGGCCACATGGCCTTAAGAGGGATGAAATTATATAAGAGATAGAGAAATTGGTTTTGTGGTTAAGAATTGATGTGATCACAAATAATGGATGGCCAAAGCCTAGTCCTAGGGTTCATGGAATCTATGGATTCATATGATTAGCTAAAACTTGAAAATGAGTAAGGAAATTTTGATGTCCTAGCATCAGAACCCTAACTATTTCCTTTGTGAGGAATCAATATTCACAAATTGTAGCAATAAAAGGCTTCATTTGACTTGTTCCTTAGTCAAATGAGGAAATTCGAATTTCCACTTCAATAGGATGAGTTGGCAGGTTGTGAGCAGGAGTGACATGAAAAAATCACTCAGTTAAGTCAGTCAATTCGAGTTGGTGGGCTAGTAGTAGAGTTGTGTTCAAGTTGGTGGCTAAGATCTAGTTGTCTATAGGTGTTATCTTTAGTGAAAGTCAGCTATCTGAGCCCTAGTCTAGAATAGAGTCAGTATGAGTTCAGTTGAGTAGTTGTAATTTTTGTTCTCATTGAACTCTCAGTTAACTAGTCAATTTACTAAAATTATCCCTAGTCATGCATGCAATTAAAATTGCCTAGTGAAGTTGAGGGAAAAGGCACAATTGTAATTATTATTGTATACTAGTGAGTGTACAAAATTTTCATGTAGAAGGTGAGCTTATTATCTTTGAATTGTGCAAGGAAATAGGAGCCTTCCCTATTCTTTGGGAGCAAGAATTGTGCAAGGAAATAGGAGGAAGCAAGAGGCATATTTTGGTTAAGTATTGCTAGATCAGAGTTAGGAGGAGATCTGAATTGCAATGAAGATTGAACTTCAAGCATTAGAGCAGTCATTGTAATTGATCCTTATTATCATCTGATATAATACAAACAGAGGAGGGTTTTTTCCCAATTAGGTTTCCTAGTAAAAACTTTATGCATTATGATTGCATGTGTTCCTATTTTCGATTGTCCTTCCTCAAAATTTAGTAGAATAAATTTGTGTCTATTGACTTCAATTTGATTTATTTAACAGCCGAAAATTTTGATTTATTTCTACATGGTATCATATCTATTGAAAACTACATAGAAACCAGGTTCTTGATCATCTCTAAAAGAAATTTTGAATAGCATATTTTGTGGTGCAGGTATTTATTCAATGTAGGAACAATGTCTTCCAATGGATTGAGGCTTGCGTATGAATTGGAGGGAACTTCAATTTTTTGTGCTAGGAAAGACAAAATGGAAGTTGTGTTGGATGACAATGGAGTATTAGAGTACACAAAAACAGATATTCTAAAATCATCAACATCAAATGCACAACGACTCGCTCAATGGAATAAATATACTACAAAATCCAAGAGGATTATCCTAGAGGGAGTTAGAGACCATGTGATTTCGAATTTTCATGGAAATGATATTTATTATGCAATGTGGAAGACCCTCACAGATATATTCAAAATCAGAAGTGATGTTAGGAAGTTGGCATTAAAAGATAATCTTAGGAACATTTGAATTAATAAAAATGAAAATATTATTCAATACCTATCTAGATTCACTCAGGTGAGAGATGAACTTGGAGGAGTTGGAGAGACTGTGAAACCACCTGATATTGTGAGCTTCGCACTCCTTGCTCTTCCAAATTCATGGTACAACTATAAGGATGAAATTAATGGAAGAGACAAGCTCCCATATTGGGAGAGACTTTGTTCTGACTTGGTGCGAGAGGAGATTAGAAGAAACACTAGAGATGGAGTCCCATTTATAACTGATGGGGAAGAAAACTATGCTTTAGCTGGAAAAGGAAATAAATTGAAACACAAGAGGGCCCAAGGCAAGGCAGAATCCAGCCATAACCATGGAAAGAAGAAAGACCTTGGTAAAATTAAATTCTTTCACTGCCATGAGTATGGACATTATGCAACCAAGTTTCCACATAAGAAATCCAGTAAGAAACTTGCAGCAGCATGAGGAGGAGATTCTCTCACATCACAATTCGAGTTGGAATTCACCCTCATTTCTTGTATGGAAAGCATTGTTAGAGGAAGTGTGCGGTACTTAAACTTTGGTGCTTCATTTCATATGACATAAAATAAGAAGTTCTTCAGTATCTTAGAGGAGAAAGACCTACAATTACACATAGAGCTTGGAGATGATCGAATATATAGTACCAAAGGGATTAGCATTGTCACCTTTAATAGGGATTCAGGCTCCCATCTTCACCTAAATAATGTAATGTATGTGCTTCGTCTAAAGAAAATCTATTTTTTGTAGTTGTACTTGATGACATAATATATGATGTGGTGTTCAGTAAAGGGAAGGCCTATATGAAGCATGTTTCTTCTGAACAAGTTAAGCATATTGGTGTTGGGATTAAAAATGTCTACAAGTTGGGTGTTGATGCATGCACTGCATTGAATAGTAAGGTAGAACATGTTCAAGACTGAGATTTTGGAGAGCTCTAACATAGGTGCATGGGACACCTACACTAAGGAGCTTTGAAAATAATGCATCAGATCACCACTGGACTTCCAAAATCCACCCTTGATCAAGTTGATGTTTGCAAGGGATGCACTCTTGGAAAATATTTTAAATCCTCCTTCCAAGGCCGAGATAGGAAATTTAGAGCCATCTTCGAGCGAGTTCACTCAGATGTGTGTGGATCATTTTCCACAGTATCAACTAAAAAGCATGGGTATCATGTTATCTTCATAGATGATTTTCCCCATAAATGTTTGATCTATTTCATGAAGAAGAAAGATGAGGTTTATTGAAAGTTTGTTGAATTTAAATCCTTAGCTGAAAATGAGACTGGAAATAAAATTAAATCCCTGTATGTGTATAATGCCTTTTAAGAATTATGTGCCAAGGAGGGTATTAGAAGGGAGTTTATTTCACCCCACAACCCACAACAAAATGAGGTTGCAGAGAGAAAAAATAGAAGTATTGTAGGAGTTGCTCCACAAATTTTGCATGAACAGGGATTGCCACTATCCCTGTGGGTAGAAGCTTGCAATACAATTGTTTACTTGCATAACATGAGTCCTCACAAAATTCATGGAATGAGTACACCTGAAGAGGCTTTGATTAGGAGGAAGCCAGATGTTTCCAACTTTTTCATTTTTGGATCCATAATCTATTCTCGTGTCTCCAAAATAGAAGGGAAAAGTTGGAGCCCACTGTAGAAACAAGGATCTTTGTGGGATATTCTGAGACACATCATATTTATCGGGTGTACATTCTCTCAGTCAGGATGATTTTTATGAGGATGGATGTAATATTTGATGAGGATAAATCCATGAGGATCTCTCTAGACTGGGAGTTGAGCATACCACAAGAGGAGGAGCCTCATTCATATAAACAGAGTTATATCTTACTCAAAGCTAAGGGAACATTCTAGAAGGATGATGTGGATCAGCCACATGTGGAGGAGAAGAGAGAAAGTTGAGTAGAGGCACCAACTCACATATAGCCTTCCATAGAAGGAAGGAAGAGGACCAAGATGCTTTTCAGGTTGGTGCAACAAGCTGAGGAGTAGGTTGGATCTCCTAGCTCCTTGCGTAGACAAAGGAGAGCACCAGAAAAATATACAGGACATATGGCACTCATGTCAAAGTTGATTGATTATGAGCCATCTTCTTTTTAATAGGTTGTTTCCTAGAAGGTGTGGGTAGATGCCACAATGGAGGAGTATAAATTCATCATGAAGAACAATGTTTGGGAGGTGGTGCCCAAACATGAGAACAAGTCAGTTGTTGGTTCCAGGTGGTTGTATAAGTTGAAACATGCAGCTGATGGCAGTGTTCAGAAGTACAAGGCCATATTTGTGACCAAATTATTCTCACAAGTGGATGGGATTAATTATGAGGAGAAATTTATCGTTGTGGAAAGATACTCAACTATCATGACCATACTTGTATTGACAGCATAGTTGGGGTGGAGGATCCACCAAATGGATGTTAAAATTTCCTTCCTTGATGGAGTGGTTCAAGAAAAAATCTACATTGAGCGGTATGAGGGGTTAGAGACGTTTAGGAGGGAGACACATGTGTGTAGGCTCAAGATATCCCTCTATGGTATCAAGCAGGAACCTTGTGCTAAGTACACTCACATCGATTCTTATCTCAGTGGATTGGGCTTCACTACGAGTGAAACAAATGCCAATATTCACTACATTATGGTAGATGGTAGTTTGCTCATCTTAGTTCTCTATGTGAATGATTTGATACTGACACGAGATGGCCGGTTGATCAAGTCTTGCAAGGAGGACATTGCAAGAGAGTTCGAGATGAACGATATGGGTTTGATGCACTACTTCCTTGGCTTGGACGTGTGGCAGGGAGATGGAGAGATATTTTTTAGACAAGGGAAGTGCACCTCTGAAATCCTTTAGAGATTCCACATGCAGTTTTTTGAACCCATAGATACTCCTATAGGTACTAACTGCAGGAAAGAGGATGCTTCCATAGGAGAGGTAGTAGATGGCACTATCTATAGAACTTTGGTGGGGTACTTGATGTACTCGCTGAACACAAGTCTCGAGATTTTTTTTTCAATGAACCAACTTAGTCAGTTCATGGTGGTGCCTAACAACTTCACTGGAAAGCAGCAAAACATGTTCTAAGAAACCTCAGAGGCACAATTAACTTTGGTTTATGGGAAAGGAATATTGATGGAGGGAAGCTCCAAGGATTCACAGATGAAAATTGGGCAGGGAGTCCCTTAGATAGGAAGATAACATCGGGAGCAGTCTTCAACGTTGGGTTAGTAGTAATTTCTTGGTATAGTAGGAAACAGAGATTTGTAGCACTTATCTTAGTAGAGTTCAAGTATATGGTTGCTAGTCAAGCAACATGTGAGGCTATTTACATGAGGAATATCCTAGTTTGTCTTTTCAGTCCAAGGATGGAGCTTACATTGATCCACTATGACAATCAGATTTATAAAAAACTCTCTGAAAATCTAGTGTTTCGTGATAGATCCAAGCATATATACATCAGGTACCATCACGTGAGAGATTGTGTGCAAAGGAGGATTGTTGTGTTACAATACATTTCTACTAAGGAGTGGGATGCAAACATATTGACAAAGGCTTTGTCGAGAGGAAAGTTAGAGTTTCACAGGAGCAGGATTGGGGTTGTTCAAAACCCTTTTCTTTCTAAGAGGGAGTTTTAAATTGTATCAAGAAAAGGCTTCATTTGACATGTGCCTTGGCCAAATGAGGAAATTCAAATTTCCACTTCAGCAGGATAATTTTGTAGCCATTTAGTAGGAGTGAAATGGCCAAATCACTTAGTTAATTCATTTAATTCGAGTTGGTGGGCTAGTAGTAGAGTTGTGTGCAAGTCGGTGACTAAGATCTAGCTGCTTAAAGGTGTTATCTTTAGTGAAATTCAATTATCTGAGCTTTATTCTATAATAGAGTCAGTATGAGTTCAGTTGAGTAGACGTTGTAACTATTGTTAACTCATTGAACTCTTAGTTAACTAGTCAATTTACTAAAAATATCCCTAGTCATGCATGTTATTTGAATTGTCAATTTAAGTGGAGGGAAAAGGCACAATTATAATTATTATTGTATACTAGTGAGTGTACAGATTTTTCATGTAGCATAAAATAAAAACACACTTGCTAAAACGAAATGAAATAACAAAACTATACTATGTTACCAATATGTACAAAGGTATGCAAAATTGGGTTGATGGGGGGCCTCCATTCCTCGGCAAGCACACCGAACAGTTATCACATCTTGGAGATCAAAGTGGTAGTATGTATTTCATAAAATTATTACAAGATATTACAATAATTCTCTCTCTTCACTTTACAAATCACATCTTGAATGGAACTTGGAACCTCCAACTATCAACTAGCCACTAGCTACCTCTAATCTCTAACAACTAACAATTTACAACCAACCATTTACAATCCTTTGTATGAAGGGTGCACTCCTATTTATACAAAAATTGAAGATAATTATAGATCCTCAAATCTCTCCTAAATCCACTTTTATCTCATGTGGTTACAACCAATCTCCTAAAAATATAAGATACAAATCCTCTCCAAATTCTCTCATAGTTTTGATGAGGACACATATCAAAACAACCATGATTCTTCTCCTTTGAATGTGCTTAGCTTAATGGTCTATATCTTCTTCAAATATTCTACAAATCCTCATGAGTTGGAATTTGAAATTCGAATTTGTAGTTAGGAGGCCAAGTAGGACCCTTCTAGAATCTCCAAGTGGGCCTGCAATATCACAAAACTTATACCACTTTTAAGTATATATGAAAACATGTTAATTTTATAATATTTAATCAAAAATTCACTTAAAATACTAAAAATAAATGACTTTGGAAAATATAATGTTAAACGCATATGATCATGAAAATGGTTACTTAATGTAGGGTTATGTAGCTACGGAATGAGGGATGAGCTACAAAATGAGGGTGTAATGGTGGAAATGTGGGTAGAAGTGGATGACATTTTGAAGACTCGGCAATGTGATTTCTTTAGCAGTTGAAAATTTCCAAATGGCATCAGAGCTATTGAAAACTAAATAGAAATCAGGTTCCTAGTCATCTCTCAAAGAAACTTTGAATAACAGAGTTTGTGGTAAAGGTATTTCTTAAGTGGAGGAACAGTGTCTTTCAATGGATTGAGACTTTAGTATACAATGGAGAAAAATTTGAATTTATGTGCTTGAAAATATAGAATGGAAGTTGTGTTAGATTACAATGGAGTATTAGAGTACACAAAAACATATAATCCAAAACCAACAACATCAGATGCATAACAACTAGCTTAGTGGAAGAAAAAGACTGCAAAATCTAGGAGGAATATCCTAGAGGGAGTCAGAGACAATGTGGATTCGAATTTGTATCGAAGGAGACTGCTTATGCAATTTGGAAAACCCTTATAGAGCTATTTGAAAGTAGCAGTCATGCCAGGAAGTTGGTATTGAAAGATAAGCTCATGAACATTCGAATGAATAAAATAAAAAAAACTATTATTCAATATATATCCGTATTCACTTAGGTGAGAGATGAACTTGAGAGAGTTGGAGAGACTGTGCAACCATCTGATCTTGTGAGCTTAGCAATCCTTAGTATTCCAAATTCCTAGCACAACTATTAAGATGCAGTTAAGGGAAGAGACAAGCTCCCAGATTGGGAGAGACTTTGCCCTGACTTGGTGAAGGAGGAGATTAGAAGAAACACTAGTAGAGATGGAGTCTCATCTAGAACTGGTGAAGAAGAAAACTCTACTTTAGTTGGCAAAGGAAAGAAAGCCAAAAGCAAGAATGCCCAAGGAAAGGCAGAATCCATCCAGAACCATGGAAAGAAGAAAGACCTCGGTAAAATTAAATGCTTTCACTACCATGAGTATCGACATTATGCATCCAAGTGTCCATATAAGAAATCCAGTAAGAAGCTTGCAATGACAGTAGGATAAGATGCTCTCACATCAAAACTCGAGTTGGATTTCACACTCATTGCTAGTATGGAAATCATTGTTCGAGGTACTGTGTGGTACTTAGAATTTAGTGTTTCATTTCATATGAAATGAAATAAGGAGTTCTTCAGCATCTTAGAGGAGAAAGACCTATGATTACACATAGATCTTGGAGATGATGGAAGGCTCCCATATTCACTTAAAAAAATGTAATGTATGTGTTTGGTCTGAAGAAAAATCTAGTTTTTGTAGTTGTACTTGAATATAGAGGATACGATGTGGTGTTCAGTAAAGGGAAGGCCTATCTGAAGCATGTTTCTTCTGGACAGGATAAGCATATCGGTGTTAGGATTAAAAATATCTATAAGCTGGAGGTTGATGCATGTGTCGCATTGAGTAATAATGCAGAACATGTTCAAGGTTGATATGTTGGAGAGATATGACATATGTGCATGGGCCACCTACACCATGGAGCTTTTAAAATAATGCAACAGATCACCAATGGACATCCAAAATTCACCCTTGATCAACATGATGTTTGCAAGGGATGCACTCTCAGAAAATATGTTAAATCATCCTTCCTGGGCCAATATAACAAAGCTAGATCCATCTTAGAGCGAGTTCACTCATATGGTTGTGGACCATTTTCTACAGCTTCAATTTCAAAGAAAAGGTATTATGTGATCTTCATAGATTATTTTTCCGAGAATTTTTGGATCTATTTCATGAAGAAGAAACATGAGGTTTATTCAAATTTTGTTGAATTTAAAGCCTTAGTTGAAAATGAGACTGTAAATAAAAATAAATCCCCAAGAAGTGATAATGGAGGAGAGTATGTGTCTAATTCCTTCAAAGAATTATGTGTTGAGGAGGGTATTAGAAGGAAGTTGATTTCACCCACAACCCACAACAAAATTGGGTTGTATAGATGAAAAATAGAAGTATTTTAAGAGTTTATAGAGAAATTTTGCATGACCAGGGATTTCCACTATCCTTGTGGGTAGAATCTTGTGATAAAAGTATTTACTTGAAAAAAGGAGCCCTCAAAAAATTCATGGAATGATTACACCTGGAGAGGCTTTCACTGGAAGGAAGCCAGATGTTTCCTACTTTTGCAATTTTGGATCCATAATCTATTGTCATGTCTCCAAAGATAGAAGGAAAAAGTTGGAGCCCACTGTAGCCTAGGGGGATCGTTGTGGGCTATTCTCAGACACATCATATTTATCGAGTGTACATGCCCTCACTAAGGATGACTGCTATAAGGAGGTATGTGAGATTTTATCAGTAAAAAGCCATGAGGAGATCTCTAGACCGAGAGTTGAGCATACCACCAAAGGAGGATCCTTAGTCAGATCAATAGAGCCATATCTTTCTCAAAGGCAAGGGGACATTCCAGTAGGATGATGTGGAGAAGGAACATATGGAGTAGAAGAGAGCAGTCTGAGTAGAGGCACCCACTCACATATGGCCTTCCAAAGAAGGAAGGAATAGGACCAAGATGATTGTCAGGTTGGTTCAAGAGGCTCATAAGTAGGTTGGATCTCCTATATCCCTGTGTAGACAGAGGATATCACCAGACATATATACAGGATATATGGCACTCATGTCAAATTTGATTGATTCTTAGCCAAATTCCTTTGAAGAGTTTGTTTCCTAGAAGGTGTGTGTAGATGCCATGGTAGAGGAGTATAAATCCATCATGAAGAACAATTTTTGGCAGGTGGTTCCTAGAATTGAGAACAAGTCAGTTGTTGGTTCTAGGTGATTGCATAAGGTGAAACATGTAGCTAATGGCAATGTTGAGAAGTACAAGGCCATATTTGTGGCCAAAGGCTTCTCATAAGTGGAGGGGATTGGTTATGTGAAGACTTTTCTATTGTGGAAAGATAACCATATATCAGGACCATATTTTCTTTGGTAGCACAGTTGGGGTGGAGGATCCACCAAATGGATTTTAAAACTACCTTCCTCAACGAAGTGGTTGAGGAAGAGATCTGTGTTGATAATCCTGAGGGGTTCAAAACCTTTAACAAAGATACACATGTGTGTAGGCTTGAGAGAGCCCTCTGTGGTCTCAAGCAAGCACCTTGTGTGTGGTATTCTCGCATAGATTATTATCTCAATCAATATGGCTTCACCAAGAGTGAAACAAATGCCAATCTATACTACATTATGGTATATGGCAATTTTCCCATCTTAGTTCTCTATGTGGATGATTTGAAACTAACAGGATATGATAGGTTGATCTAGTCTTGCAAGCAATACCATGTAAGAGAGTTCGAGATGAAGGATATGGGTTTGATGTAATACTTCCTTGGATTGGAGGTGTGGTAGGAGATGGAGAGATATTTGGTGGATGGGGAAAGTACACCTTTGAAATCCTTCAGAGATTCCACATGTTGATTGCAAACCCATGGATACTCCTCTAGGTACTAATTGGAGGAAAGCTTCCACAGGATAGGCAGTAGATGGAACTATCTATAGACAATTGGTTGGGTCCTTGATGTAATTGGTGAACACAAGGCCTGATATTTTTTTCGCAATGAACCAAATTATTCAATTCATGGTGGATCCTACAAAGATTCACTGGAAATTAGCAAAACATGTTCTACCATACCTCAGAGGCACAACAGAATTTGGTTTATGATGCATGTATACTAATGGAGTGAAGATCAAAGGCTTCACAAATTCATAATGGGTAGGGAGTCCCTCAGATAGGAAGAGCGCATCATGAGCAGTATTCAATGTTGGGTTAGCAACAGTTTCCTGGTACAACAGGAAACAAGGATCTATAGCACTTAGCTCAATAGAGGTTGAGTATATGGCTGCTAGTCAAGCAACATGAGAGGCTATTTGGATGAGGAAGATTTTGGTTGGTCTCTTTAGTTAGGGGATGGAGCCTACATTGATCCACTATGACAATCAAAGTTATATAAAACTCTCTAAAAATCTAGTGTTTCATGATAGGTCCAAGCATATAGACATCAGGTACCATCACTTGAGAGATTGTGTGCAGACGAGAATTGTTATGTTACAGTACATTCCTACGAGGATCAGGATGCATACATCTTGAAAAAAAAAATTCAAGAGGCAAGGTTGAGTTCCACGGGAGTATGATTGGGGTTATTCATAACCCTTTTCTTGCTAAGAGGGAGTGTTAAATTGTACCAATAAAAGGCTTCATTTAACATGTGCCTTAGTCAAATGAGAAAATTCGAATTTCAACTTGTTATGTGAATAAATCCCTTCTGTAGACAAAACGATCTCCCTAGATTCCTAAAGGAAAACTAGAAACAAACATACATAAGAATAGCTCTTTCTCTAAGCTAACTTCATTTAAATAATTAAGATGTGAGAAGAAGAGTGATTCTCTTACCTATTTGCGAAATGCTTGATGAATATCCCTGATACATCCCGATGTAGCTCCTCAATGCTTTGATGAGACATACAAAGATAAACATATAAGGGATGAAAGGAATATGCAATATAATAATCTAAAACAAGATTAATGCAATGATCAAGGAGATTAGAACTTTAAATTACCTAAATGAATACATAAAGAACATAACCATTCATCACTTCAATAAGATAACACAATGAGAAAAAGGATTCAAATGTATTAATTCAGAGATAAAAGAAGATCCTTACAACCATGCCTTGATGTCATGAGGTTGCTCCCAAATGCCTCAAATCCTTCTCCTTGGATGATAAGCTTCCCAATCCAAAATTACCAGCATAATACTACCTTTTGTGAACTCCCCTAACCCTCTAGCCTTTAATCAATTTATAGGACAAATGGAGGAGGTTTCATATCCATAAAAGAGGGATAAGATCCATTATTAGTGGGATTAGGGTTCCTTGATCCAAGGGACTTAGCTTCATGGTCATTGGGGTTATGATTGAATAGATATGACCTAAAAGCTTCTAATTGGGATATATTCGCCCAACGAGGCTTCTAGAACTCACTTTTTATTTTTACTTTTCATTGAGTCATGCGCATTCTGTAATGGAAGACAGAGCCTAGTTATGTGCAAGTTTCAATGGAATAAACCGCGCATGCACTAAAACTAACTAGGAAAAGTGCGCAAGTCATGCTAAACAGATCAAAAAGCCATTTTACCCAAAATTCATGATTTCTTCAAGGAATATAGATGTTTGACTTGCAAGGGAGTGTATTGAAACACGTGCATGGATGGTGAGATATCCATTTTAACCGTCAAATGTCATGGTGACAAAATGATAGCTAAAATATTTCCCCCTAAAGTGCAAAGTCTGGAAATTCATTAAAAGATTGAACCGCTTTATCATGCCAAAGATCGGATTAGAGATAATGATCGGAAACCTGTAACGAACATTCAAGGATTACAATGAAAATATATAATCATTACTTAGGTAGGCATACCCATACTTAGTGTAAATCTAACTCAATGAACAAGAACACAAATGTCCTAGAATCATATCAATAGTAGAAAAAGTATGGACGCAGTCATCTGTTATGAATTTGTCTACATAATTATTAATACATAACTCCTCGCGTCCTAGAAGGATGAAACTAGATACAAGGTCTTGATCTCCATCTCTTGATCCATAATAGGAATCTGACCATGTGAAAAAATGTGTTGAAGTTGAACACGGCAGATACCACGTGATTACCATTCAATAATGTGAATCGTTAACAAGCACAAGAGAAACCACCAACAATTACAATGGCTCTCAAGGTACTCTCAGTACAATCTATGAAGTGTTATTATGTGATATGTAGTCGGACACTCATAAAATCGCTCAATCAAAGTTCAATGATAAGAACCTATCATCGAAGGTGAGAAAATTGTCATTAAGGCATGCATGCCTCAAGTAACTGAAAAGGGTTTCTAGATCAACTTTCTAGATAGTGAGATGAAGTCGATAGGAAGCGATCTGTTGGAGGAGGGCCCACGACACAAAACTTCATGTCAAGTTGAAGAATTGTTTTGCAAGGACTAACTCAAGGATGGATGACGCGAACGACGACTAATATTTGCAAAGTAACATGAACTGAGGTTGAAATTCCCTTGAACACATGGCAACACGACAATTGACTTGGCAGCATCTTACTGAATGATAATACCCAAAACCAACTGAAGACTTTCAATGAGGTTTGATTAACTATAATACAAATGGATTACCCAACCCGGACACAAGTGTGATGGAGTGTCATGTTCAAGAGCAACATACTGCCTTTAAATGAATGCAAAAATGAATACCTTTTCCCAAATTCCCCCCACCATTACTGGCAAGTACCTCTTTATTTTTGTCAAGCTTGAGGAGGATAACATTTGCTTCTCCTGTAAGCTCATCCTTCAAATGATTCCTCCGAATTATTTTTTACAAACCCTAGGAAGGAGTGGTTTGGTCTCATCATGGTTGACGAGCCTTGCACTGTTTATTTTTACGATTCTAATGTAGGGTTAACTCGATGTTGTTTTCATGTTTAAAGAGTTTGAAAACACACAAAAATAGAGCTCATTCGGCTCATTCGGCTCTTTCAACGTAGATTTTTAATGAGCCCGAAGAAATTAAAACTCGATGTTTTCTGGTTTTAGGGAGTTAGAACAAAAACGTATGTAAACTCCAAATGTTCTTTTTTGTAAATTTAGTTCCTCAAGCTTGAAAAAGTATAAAATGATGCAGGAGAGAACTCTATTGACCATTCTTAGCCAACATATACCTTTTTCGTGAATAGTCTAATTCAGTCTGTAAAAGGAGTAAAGTTATACTAAATAGATGATTGTTCATTTATTTTTACGAGTTTGAATAGTCAAGTACTCGGCAATATTTTCATGTTTAGAGAGTCTGAAAAGGGCTTAGAAGAGGACTCCAGGGTTTCGCTTTTTCGTATTTTTCGAGAGCTCGAAAAAGTGATAAAAGTTTACTCATAGTCAAAATGATCCATTTTTACATCATAACCTATATTCTGCACATAACACTTGATAAATCATCATAATTTCTCAAAATTATGGTGAGAGACATCAACATTTTACTTTTAAAAGCTTAAAGGCATAAAAAATAATATTTTATTGACCAAAAAAACTTATAAAAGTTGAAAAAGTAATTCATTTTTTACCATTTGATTTTTTAACAATTTTGAGAGTAGACAAAAGGTTTTTACCACAAAAATTCAGAGGTTGATTCTAGGCAAACCAGGGGACAAATCCACAAACCATTTTCTCTAGGTAATAAATCTCTTCCATATATTGCTTTTCATCTGCTTAAAAATTGTTTTTAAGATTTGGTTTGATATTTTGGGGGTGTTGTAATTTAAAAAATCCACCCATAGATGTGCGCGATTTTCCTTCATTAGGGTCACACATATCCGTAATTTTTTACACACTGAAACACGCGATTAGCGCGGTTTTTCTACTGAGAAACTGCACAAATGTGCTCTATCTGTAAAGAAAAACTGCTTAATGTGCCAAGGGGTTTCAAAAATAAGTAACAACACACCCCAAAAGTCACAAATTTCTCTCAACAAATGTTTTAACACTCCTAAATTTTCAATTTCATGACTTTTGAGCAACCATGTTGGAGTGGAGAGAGAGAGAACATGAAACTCGTGATTCTGAAACTATTGATGAACCAACAACTCTATAAGCTCTAAATAAATGTGGTCACTCAAATTTTGGGTCATTCCAAAAATGAAAGCTCAGTTAGAGCTTGTGACATAGTTGATGAGGGTATGGGGTATCCAGGAAGAGTGTTTTAACATGGGGAATCACCGCCTTACCATTGATGTCGATGACATGTACTTTTTGACTCGGTTGTCCCATAGAGGACGTGAAATTTCTTTAATTGGCTAGAGACTAGGTGGGGAAACTATTGCTTCATACCTGAGGTGATATTGTGTCGCTAATTCAACACTTAAGGATGACAGGATAGATATCAAAACCATCCAGCAAATTTATTTGAGGACCATTGATTTCACAATCACCAAACTATGTGAAAGTGCAACACCTCACATGGCCACAAAGGCCCAGATGCAGATTGCAGAGGAGTTTTTGGAGTCCACCATTTACAACTGGTGTGAAGGAGTGGTTATCAATATGAAAGGACAACTAACTAGATAAAAGAATGGTAAACTGAAAAACTTTGGTTATGGCTCCATTATTATCTCATTTCCCTGGAGAGGATTCCACTCCTCATCCCACAGCCGATTCTCGTTGATGAGGAAAGACCCAGAGATCCACGTATGTTGCAGTGGGTTTCATTGATGGCTTGTCATGGTGGTGATGGTGGCTCGACAGTGAGATATACTCCTCAATTTTTTTGTGCCTGAGAAGCTAGATTTTCATGATTGAGGACTTCCCATATGCAAGGATGGACTACAGGGGCGATCCAGATATACCACTACTAGCTAGAATGCAATAGGGGGATGTAGGTAAAAAAAATCCCATTTTTATGTTTTAATGTTTTTAATTTTAATTTTTTTTTTACCATCCAAAGCTAAATATCGAAATGATAATGCAGATGTGGGCCCGTCTCGACTAGCAGAGCTACTACGATTTGACAGGCGAGGAGACCAACTTGTAGCAGTTGTAGTACCACATTAAGATGCAACAGAGGCTTTGACTGAGCTGGAGTGCAACTTGGAGAGGCTTACTATAGATATCCCATATACTTTTACTGATGACTTGCATCTTCGGTACCAAAGGCACGTGGTTGGGTTTCCAAGCTCAATCATGTGATTGTTGCACTGATGGCTCGTGCTATAGTTTGCTACCATGATCATCATCATGGATAGTTGATAGTATTTTAGGGCTACATTTTGATTTTTGTATCAACATATTCAAATAATAAAGGCAATAAATCCTTATGTATTTGGATGACACTTTTGTAACACACTCTTTACATACTATTTTACCTAATGAGAACTACTACTTTTATTCTCAGTGTATCTTCTTCAATATGGATGAATATTGTTTTATTTATAAATGTTGCAAATGTCTATTTAACATGCGATTGGCCAATGCATCAGCTAATGTGTTTAAATTTCTTGAAATGTGTTGATATTCAATATAATAAAACTGCCTTTCCAAGAGACAGACCCATAAAAACATTCTTAACATTGATGGACTTCTAACTGTATAGACATTGTTTAAATGTATTACAATGAGTTGTGAATCTAATTGATTGAATACCAAATGCGATGGCATCAGATAAAGTGACTACACTATATTATGTTATGTTTTTCTTTGTTTGACCGAGGCATACCCTATGAATGGAAACTCACTCATCAGTGGGTGAATAGATGACCCAAGCTACAGAAGATAAATCCCGAATACTACGACTAGCGCCATCAGCAAATCCAATGTATGTCTGAGGGAATTTCGACATCTACAAATCAAGAGTAACTAAAGATAGCAGGAAAAGTAGTAGGAAATCGCAAAAAATGCAAATCTACAACACACACTCATAAAACTAATGTAAAAAAATCAGCTCCACAAGATAAATCACGCATAATATCTTTTCAGTAGAGACAATTTATGGGCTCTCCTAAAGAGACAATGTCATAATCAACTAATTCATACGCCCCTTTAGCTAGAACACATTTGACAATGTAAGGACCATGCCACATAGGTTCGAATTTACCAGCGCCTAGCTTATCATGTGCTTGACCATAAACCAAGACTAGGTCACCTTCCGAATAAATGCGAGGATTGACATTTCGTTCATATTGATCCTTAACATGTTTCTTATGAGCCTCGCTAACTAATGCATCATTAAGGCTAGTTTCATCTAGTTGTGATAAGTATAAAAAAGTTCTTCCTCTACATAGGTAGCTAGTAACAAGTCAATGGCTAGTTTTAATGATAGAATTTCACACTCAATTGGCAAAATTGGCTCCAAACCGTAAACGAGTTGGAAAGGAGAAAAAACAGTAGATGTTTTCACAAATGTACGGTATTCCCACAAGGTTGAAAAAAGCATGGTATGTCAATTATGTTTATGAATTTCAATAATCCATTTGATCATATTAGTCAAAACTTTGTTTACAACTTCAACTTGGCCATTCTCTTTCGGATAATAATGAGTAGAGTTGTCATGGCGCAAGCCGATTTGAGCAGAAAGCTCGATCATCATAAAATTTCGAAATTGGCTACCATGGTCTGTAATGATGGCTTGTGGCTCGTTGAACATAGCAATCACATGATTGAATATGAAAATAGTTGCAGTTTCATCGTCATTCTTGTATGTAGCCATCGCCTCGGCCCATTTCGTAAAATAATATACTGCGAGAATAATACACCCATGCCCCCCCGGTCGATTGAGGGTTACATGTAACAAAATAAATGCCCCATTTAGCAAATGGACCGACAACTGTTATTGGGTGAAGAGGATCCGGAGGAGCACACATCTTACGATCGAAAATTTGGTAATTATTGCACTTTCTAAATGCAGTTATGCAATATTTAAAGAGTGAAGGCCAGAAATAGTCAGCGCGCAATATCTTTTGGGAAGTGGAAAACCCTAACATATGACCACCACATGCTCAAAAATGGAAGTTATTTAATTCCTTCTTGGATTCTTCGTGTGTTAAAAAAATTCGAAATACATAATCAACACCACAACGATAGAGAGTATCACCAACAATAGTATATTGTTGGGATTGGTAATTGATTCTACGACGATCAATTCATGACAATTCGGACCGGAAATTTTAAGTTTTTAGATATATAATGATATTTCCATACCAAGGATCTATAGTACTAATTAGAGACAAGGATTAATCAAGAATATGATCCTATTCCATGGTTTCAGATTCAGTATAGGGAAAGTCACATAATAATTCAGCAAATACCAATGACTTGTTAGATTTAGATCTTTCAAATTCCAAATCAAACTCTTGCAGGATAACAATCCATTTATATTATTTTCCCCTAGAAATTTTTTACTCAGAATCATAAGGTTACAATCAGAGATCACAGTTGTTTTGTGTAAATGTAGTGACGAAAACGTTGGAAATATTGAACCGCTACCAAGGCCAATTTCTCCACATGTGCATATTTTATTTCGATTTTCATGAGATTCCTACTCAAATAGTAGATCACATGTTGTTGTGTAGGTAAATCCTCTCTGCGGACAGAGACGATCTCTCTAGTCCTAGAGTGGGTCTAGCAATAAGGGAACAAGCTAATGTGCGGGTTCCTAGTTAACAAATGAAATAGGTTTGGGTAGATTGTCCTACCTGGAGTCCAACGTGATTGTTGCAGCTGTAGCAGTGGCAGCCCCTTTATCTCTGTCTCGACGGGTTGCAATCCTTCAACAATGATACTCGGATTCCTGCACAAAGATCAAAGGACAAAAGCAGCGTACAAGACAATAATTGCATTTGTAACTAGCTAATCAGTCAAGGAAGATTAAACATATTGCGTAAAATAAACCATATTAACACAAGATGGGAACCAGACATTATTCATGTATATATAAATAGAAAGAAAGAGATTACAACTGGAGCCTTGACGTCGCAGCCTCCTTCAGTGGGTTCAGTGGAAGCGCGTCTCAAAGGATTGTCAGGGAATTGGGACGAGGCGAGGACACAAGCCTAAGCTCTCTCTCAACAAAGGTCTATTTCTGATCTATCTCACCAACAAGATGTTCAGCAATTCTCTTCAGCTTTTCTGCTATAATTGTTCAGCTAGTGTATCAATGGGAGATATATTTATTTATAGAGGGAGAGGAGGAGGTTGGGATCCCTACAATGGTGCAAGGGAGGCCTTATCCTTTGGGAGGTTTCCCCAAAAGGTGGAAACAAGAGGCCAAAGGAGGGTGGTCGTGGTTATTCAGTCGAACCACCCAGGCTGACTCGCCCACGAACTTGTTAGCATGGAAACTTTGCCTCTATTTTTAAATAACATTCCAAAAATAGATTGGCGAAGGTAGCTTAGTGGCACAGATAGCTAATGGGCATGGGGACCAGTGTTAAACTACCTCATTGGCACGAGGGCAAAACAGTCTACCATCGCCAACCCAAAAACATGTGTTTTTGATGGTCTGCTCAAGGAATTGTCAACAGGATAAATGTTGTCTTCATGGCAAGGGATGCAATGATGGTCTTTGTAAGGCATGACACTTCTTTTTAGTCACAGAAATGGTCCTCCAATGTGTGGGATGGGGATTTCAGGGACGGTGATAAAATGTTGTGTAACACATGTTGAGTGTCAGATTTACCTTCTTAAACTAACACCATGCCTATGGTGGCATCGGATGCAGCTAAATAAAAAAAGTAATCCCAATGATAATTAGGTGGATGCAGTAACGGTGCATGGGTCAGCACATTTTTCAATGCATCAAAAGCTTTTTCAACAAGCTCGTCCCAAATTAATGGAATGCACTTTTTCAAAAGTCGAGTAAAATAGCTAGTTAGCTCGGTGTATTTAGGAATAAATCTACATAAAAAGTTTACTTTCCTTTACAAACTTTGGATTTAGTGAATATTGGAAGGAGCAAGTAGATTCGCAATGATCTCAACCTTAAGTTGGTCGACACGAATGCCTTCCTTTGAAACGACAAATCCCAATAATCATACCGATTGTACACAAAATAAACACTTATGTGGATTAAAACAAACATTGTAATGCATCAAATGAAAATAGATTTTAAATTTATAGGGTGATATTTTCGTCTCAATGAATGAGTTGGTAAGTCATCTAGGTAGGGTTGCACAATATGCCTTATATCATGAAATGCGTAATACATGGAACTTTGAAAATTTGTGCCAGTGTGCTTCAATCCAAACGGTAATTTGCAATAGGAAAAGGTCCCCCATGGATAGATGAACGCAGTTTTGGGCTAATCGGAAGGAAGTATGTTTATCTGATTATATCCAAAAAACTCATCCATAAATGAAAAATTTTCCGGTACAATCATCAACAATTTGGTCGATGTAAGGGTTAGGGTAATATTCCTTTGGACAAGCCTTATTGATGTCCCTATAATTGACACATACTCAAATAGTCCCATGTTTTTTCTCACTGGAACAATATTGGATACCTAATCAGTTAAGGGAACAAGGTAAATGAAACATGCTTTGAGTAATTTTTCAACTCCGACCTCAATAGCGCCAACTTTCCATGGATGAACTGGACATAATCTTTGTCTAACAGGTTTGGCATCTGGGTATGCCTTAATTTCATAAATCACAATACTAGGATCGATTCTTGGAATTTCCTCATAGGACCAGGAAAAAATGCCGCGGAATTCCTGACATAGGACCTTATACATGTTGATCTAATCAAGGGTGCACGAAGTTCCTATATGAATGTTTTCAGTAATTTTGGTTTTAACTGAAATGTCAATTAGTATCATTGAAGATATGTTTCCTAAATTCGTTTCTTAATCCAAATGAAGGATTGACATAGGACTTTGAGGATTATTGACAATATCATTTGAAAAGATGGATGAAAAATCATTCTCGATTTTATCAAGTTCAGGTAGAAAGGATGAATGATGATGATTATCGTTCAATGGAAATTCATGCAAATTCATGACCTCCATAATACCCTTGTTAGTTGGAAACAATTTTTCGAACGGATTACGAAATGATATTGGTGTTAAACGTGATAAATGAGAATCGTCATCATTGATCACATTCACTTGATTAGTTTCAGTTGATGATGGGTTGGAAAGTGATTGAATATCCTGGTAAGCCAATTCAAATGGTCTTAAAGGCATCTCATTGTCGTTCATGGAAAACTCAGACTTTGAAGGCACAATACAAGAATCAAACGATGGAATTGTGCTTGATGTAATCATGTTGACATAGGAAACATTATGAAAAAAACTTGGTGGAGGCATGGAAAAAGTTCCCATAATAGATGAATCCTTAAGAAAACCTACCCCAACATCTTCATATGGAGTAATCGACTTTCCAACAAAAGATATGCTACTTCTAGAGGCAGGGTTCGAAGTATAGTAATATAGTTGGTCTACTTTTACAATTATCCCTTTGTGGGGAAACATTAACATTTGAAAATACGATGAGACTATAGTTGACATAGCATAAGACCAACTTCGTCCCAGTAAAAGGTTATAGTCAAGTTGAGCATCAACAACCTCAACTTCAATCGTAACCGTTTTACCTTCTATCTCTATAGGTAGATCATTAAGAATCCCATATGGGTGGAAGCCTCTTCCATAAAAGGCTTTCAAAGTCGTGGGAGATTGATTGATCGTTGGAGAAAAAAGGGCTTTCCAACAAGAAATAGACATAATACACGTAGACGCTCCTTCGTCAATTACCGTGCAAAACATTTGTTTGGTTTAAATGAAAACTGGTATTTGAAATTCCAGTTGATGCAAAAGTCTAGGTACATAATTGTCTATATAGAAGACAATTAGATTGTAATCTCGAGGGTAAATAGCTCGTATAGCCGAAAAAAGTAATGTCTTTTATGCTAGACAAGTTTTCAGCACTTCAAGGGCCGACATTGTTGAAGTTGACATGGCCAGATCTTCAACAATGTTGTAATTCTAAGCAGCTCACACATGTGGATTGAAAGCTGAATTTCGAAGAACACATTTAGAAGGCGGTCGAATCACCATGTCAGAACTAGGTTTCTCAATCTGTAACAGTTCAAAAGGAGGAGGAATTGACATGTAAGCTTGATTGGGTGAACCAACGTCATTTCCATTTGCAGGACCCTTAGATCTGTAATCTTGATATCTCGTAGCAACCATAAATTGAGAAGACATCATCATGATATTTGCTGATTAGATGGAAGAAGAAGAATTTTTAGAGACCATATTACTATCTTGAGAAGGAAATGGATCCTTCAAAATAGCAAGGGTGGGTGAACCTTTGACGAATTTAGTTACCTCAGCGCGATGAGGGCACTCCTTGGTGTAATGATCTCAATCACATTAAACAAGGATAACGAGGTTTCTTCTTGTCGTCAAATGGTTCAGTTTTATCAATTTTCTCGAGGGATTGTTTTGTTTCAATTTACCTTTCCCCTTTTTTTTACCTTCGGTTGATTTATTTTTACTGGTATATGAATCTACAACGATAATCTCAGAAGTATTTTTGGGAGAAAAATTTCCTTTAGGTGAATCCGGTAAATATATAATCGGAGTATTAGATTTGGAATGTTTCTTTTTACTCTTAGATGTACTAACAGAACTGACTACACCATCTGCGGCATGAGAGCCGGAAGGAGTTGTTGATATTTGACTAGGGTGAAGCAAATCCAAAATTTTCTCATACAAAGTACCAGACTGCATGTAAACTATGTCCAGATATTGGGCACGAGTGATGACTTGTTCTTCTGTTACAACACCTCCTTTGGCAACATCTTCAGTAAGTACTAGAAGTAAAGACTTGGTAAACCATTCAGCTAAAATCTAATCTGGAATGAAAATTTTAACCAAACAACGTTTACGTCTCAATACGTGGATATGATCATAAATATAGGTAGACAAATTTTGTTTTAATGAGGTTAAAATTTCGGTACCAGTATCGTAACGAGTGGGTAACTGAAAATGGGTAAAGAAAGCAATGGTTAATACGTTAAAATTGTGAAAATAAGCTCGTGGTAACTCAATGCACCATGTCGCGGCTGAACCGGTTATTGTTCGTTGAAAAAGTTGTAATCGAATGGAATCATCGATTAATGAATTGGATGTGCACCAAAGATGATACCTCAAGGCAATATGGTTTAAAGCATCCTCTCCATATTTACCTTCAAATTTCAGAATATCATTGGGAAACTTGGTGGGAATTTTCAGCCAAAAAGGAAAATAGTAAATTGGATCATTTGTTAGCCGAGACAAATCCAGTAAATCCAAGGTTGCAATAAATGGTAACTATTGGTTAGGACCTTGTTGTGGAAACTGATAACCTTGTGAGATAAGTCTAGTACCTGGAGGAGGATATCTAGGATATCCTAGAATAGCCTCAAAAGTTGGGATTTTCATGCCAAACTGAGGTTGAGACGATATCTAAAACGTATGAATAGGGTATGGTTGACTCTGGAAAGGAAGATTTGGTTGCATCTGTCCCAATTGATACTACCCTTAAAAGGGTTGGGCTTGCAAATGCTGGCCTTAAAAGAACTGACTCTGATAAGGCTAACCTTGAAAAGGTTGACCTTGAAAGAATGGGCCCTGAAAAGGTTGGCTTTGAAAATTTGTTTGTAAATTTCCTATGCCAGGTTGTCCCAAAGGCATTTTGAGGTATAGATTGGATTATACTTCTAGCTTGATAAATTGAATTTTGAGGGATAACCTATGTAATAATTTGCACCAACACTAGAGGGGTAATTGGAGAAAAAACTTGAGACGCTCCTGGGACGGGTGTTTGAGGTGTACTAGGTTGTTGAACAAATGCTTGCGTGGCATATTGGATAGGATTATGTCGACTACTCAGACCAGGTTGTTGAATTTTTTGTTGAACAAATGTATGCGAGTTAACTTGAGGAATTCCCTGAACAGTTTGTTGGAATTGAGTAAGAACGAGTTGTCCAATTGGATGAGTAGGTTGGTAAATGGGAATCTATGGAGGAGATTGCAAATATTGTTGAGAGAACGAAGGATTTCAGATAGTATTCATCCCTGGATAAGGAGTACCTACTAAGGGTTGTGACACAAAAGGTTGACCTAAAACATCTTGAGGCATTGGACCATAACTTTGATAGTTTCCGACTAGAGATTGTCCTACAACCGTAGGATATGAACCAACAAAAGGTTGCCCTCCAGGTGGAGTTTTTTGCCCCCCAGGTGGATTATAACCACCTGTTAGGTTAATTTGAGGATTACCCACACTGTCGAAAATCATATGAATGTATTGGTCTGAGGTCAAGTCTTGAGTAGTAGAAGTTGTTAAACCAAATGATATAGTAGAAGTTTGAGGAAAAGGAGATGCTCCTGAAAAATTCCCAGTAAGTGACTGATATTCAGGAGGAACTAAAGGACCGCCATATAACAATGTTTCTAGAGAAGTCAAAAACATGCATGTATCAATAGATATACTTCCAGGAGCCATTTCTGACATATAATTTTTGGGAAAAGAGTAAAAAGGAATGTGGTGTCATGGATGTTTGTAACCAGATAGATGTACAAAGTCAAAATTTGTAAGGTACCAAGTGTCCGGTCGAAAAGGAGAAATAGGAAGGTCTAGAGGAAAGTTTTGTTCACTGGCAAACAATGTATTATTAGGATTTTCTTCGTCACCATCTTCAGTAATATCTTCGATACTAATGCGACCAGGAGGAATATTCTCGGTAGTAATAATTTTTACTTTAGGTGACTGTGGAGCAAGAGTAGGGCTATAACATTTGAAGGAGACCCAGGTTCTGAAACATCAAACTCAGGTTCTGAAATTTCTAGCTTAGTTAACTGTGTATTTCAGGCTTCACTAGTGACAATTCTACCGTAATGGTTTCAATAATTATTGGTTCAGTTTGTCCTAAGTCTATTTCAAATCCTCGAGGTTGATTCACTTTAGTTTCAGATTATACCACAATAGACCTTTCAGGTTGATCTGAAGACCCAATTTCTGTTGATTTTTCACGTTCAACCTTAATTTTATCTAATTGACTCGGTGTATACTCAGGGGGTTTACCTTGCATTCTTCGTGAGTGTCATGGTATTTCAACCACAATTAATTTTAATTAAGAAATCAAAAAATGTCAAGAAATCACACCTAAACCCTCTAAAAATTAAAAACAAACAAATGAACATGTGCTAGCAAATCTAAGAGTCAAACCACACAAACAATTTTTCCACAGTGAAATCACTAGTTGGTGATGAAAACCAACATCGCAGAAATTAATATGAAAATATAGAGGATAGAACCAGTTACCCTCACAACCTACTTAATGAAACACTTTGGTGCAAGTAACTCCACCTATGCCATCTTGAGTGAAGATTACCCTCCAAAAATTCCAAGTGATTCTAGTCAACGTCTGTTCCAGGTACAGTAGAGACCCTACCATCACCTCGGGAAAGAACCCTAAGATTATGATCACTAAGGTTACCAACTATCACAATTAAACCTGGGGGACAGTTGTAGGTCCGACGTACATGCAAGGTCAAAGTAACTAAGCTCAATCCCCTTGAAATATTTTCGACATCGTAAATCTGAGGTTTACTAACAAGTGACCCCAAGTACCTTTCGAACATTGTTTATAATCCGTGCAAATCTTCTACCGTAACCAATGAAGCAGGTATGATTACTTCTCTGGGTCTGATATGACCTCGTGCTTAACTCTTGTGTAAGAAGAGATTCCAAGAGAAAAATTGTAATAATTGGATTTACTCCCTACCGCAAGATTCTACTATTTGTCTATATCTTTGGAAAGTTTACTCACTTCCCTAATCCAAAGCACTAACATGATCTATCTTGGTGGAATGAGCCCTAAAAATGTAAAAAATTCTAGATTGATTTTAATTAACGTTGTGTTATTTGGTTGTTACTTACTCAGAGGGATATGGAGGTGAAACTGATGATATTTCGACTGACTCAAAATACTCTAATGCATCAAAAATGAAATTGTGATCTTTTTCTTTCGATGAATTCCTAGTTAAGGGAAAGTGAGAGGTTCTTTAATTTTTAAAAAGTAATGCAAAACTCATAATCCCAAAACGTTCTTTTTCATGAAATGCCAATTTTATTTTGAAAATTATTCAGTCGCAGAAACTAAAAATTTCAATTCACTTAAGTCAAATAACAATCAAAATCTCTTTCGCAAACAATCACTTACAATTATTCAAATCTGATATAAAAACCAATAAAACTTTAGAAAGAAAATTCCATAATGAATACTCCTAATTAATGATACCTACGAATGCAATTATGAAAACTTCAAACTGCCAAAAAAAAAAAAAAAAAAACGAGGAAAAATTGAATTATTTTTATATTCAACAAACATAAGTACTTTTCATAAAAACACTACTTCTTTGAGAAAACCCTAACTTCACTAATCTAGAAGATCCTTCACAAATAAGAAAAAAAAAAATTCTCAAACAAGTAAGATTAATAAAAAAATCTGGTGTGTTTGACAGAAAAAGACAAGGAAACAAAGATTTCAAATGGAAACCTATCCTTTTTTGATGAATCAACAAATAGACCAGATCAAACCCAACTCAAAAATGTGAATAGGACGAATTCAAAAAATGCTTCACTATGGCACTCAACCAAATTCTTTCTAAAGATAAAAACAAGCAAAATGACCATTTAGAAATTAAAAACTAGACTATGATCACAAGAAATATTATTTTTTCAAAGATTTCAAAGGGTTGCGCAGGTATTCAATTCAATCCAGTGCGCATGTACACTGTTACTAAGAGAAAGTTGTGCAAATATGCGCTCTGTTTCTGAAACAAAACTGTATAGGTCAAGGAAGATTCAAAAAAAATAAAATCAAGGCTTATCAACCTAGAGGATCTAAAAGGTCTTAATTTTGCCAACATTCAGATGTAGTCAAACAAGAAAAATGGAAAGCAAACCCAAGAAAAAACTAGAGAACTAAGACGTTCCATAGTGGAGTCACCAATTTGTTATGTAGACAAATCCCTTCTGCGGACGAAAATGATATCCCTATATTCCTAAAGGAAAACAAGAAACAAACTTACATAAGAATAGCTCTTTCCCTAAGCTAACTACGTTTAAATCATTAAAATATGAGAAGGAGAGTGTGCTCTTACCTCTTTTCAAAATGCTTGATGAAGATCCCTAAATCGTCCCAATGTAGCTCCTCAATTCTTTGATGAGATCTAAAAACACAAACATACAAGGAATCAAATGCATATGCAATATAATGATCTAAAACAAGCTTAATCTAATGATCAAGGGGATTAGAAATTGAAATTACTTTCATGAATACATAAAAAGCATAAACTATTCATCACTTCAATAAAATAACACAATGAGAAAAAGGATTCAAATTAATTCATAGATAAAATAAGATCCTTATAACCATGCCTTGATTTCATGAGGTTCCTCCCAAATTCCTAAAATCCTTCTCCTTGGATGATAACCTTCCCAATCCAAAATTACCAAAATAAGACTACCTTTTGTGAACTCCCCTGACCCTCTGGACTCTACTCAATTTATAGGACAAGTGGAGGAGATTTCAAATCCACAAAAGAGGGATGAGATCCATTAATAGTGGGATTAGGGTTCCTTGGTACAAGGGAATTAGTTCCATGTTCAGAGGGGTTTGGCTCAAACAGATATGACCTAGAAGCTTCTAGAACTTACTTTTTATTTGTACTTTTCATTGAGTCATGTGCGTAGTCTGCAATGGAAGACAGAGCACAATTTTACGCAGGTTTCAATGGAAGAAATTGTGCATGCCCAAAAACTGACTAGGAAAAGTGTGCAAGTCATTCTAAATAGATTAAAAAGCCATTTTACCCAAAATTCATGATTTGTTCAAGGAATATAGATATTTGACTTGCAAGGGAGTGCATTGAAACATGTGTATGGCTGGAAAGAGATCCATTTTAATTGTCAAATGTCGTGGTGAAAAAATGACGGGTAACACCACTTCAACAGGATGAGTTGGCAGGTAGTTAATAAGAGAGATATAGAAAAATGACTTAGTTAAGTCAATCAATTTGTGTTAGTGGGCTAGTAGTATATTTGTATGCAAGTTGGAGGCTAAGATCTAGCTGTCTAGAGGTGTTATCTTTAGTGAAAGTCAATTATCAAAGCTCTAGTCTAGAATAGAGTTAGTATGAGTTTAGTTGAGTAGTTATAATTGTTGTTAACTCATTGCACTCCGAGTTAACTGGTAAATTTATTAAAAATAGCCCTATTCATGCATGTTATTTGAATTGCCTAGTGAAGTGGAAGGAAAAGGCACAATTGTAATTATTATTGTATACTAGTGAGTGTACAAAGTTTGCACTTAGCATGTGATCTTATTCTCTTGGAATTGTGCAAGGAAATAGGAGGAAGCAAGAGGCCTATTTTGGCTACGTATTGGCCCGAACAGAGTAAGGAGGGGATTAAAATTGCAATACATATTGAACTTCAAGAATTGAAGCAGTCATTGTAATTGATCATTATTCTCATCTGATATAATACAAACAGAGAAGTGTTCTTCCCAGTTGGGTTCCCAGTAAAAACTTTGTGCATTATGATTGAATGATTGCATGTGTTTTTATTGTCAGTTTTCCTTCTGCGGAATTTAGTAGAATAAATTTTTGTCTATTGATTTCAGTGTGTGTTAGTACCCTATAAATTATAGGATCTCAAGGTGACTGGATACTTCATATTTTGTGCAAGGTTTTCATTATTTAAAGGCTTTTAAAAATTAAAATGATTTCAAATAAAAATAAAAAAATAAAAGTGGGTATAAAAAAAATAAAGAAAAAGAAAAGAAAAATAATGAAAATAAAAAAAAGGATAAAAAGAAAGAAGAACCCCAAAAGAGAAATAAAACTAAAAGTGATGCAAGTTCAAATGCCACTACTCTTTAGACAGGTTTGTCTAGTCATTTAGTTTAATCATGATTGGAGATTTTTCAATCTCTATTGATAGGTTAGAAAAATAAATATTTGCCAAACTGTTGATAGGTTACAATTCTCGTTTCAGATAATTCGCTTCTAATCCTGATCCCCTTAAATCTTACCCCTTCCTCAGTATCAATTCATATTGTTTCTCCCTTCTCTATTCCCCTTCTATTGCAGCTCATTCCCCATTGCAGGTGAATCAGAGAGTGAAAAATCAAATGATGCCTCCCAAGGCAGATCAGCAGCCTTTCAATCCCATGGTCTACCCCCAGGTAGACTTGGACCATATTCCCCTAGCTGATAGTGATTACAATATCCATGAGACAAAGTCAGACGTCGACCTATTTGATGTCTATTGTTGGCTCGAGGATAAGCTCCTTGACGAACCAGATGGTATCAGCATGTGGAAGACCAAGCTTTAACATTACATATTCCCTAGAACTCATAGCTGCCCTGAGCTAATTAGGAAATTTCAGTCTTTCTATGACATTAAGCAAAGAGAAATAGTGAACTATGCAGGAGATATTTTGTTTTATATAAATGCCCCATCCATTTAGGGGATCTTGCAAGCCCCCATTGTTGAGAACACTGTCCCTTTTTCATATGAGGCCCTTATAGGACTATACCAAGGATTAGATTTTTCCAGTAGGGCCAAAACCTTGAAGCTTTTCATGACTCCCAATGCATCAATGTCTATCACAAATCCCCCATATCCATCATCCACCTTACCGAAAAGGGCCCAGCACATTGTCACTACACTATATTATTTGTTAGGTTATCGTAGTGATCAGTGGATAGATGAATCCATAATTGGTTTCTTTTATATCCTCTTTGCAAATGTTAAGCCCACTATTATGTTCAACTATGCTCAGTTCCTTGCTAATGAAATCCATGATCAGTTCTTGAAATTTCAAACAGAAGTGGTATTCAAATACACGTTTGTGTTGGTGTACATGTTTACCTGTTTTCAATCCAGCAAGTTTGAATTCGACATGATAAAGCAAGGTGAAGACTCTCAATCCCAATATTTCATTTTTTGGACAACTCTATTGAGAAAGGAGCATGAAGACTATTCATACAAGAGCTTTGTATACCTATTTGTTCACCCAGCAATCAGTGCACTCATCAGCACCACAGAGCCCAGGGTCAGTGAGGAAATCAAGAAAGTGATGCAGTTGACAGAGCAGATCAGGATAGCAGACTAGTATCGCTAACAAAACTACACGGAGATCGGGGTTTATGGCAGCGAATTGGCCCCCTATAAACTATCCAAATACCTCTCCATGAGGATCTTTGCCCTTGAGTATATCAAACAAATGATAGATGTTGATGAGGTGCAATTTGTTTCAGCCAAGAAGAAGTCACAATTTAGGATCAAATCCCAAATTGGCCCATTCATCTGCAACAGCAGGGCAGCAGGGGGAGAGGCAGATAAAATACTAAAAGAGATGAAATTCACACACATTTTCACCTGGTCCTATGATCCAATGGGGATCATCTCCAAGAAGAGGGTGGAAAACAAGTCCACACCCCATACCCACAAACTGGATATAGAGAAGTACATGAACCAAGAAGAATGGGTGGCAGACACACTCCAGAAGGCTGAAGAGCAGGTCATCTCTACTTCAGGAGTCCAAACACCAACTCCACAAGAGAGGAAGGCAGCAGGAGTTCAAGATTACAAAGGAAAGAAGCCTGAAAAGGAAATAGGAAGTAAGAGGACTAGGAAGGATCAAACAGACATGGACATTGATTCCTCCACTCAGGAGTTCAAAATGAAATATAGGAAGAGAGCCAAGATCAGCATGGGCCTTGACCAAGGAAATGAGAAAAACCAGCAAAATGTCATCACAATTTGGGATTCACCAAGTTCATCTTTAGCAAGTGGCCACCCGATCTTCTCCACATCCTCTGCCACCATGCTATTCCAACAGCATAATGTGCAAACTCCCACATCTTCTTCCACTGCAGAACAAAAGGAGGAAGACATTTATGACACATTCAGGGAGATCAAGAGAAGGAATGTGGTTCTCAAGGCCAACACCTACAATCAATTTTGGAAACAAACAAGCAGCTCCCAGAGTAGACTCCTATCATCCTTTGACTCTGAGAAGGGAAGGATGAGGATGGAATTCTTGGAGGCACAAGTTCCTCAACCCAAAGGTGTAGCAGACTACAAGAAGACATCTTTTGACGTTGATGCAAAGAACATCCACCCAATAGACTAGATGGAGATGCACAAGGAGACTGGGGAAATGATCTCCTCCACCCTAACTAGCACATCCATGAGCCTCTCAAAACTACAGGTGACTTTTTCCAACGCACAGTCATAATTAAAGTTGGAAAAGGTCTCCGCCATGGCCAAATATTCAAAGATAAAATCTCTAGAGGATTTAGTGATACAGCTCGAGTACAATCCACCAAACATAATAGTGGCACAAACCCTCGTGAGGAAGAATAATGCTTACATACTTGCTTTGAGGAGGCAGCTTAAGATGCCAGTAATGGAAGACCCTATGGCCAAGTAGATAGAAGCAACTAAAACACAAAAGATAGAAATGATGCAATTAATTGTTGAACAAACAGAGAAGATCAAGAAAATGGAGAATAAGATGGGAAAAATGATCAAAGAAAGATAGAAATAAATAAGGGATGCAGTGAATGGAGCAGAAAAATAAGCAGCTAAGGCCTCTATCCCCCTACAAGTGGTTCCTCCCACAGTGATCCCAGCAGCCACAACATCCACGAGAGCACCGGGGGAAATTATTGAGCAGCTAGCCAAGGCGATGGAGAACATGTATTTACAGTCAGTGGACATAAAAAGGTTGCAGAATCAACTCAGTGACCTGTTGGAGCAACTCAAAGGGTAAGAATCTGCACATGCCACGGAGTTGCATATTAGCAAAAAGCTAAATGAGAACTTGCATAAGTCTCTTCAGGAGTCCTCAATTGGCTGCATGATGGGAAGGGTGAAACAAATCATATGGTTGGATATAATTGAGTCTGTAAATGTTATATGGCCCGCAATTCAGATAATTTTTTAGCAAGGGGATCTAATTGAGGTAGTGAAGGTTGCCATTGAGTAAACGAATGAGGAACTTGGAGACAAGCCCCAAACTACCAACAACATCATCAGATCCCTGAATTCCAAGAGAACCCATGAATTGGATCAACTGGAAGTGGCTGACAGAACAACCTCTATTCTTGAATTTAAAAGGGTGTTGAATAAGAATATTTTGGTCACACAATTAGAAGAAAGATGCCATTAGCTAGAGATTGGGGTGAGAAGGTTTTTCAACAGGATTGAGCCACTGAACAAAGGATTTTTTCCTTCCTTGTTTGTTATCAGTGATAAATTGATGCCCAGGACTGATTATGTAAAGAGGCTGATAGATATCTCTGAGGACATAGCCAAGCTCACAAATCTAAAGAACACCATCACTGAGAAAGCATTCTATGAAGTCATTAACAACAATGTCTTCATACAGCACGAGGTGAAACACATTTTTCAGCTAAAACCAACATTTGTAAAGTACACCAAGACTGATGAAGTGTACAGGAAGCTGAACAAGACCAAGATCCCGACTCCAGAGAGTTGGGAAAATCTATGCAGGCTCCAGGAAGGATGACAATTCAGATCAGTGATGAAGTTGGCAGCTCAGTGAATTTTCAGTGTCAACACATCCAGTTTATCAAATCCACCAGCACAGCAGACCACCATATCGTTAGGTAATAACTCCACAAGGACGTCGGGCACCTGCCAAGAGGGCAGTCACAATGAAGGGACACTTCCACTTCTACTTCGTACATATTTCTATAAATAGTCACAACGCGTCCATGCATGAGACGCGTAGACCCATTTTCAATTACTCTTATAGTAAATGAACCGATTGCCCTTAGATAACGGCAAGCCAGTGCAAATAGTTTAAATCTAAGTGTTCATTTTGTAACAAGGGTTGGACCATGGTTTTGTAAGCACTTTTCATTAAAAGTATTCATACTTTTCAAGCTGGAGCATCAATAAAGAGATCGTTCTGCAAGATTCATGTGTTGTGTTGTTCTAGTGATGTTTTTCATTATTCATGTTTAATTTTTTCGCACTGTAATCTTTTCATGTGTTTCATTTATAATTCTATTTGTAAAGCAAGAAGGTTAGATTAATATTTTTTGTTTCAAAGTACCTTAATTCTTACTGTCTTTACAAGTTCAATGTTTTCTTCTGATGTATGGTTTAAGAATTCTTAGTTTCTCTTAAGTCATTACTAAAAGCACCTTTCTCCATCCCATAATTCCACTCAGCTATAAACACCAGTATTCGCAGCTAGCTTGCCTTGCATTTGCTTTGGGATTTGGTGTGTACACCCAGCATATTTTGACTCCATAGCCCAATGGAAACTATTTAGAGAAACCACCTTAAATCCAACCACGAACAATCAAACAAAAACAATTCCTGCACTCAATTTAACTAGCCTAATATCAGTAAATTCAAACGAATCTAAATCTTATAGAGAGATCCCTATCTGAGTCTAGGAGGGCTAGATCATGGGCTTCAAGCGATTTTGATGTTGTGCTTTATATTTTAGTCTTGATAATCTTCTGAATTATAGAGTGATAACATAATGGCAACCATACTGGGGACCATAACTAAAAATTTTTAAATTTTCATCCGAATTCAGCGAACCCCAGCTAAAAAATCACTGAACGATAAAACTTTCTTTTAAAAATTGGTTTCTTCCAATATTCAATAATCATTTGTTTGTGATTTTGAGCTAAGTTCTGGCTCCCAAAAGAATATCCACTAGATCTCATCCAAATCCAAATCCTCCTCCTATCGTAGATAATCCCGAGAAAATATTGAGAAAGCTTCCCTGAACAGAAAGTCCAACTAGTTGCAGGGTTCTCCATAGATCTAGCTCCTTACTTGATAGCTTTGTCACTTTGCAAGACATTCAATTTGATTTGCATTTCGAAATAGGTCTATTCATAACCAAATCTCAGAATTGGACTAACCTTACAGTATTTTATCCATCCATTTTTCGTACCTCTATCCATCCTACTTCACCCACCGTTCGTCTTCCTCCACCAATAATGGCATCCAGATATGCCCCATTGGTGCTACTAGTCCTTTTGCCCCCTATGCCCCAAGACTACCAGTCCAAGATTCCAAAATTTGATAGCATTGGTTCTGTGATAGCCCAACAACATATTGAAAAAATGAATGATTGTTTCGACCTACAAGAAATTGATGATGACAGTGTCGCATTGAGAATTTTTGCCCAGAGTTTAGGGGGTGAAGTCAGGAAATGGTTTAAGGATCTAACTCCTAATAGTATTCATGATCTCCCTAATTTCCACCAAGCATTTATAAACTGATGGGAAGTCAAGAAAACTGCAGATTCTATCAGAGTATGAAACTATCAAAAGATCCCTCGAAGAGAGTGTGCAAGACTACTATGCTATATTTAACAGCTTATATAACACAATCCCTGCTAATATGAGACCACCCCAAGGGATATTGCTACTTAAATTCCTATATGGATTTGACCTATACATGGCCTATCAGCTTAGGGAAAGATACTCATCAACCTTGGAGGAAATGCAGAAGAATGTTATGAGCGTAGATGCTAACTTGTTACCTAAAAGGGCTAGGATGAGGACCGAGAGGAGATTCATAATAAGACAAGAACCCGTAGCCTCTACATCTGATGCCAAGATTAAAAATTTGGTGAGGACTATGGAAAGGATGAGTTTGAATGAAAGAGAAATACCCAAAGACAATCAACCAGCACCCTAAAACAGGAATCAAAACCCAAGAAGAAACCCTCCACAAATTAGGCAGAGAGAGAAAAGGGGTCCTGATCAGCAGATCAGGCCTCCCTTTCAACAAAATTATGTTGATCATAACGAAGGGATAGTGGAGGAAGAGGAGGAAAATCATATAAATATTATGGGAATCAATTAAGAGGATAATGTCTTCCTCACTGAAGAAGAGCAGGACTTGTTTTCACTAGCCCAAGCTGACCTCATGCCCAAAGAATCAAATGACCACAAACTGGGTTTTGAGGATGCCATTATGGAATTCCACAGACAGTAAAACTTAAGGCGCAAAAAGGATTTGGACAATTTAAATAAAGGTAATTCAGAAAACTCTGTCAAGAAAGTTTCTAAACCTGAAGCCAAGAAAACAATTGAAAACGCTAAGAAAAATTTTAATAATTCAAAAAAAAAAACATAGAGAACAGTGTCAACAAATTAGTAGAAGTTCCTACCAGAAACCCTTAGAAGGACATCCCCAGTACAAGAAAACAGACTGAAGTTACCCAAAGAATAGAGGCTGAAAGGATTGATATGTTAAACCTACTAAGAAATCAAACTCCCTTCAGTATTGAGAGCGAACTTGCGAAGGTAAATATTTCTATCCCTCTCACTGAATTGGTCAAAAAAAAAATCTACAGTTCTCAGGCCCTCAAAGTTTTAAATATAGGGGATATTACAAACACTTTCATATTGAGTGATGACCAGCCTCAAATATTTTTTGGGCTAGAGGTTGATGGCAAACCACAAGAAGGAGGGGTTCCCCCATTTTATGTTATTTTAAATGTTTATGATAAAATACTTCATAACGCCATGTTGGATTCTAGTGCCTCACACAACCTTATGCCCTAAGATGTCATGGAGAAGCTCAACCTCGAAATCACTAGACCCTACAGAGATTTATACTCTTTTGATTCTAGGAAAGTTAAGTGCCTAGGCCTGATCAAGGACCCTGTGTCAGTCTAGCTCAAATAGCTGCCAAGATTTTAGTGATGGATATTGTTGTGGCAGACATTTCCCCAAAATACGGAATGATTTTATCTCGCTCATGGGGGGGGCGGGGGAATTACAAGGAACTCTGCAACAAGACATGACTTATGCTACGATTCCGGTGTTTGGTCAATCGAGGAAGCTTTATAGAGAAACATTGATGAAGTACATGGTAAGTAGCCAAGAAAATCCTCACAACTACCCTCTGTACTCTATTCACACTGACCTGGATTCTTTCATTTTGTATTATGATGGAATCATTGATTCACAGATTTCCCAAGTAGAAAATGATCCCACAGAAAAAACTGACATTCAAACCCAAATAGAGCAACCATATCATGCCCATGAACCTCTTTGGAACATGAGTTTTGATGGCTCATGTGGCCAAGTTGGCTCTGAGGCAAGAATCTGGGTGTATAACACAGGAGAAAATAGTGAACAAGGTCATTCATACAAATTAAATTTCCAGTGCACAAACAATATTGCCAAGTATGAAGCCCTAATTTTGGGATTACAAATGTTGAAAAAATTAGGAGCAAGGAGGATCTCTGTGCAGGGTGATTCCGAGCTAGTCATTAAATGGGTTAAAGGGCTATATGCAGCCAAACACACTGGACTGAGAGCTTATATAAATGTTGTCCTTGATTTTTTGAGGACCTTCGAGGAATATGATTTGGCAGTCATTCTCAGAAACCAAAATTTCCTAGCCAATGGCCTGGCTGTTTTAGAAAGCACATGTAAACTACCTCACCCAAACAAGCAACATAAAATTGAGGTCAAACACCGTCCTTCAATACCAAACAACATGAGGTACTGGCAGGTTTTGGGAAGTGATAAACAAATTGAGAGATTCCTGCAATCTAGAGATGAATTTGAAGACAGTAATGTGGATATATATTGTGAGGAAGACAGTCTTATCAAGGTACAAACCACTGAGGAAACACAAGTCGTTGTTCTGGAAAACATTGTTCTAGATGTAAATACTACTGTAAATATTCCAGCTCACAACACTGTATATAATAACGATAAACAAAAAGACTTGGAAAAAGAGGAATTTGAAATACTCCAGCTTAAAGACAATAATCTACCTAGAGGGCTAGTCCCTTTAGAAGAATTATTTTACTTTAATGATGTGGCCAAAAAACCCAAAATAGAGCCAACTGAAACAAACATTGAGGAATGTAATATAGGCACAGAACAGAACCCCAAAATCATCAAACTATCTAAATCTCTGCCTGCTATTACAAAGAATTATTCAAGGAATTTATTGATGTGTTTGCATGGAGCTATGAAGATTTGAATTCCCATGACACCAACATAATTCAACACAAGATTCCAATTAAATAAAATCAAAAACCATTCAGATAGAAATTGAGAAGAATAAATCATGTTTTAATACCTTTAGTTGAGAAATATATTAAGAAGATGTATGAAGCAAAAATTATAGTGCCACTCAGATACTCCGAATGGGTTTCCAATATTGTCCCAACTAGGAAGAAAATAGGCGATATTAGACTCTGCATTTACCTCATAAACCTTAATAAGGTATCTCTTAAGGATAACTACCCTTTACCTAAGATGGATCACATATTACAAAGGGTAGTGCGTTCCAGCAGGATATCTTTGTTAGATGGCTTCTCTGGTTACAATCAAGTGTTAGTGCACCCTAGTGACCAAGATAAGACAACTTTTACTCCTCCTTGGGGGACTTTCATGTATGTGAAAATTCCCTTTGGACTAACGAATGTTGGAGCTACCTTTCAAAGGGCCATGGACATTGTATTTTCTAATGACATTGGCTACTTTATTGTGATTTATTTGGATGACATCACGGTGTTTTCTAAAACCGATGAAGAATATTTAACACACTTGAGACGAGTTTTTGAAAAATGTAGAAAATTTGGACTCTCCCTGAATCTTAAGAAGACATTGTTTGGATTATAAGAAGGAAAATTTTTAGGCCATATTATCTCTAAGGATGGAATCAGAATTGACCCTAGAAGAACTGAACGAATATTGAAAATCAGCCATCCCAGAAATTTGAAATAACTCCAATCCTTCATTGGTAAAATCAACTTCCTAAAGAGATTTATACCTAACTTGGGAGAACTTTTAAGGAACATCACTAACATGATAGATAAGGGATCAGAAATAAAGTGGACCTTAGAAGAAAAATAGTCTTTTGACTTGGTCAAGCTAGCATTGACAAAGGCCCCAGTACTAATCAGTACGGATTTCACTAAAGATTTCATTATTTTTTCTTTTGCCTCTGAACATACTATTGTTGTTATTTTTCTGCAAAAAAACTGTGAAGGACAAGAACATCCAATAGCTTTTTTCAGCAAGGTATTAGGAGATTCATCTTTGAAATATAATATCATGGAAAAACAGGCTTTTTCATTGGTTAAAGCGCTGAAAGATTTTAGAGTCTATATTTTACATTCACATATCATTGCTTGTTCAAAATCCAGTTGTCAAAGACATTCTAACACAAAACGATCCTGATGGCAAAAGAGGGAAATGGATTGCAGTGATCCTAGAGTACGATTTGGAAATCAAGCCTACCAAGTTGATCAAAGGCCAAGGAATAGTTGAATTGATGGAAAAATCTAATTTACACGCACTAGACATCAACATGGTACACGCACTAGATGATCAAGAGGAACTGTCTAATCTGAATGCTCCTCTTGGTTTATCTAAAACAAACGCTAGATTTCTAAAACTCAAATCTGTTAAATTCTGCATTATGGAAAATGTTTTGTATTGGAAAGATATCGAAAGTGTTTTGCTTAAATGTTTATTAAAGGATGATGCAGATAGAGCAATGCAGGAGTTCCACGGAGGTGACTGTGGTGGCCATCTCTACTGGAAAACCACTGCTAACAAAATCATGAGAGCTAATTTTTATTGGCCCACCATTTTTCTTGATGTCCATAGGATGGTTACTGCCTATCATAAATGTCAAATCTTTGAAGGAAAGAGGAAGCTACTGCCCTTACCCCTAAAACCTATTTCTGTAGAAATCCCTTTCCAGTAGTGGGGATTAGACTTTATAGGATAAATTCACCCTCCATCCTCTGCTCAACACAAATGGATCCTTACTAGTATAGATTGTTTCACCAAATGGATAGAGGTCACCCCGTCTAGGAATGCCACCGACTTCGTCATCATAAAATTCCTAGAAACCAGCATCCTTTCTAGATTTGGTTGTCCTAGGAAAATCATTACAGACAATGTTGCAACCTTCAGATCTAAAAAGATGTTTTATTTCTATCACAGATATCATATAACATTGGGGCATTCAACATCCTACTACCCTCAAGGTAATGAACTGGATGAATCTTCAAATAAAATCCTGGTGAACATCATTAAAAAGCCTTTGGAGGAGAATAAGAAATCATGGCACAATAAGTTGATCAACGCTCTATGGGCTTATAGGCTCACCATAAAGAAATCAATTGGTATGTCTCCATACCAATTGGTTTATGGAATGGATGAAGTGTTTCCTTCTTCCTTGGGAGTTCCAGTAATGAAGATAATCCAAGAGATCCAAGTTGAACCAAATGACATTCAAAGGAGGATTAGTGACACCATTCAGCTGCAGCAGTCCAGAGAAGAGGTTTACAACAGAACCCAAATGATGCAAGAGAATATCAAAAATATCTTTGACAAAAGAACCAAGGCCAACGATTTCAGTCTACGTGACAAGGTTCTGAAATGGGATTGCAGAAGGGAGGATAAAGGCAAGCACGGAAAGTTTGATAATATTTGGCAAGGTTCATACATCATTCATGATTTTAGTGGAAATAATTCTTACTTTCTCAAAGAGTTGAATGGTAACTAAGTATCTGGAAGTCATGTCGATGGCAGGATGCTAAAACATTATTTCTTTTAAACTCAGGTTAAATTGTCATCATTGTAAATACCTCAGTCTTATAGTTTTCAATAATTCATTGGACGAGGTTGAAGCCCGAAGTGAAGGCCCTAAGCCCAGTTTGATGAGAAGATATAAAAACAGAAAGGAAATCAGTTGAAAAATAAAGGAAAGTAGTTTAAAATGTTGCATAAAAAGGAGCATCCAAGGCTACTGGTCTCAAGTTCTTGACACTTCCATTGAAGAAGTGCCATCCCCAGCTAGAGCCACAGTTAGTACCCTGTAAATTATAGGATCTCAAGGTGACTAGATACTTCATATTTCATGCAAGGTTTTCATTATTGAAAGGCTTTTCAAAATTCAAATGATTTAAAATAAAAAGGAAAACTAAAATAGAAAATAAAAAGAAAGAAAAGAGTGTATAAAAAAAATAAAGAAAAAGAAAAGAGAAAATAATGAAAAGAAAAAAAGAAAAAAAAGAAAGAAGAACCCCAAAAAAGAAATAAAACTGAAAGTGTTGCAAGTTCAAATGCCACTACTCTTTATATAGGTATGTTGAGTCATACAGTTTAATCTTGATTGGACAGTTTTCAATTTCTGTTGATAGGTTAGAAAAAAAATATTTGCTAAACTGTTTAATCTTGGATTATCAGTAGATAGGTAGAAAATGAGATTGGTTCAACAACTTAATTTGTACCAATAGGAAAAATAATGGATAGGGGTTAGGTTAGAATTTTAAAAGAAAATTATCAGGGTCTACAAGTCTAAATGCACCCTGCAAAGGAAGAAAAAATGTTAGATGAGTAGGTCGGGTAGGCAGATGTGCAAAGGAGGAAGAAGCGAAAGGAATAGGTCAAATGGATACTTCAAATTCCTTTGAGGCTAAATCTATTTTATCCTAAGCCTGTGCAAGTCCCACCAAGGACCAAATTGAAATTCGCATCGGCCAAATTGCAAAAATCCCTTACCATTCATTCATTTCCCAAAATCCTCCGATCACAACTAAATCGCTCGATTTGCATTTTGCGATGTTAGCGGGTCCCACCTCCATGCCACATCACTTCCCCCTCCTTGCACTTCACACATTGCAAGTGTAATAGGATAGCGCTAATGAAAATGGTAAAGTCTGCGATCTAGGGCTACGGGTGGTCCCACCTTCCCTACCACGTCACTTCCCCCTCCTCGCACTTCGCACTTCGCAAGTTTAAACATTTAAATCAGCGGCTTACAACTAAATCTGTTGATGTGCGATTTGTGATAGCCATGGGGCCCTCCCCACCACATCACCTCCCTCTCCCCACACTTCGCACTTCATTAGGGGAATTTTGAGGTCTAAAATGGGCCTCCTAAGAAAAATGTACAACCAAAATACACTTTATAAGAACCAATAGGATTCAAGATGATGGTGTCAACCATGGGGGATGATTCACCATTTTTTAAGTAAAAGGGTAAAAAGATTAAAAAACAATAAAGTAATAAAACTACTTTTTCAACTTATCTCCCAAATTTTATACCCAATTTTGAGTGGGAGTACTCGTTGGATGAAAAATTTAATTCCCCATCCAAGGAGTACCCATGTTGCATACTTTTGATAGACTCTATTACATGAAAAATGAGAAATACATGAAAAAATGTGGTTGCAATCATGTTTTTCATGTATTTCACATTTTTCGTGAAGAAGAATCCATCGAAAGTATGCAACATGGGTACTCCTTGGAAGAGGGATTAAATTTTGCATCCAACAAGTACTCCCGCTCGAAATTTGAGTAAAAAATTTTGGAGATAAGTTGAAAATACAAGTTGAAAAAGTATTTTTTTCATTTTTCCCTCTAAAATTTGATGTTGTAATCAAATATTATTTTATTATTTCCACTATTATTTTATAATTTCCTTAGGAGGCCCATTTTAGACCTCAAAATTCCCCTAATGCGCAAGATTTAAGTTTTACCCCTACTACTCATAACTAAATCCTCCGACGTGCAATTTGTGATAGTCGTCAGGTCCCACCTCCTCGCCGCATCACACATTCCCCCCGATGCTCATCCCCTGACATGGTCCCGCGGTACCATCACATTAGCTCTAAACACCTCTCAGCTTACCCTCCATCTCCGCCCCTCACCTCGCCATCGACGGCCCTCGATTCATTTCAACCCCCCTTCAGCCATCGGACGTTAACAAAGCGGGGGGGGGTCCGAAATGGGCGGTTATATCCATTACCACCTCCTCCTCCACGTGACGCACTCCCACTGTTTCACACCCCCCTTTGCCGCTTACCACCTGAGCCCTCCTCCAAAAAAAAATTTCCGCTATCTCTCCAAACCGCGCTCACCCTATGACCATTGCCAATGTCGCCACGCCACATCGTCCATCACCTGTCCACTTCCCCCTGTCACATCCCCTCCCACCAATAGCCACATGTTAAAACCCGAATCCACTGCGGCACCAAAGTTTGCATTGATTTCACTATTGAATTGCTACAGGTTATGAGATAACAAACAACTACAGAGGAAATCACGAATAGCCACTTGGGTTGAATGGTAAATTGCACATCAAATAAGGAAAAATCAGCGCTTTGTGAGCCTAGTTACAATTCTCGTTTCAGATAATTCGCTTCTGATCCCAATCCCCTTCGGTCTTACCCCTTCCTCAGTATCAATTCATATCGTTTCTCCCTTCTCTATTCCCCTTCTATTGAAGCCCATTATCCATTGCAGGTGAAACAGAGAGTGAAAAATCAAATCATGCCTCCCAAGGCAGATCAACATCCTTTCAATCCCATGGTCTACCCCCAGGTAGACTTGGACCGTATTCCCCTGGCTGACAGTGATTACAACATCCATGAGACAGAGTTAGACCTTGACCTATTTGATGTCTACTCTTGGCTCAAGGATAAGCTCCTTAACGAAGCAGATGGTATCAGCCTATGGAAGACCAAGCTTCCAAATTACATATTCCCTAGAACCCATAGTTTCCCTAAGCTAATTTGGAAATGTTAGTCTTTCTATGACATTAAGCAAAGAACCATAGTGAACTCTGCAGGAGAGATTTTGTTTTCTATAAATGCCCCATCCATTCAAGAGATGTTACAGGCCCCCATTGTTGAGAACACTGTCCCTTTTTCATATGAGGCCCTTGTAGGACTATACCAAGGATTAGATTTTGCCAGCAGGGCCAAAACCTTGAAGCTTTTCATGACTCCCAATGCACCAATGCCTACCATAAATCCCCCATATCCATTATCCATCTTCCCGGAAAGGACCCAACACATTGTCAATACACTATATTATTTGTTAGGTTATCATAGTGATCAGTGGATAGATGAAGCCATAATTGGTTTCTTGTCTATCCTCTCTACAGATGACAGGCCCATTGTTATGGTCAACTATGCTCATTTCCTTGCTGATGAAATCCACGATCAGTTCTTGAAATTTCAAACAAAAGGGGTATTCAAATACACCTATGTGTTGGTGTACATGTTTACCAGTTTTCAATCCAGCAAGTTTGAATTCGACATGATAGAGCAAGGTGAAGACTCTCAATCCCAATCTGTCATTTTTTGGACAACTCCATTGAAAAAGGAGTAGGAAGACTATTCATACAAGAGCTTTGTAGACCTATTTTTTCACCCAGAAATCAGTGGACTCAACAGCACCATAGAACCCAGGGTTAGTGAGAAAATCAAGAAAGTGATGCAGTTGACAGAGAAGATCAGGACAACAGACTGGTATCTCTACCAAAACTACATGGAGATCAGGGTTTAAGGCAGCGTATTGGCCCCCTATAAATGACCCAAATACCTCTCCATGAGGATCTTTTCCCTTGAGTATATCAGACAAATGATAGATGATGATGAGGTGCATTTTGTTTCGGCCAAGAAGAAGTCACAATTTAGGATCAAATCCCAAATTGGCCCATTCATCTGCAACAGCAATGCAGTAAGGGGAGAGGCAGATAAAATACTGAAAGAGATGAAATTCACACACAGTTTCACCTAGTCCTATGATCCAATGTGGATCATATCCAAGAAGAGGGTGGAAAAAAAGTTCACGCCCTACACCCATACCCACAGACTAGAGATAGAGAAGTACATGAACCAAGAATAATGGTTGGCAGACACACTCCAGGAGGCTAAAGAGCTGATCATCTCTACTTTAAGAGTCCAAACACCAACTCCACAAGAGAGGAAGGCGACATGAGTTAAAGATGACAAAGTAAAGGAGCTTGAAAAGGAAATAGGAAGTAAGAGAACCTGGGAGGATCAAATAGACATGGACATCGAATCCTCCACTCAGGAGTTCAAAATGAAATATAGGAAGAGAGCCAGGATCAGCATGGGCCTTGACCAAGGAAATGATAAAAACCAGCAAACTATCATCACAATTGGGAATTCACCAAGTTCATCTTCAGCAGGTGGCCACCCAATATTCTCCACATCCTCTGCCACCATGCCATTCCAACAGCATAATGTCCAAACTCCCACATCTACTTCCACTGCAAAACAAAAGGAGGAAGACATCTATGACACATTCAGGGAGATCATGAGAGGGAATTAGGTTCTCAAGACGAACACCTACAATCAATTTTGGAAACAAACAAGCAGCTCCCATAGTAGACTCCTATCAGCCTTTGACTCTGAGAAGGGAAGAATGAGGATGGCATTATTGGAGGCACAAGTTCCTCAGCCCAAAGGTGTAGCAGACTACAAGAAGACATCTTTTGAGTTTGATGCAAAGAAAATCCACCCAATATACCAGACGGAGATGCACAAGCAGACTGGGGAAATTATCTCCTCCACCCTAACTAACACATCCATGAGCCTCTCAAAACTACAGGTGACTTTGTCCAACGCACAGTTACAATTAAAGGTGGAAAAGGTCTTTGCCATGGCCAAAGATTCAAAGATAAAATCTCTGGAGGATTTAGTGATACAGCTTGAGTACAATCCATCAAACATAGAAGTGTCACAAACCCTCGTGAGGAAGAAGAATGCCAACATAGTTTCTTTGAGGAGGCAGCTTAAGATGCCATTAATGGAAGACCCTATGGCAAGGAGATAGAAGCAACTGAAACACAGAAGGCAGAAATGATGAAATTAATTGTTGAACAAACAGAGCAAATCAAGAAAATGGAGGATGATATTGGAAAAATTATCAAAGAAAGACAAAATTCAATAAGGGATGTAGTGAAGGGAGTGGCAAAAGAAGCATGTAAGGCCACGATCCCCTTACAATAAGTTCCTCTCACAGTGATCCCAACAACCACAACATCCATAAGAGCACCGGGGGAAAGTACTGAGCAGCTAGCCAAGGTGATGGATAACATATCTTTACAATCAGCGGAGATAAAAAAGGTTGCAGAATCAACTCAATGACCTGCTGGAGAAACTGAAAGGGAAAGACTTTGGACATGCCATAGAGTTGCAGATTAGCAAAAAGCTAAATCAGAGCTTGCAAAAGTCTCTTCAGGACTTCTCAATTGGCTACATGATGGGAAGGGTGAAACAAATCATATGGTTGGATTAGTTAGGGTCCTATAATAATAGGATTCATAATTTTTAATTAGCTCTGTAAAAATCTTGAAATATTGTACATACCTTTACTTTCTGCAAATGTATTCCCATATTTCAAAAATTTAAAGAGGGTAAAAGTCCTAAAAGAAAAATCAAAGGACAAAAAGAAACAAAGATCAAGAAAGAATATTAAATATGAACCCCACTAAAATGGATCATGAAAGTGTTGCACGTTCAAATGCCACTACTATTAGTTTAATTTTGCAAATAAGATTGTGTGTAGATTGTCCTAAATGCCACAATCCATGAGGGTCAAACAGCTTAAACTTGACCTCTCATGCTTTAAATTCCATGTTGTTAGATAGACAAGAAAGATCTAGCCAAACGGTCTAATCTTGGCAGATCACTAGTTAGGTAGAGAAATAATAACGAGCTCAACAGTTTAATCTGAGCCCTTGGAAGAAATAAGGATAGAATTAGTTAGTTTGTTGTTTCAAAAAGAAAAATGAATAAGGGTTTGCAAGCTCAAATGCACCCATGTAAATGAAGAAAAAATTTTAAGGTAGTTGATGGGTAGGAAAAATCAGTTTCACAAGGCATGGATAAACATCATTTGGTATATTACTAATTTCCCTACCCATAATGTGTTCCAGTACTAAATCCTTTAGCCATAAAGACTCAGAGCATTTCTCTGACTCTTGGTGGGACCGGACCCACGTCTTAATGACTAATTGGCACCAAGGTATTGGATTCCACCTCATTGAAACCCTTCCCCTTCATAAAAAACCCTTTTTACTTAACATCACTCATTTTACCCTACTAAAACCCCTTTTCCTAAGTCAAAATGCATATTCACCTTTGGAAAAGTAAAAAACCCCTAAAAATGCACTTATCCTAAGTTTTCAAGTGTAAAATGTTAACATTGGGCCCCCACTATGAAAATCCCGCCTAAAATCACGTTTTAACACTATTCTAAGTGTATTTTATTTCCTGCATATATAATATTCCCAACCCATATTTTTATTTTAACATATGGTGTAATATTCCCCACATGTTATATATCCTGGTCCCACTATATATAACCCCCACAAGTTCTAATATCATATTTACCTGCATCCCCTTTGTTAATACATTAACCTACGCCTATCATAATAAACCTCGATTATGTATGAAACATTAATTTAATACATAATAATCTCCTGCACCATTGAAATCACCTGGCGCCATGCCATTTGACATTGCAACTTCATCGCGTCATCCTAGTCGTTCGCTTTCACCCGCTAGATCTAATGGTGGATACTGCCTATCGCATGTTTCATTGCGCGATGGTTAACCAACCCCAATGCTTGTGAAAAGCATGGTTTTCAAGGTTTCTCTCACCTCCATGCATCATATTTATGTTGGATCGCATCAATCCTTCCAATTCCACTTACCATATTTGCTCGATGTGAAAACCACCATTTCGTTGTGTGATAAACCACTGGTTTACCCCATGCACAGTGCGTTAAATAACTCGTCCACTGTGACAAGCTACCATTCCAATATGCGCTAAAGGACATAAGCCAATATAAAAACCCCCAATGCCACTGTGCTAAAACCTATCTACACCCTGCACTATGCGGTAAATCCAATATAATGAATCTATTGTGTCATCTAAAACCCATTGTTCTGTCCATAAATTATTCAGTTTAAACTATTAATTTGCAAAAAAAAGACCCGAAAGATCATTGCCGCCTAAATCAAAAGCCCCCTGCTGTGGCTAGAACTCATTTCAATGAATTTACAGTTCTCTAAAGCCACTATTTTCTTCCCTTCAAGCCTTTGTTTCATTAATTGTTGTTTTGTTTTGCAGGTTATTAGCAGAAGGAGAATTTGGAAAAACAGTTGATACTAGTTCAAACTGTTTATTCCAAAAAACTCACAAGGAAATGAATTCAAATCATTTTCCTTAAACAAAAGATTCCAAGCAACAGAACAAAAAGAAATCATTTACTCAAAGAGAAACAGATTTTCACAAGTGGTCATAACAGAAGATGAAAACATTTCCATTAGCAACTCTCCAGGACATATTTTACTCACTCTTACTGTAAAAGGTAAAAGTGAAAAGGTAACAGAGAAGTCAAGGTAAAATAGTAAAAGTAAACACAGAGGCAGTAAGGGTTAAATAGAGATGAAAACACTTTCACCAGCTACAATGAATTTTATCCAAAGTAAAATTAAAAACAGTTAAAAGAACAATAAGGCTAAAAGATGAAAACAGAGCAGGAAGGGACATTTTCCAGAAATTTACCATTTAAGACATAGTTTTGCAGACACTATTGTGGTAAATCCGAGATGAATTTTGTAAAACTAGAGGAGGTTTGTGTTCCTAATAGGCCAATATACAAAAACCTATCTCACTTTTACACAGTTATTACAGAGTGAGAGATACATGCACATCTTCACAGCCTATTTTTTAGATTATGAAAAGTTTTGTTTTATACATCTTTTTGCATAGCCTATTGTGAACAACTCAAGAATAATTTTAGGAAACTGAGAGAGGTTTATCTCAATAACATATTTATCTATAATAACCTTTTTCATTTTTTACATATATATCTCGAATTGATATATACAAAGGTATCACTAAACCCAAATTCTACAGAATTTCTCGAGCAAAATGCACAAAGGAAGGAGGTAGTTCGTGACTTGGAAGCCTCATCATCAACTAAGAGTTGCTATCAAATTAGAATTTCTCTTCTTTGTCACCATCAATCCATAAATATAGTGCCAAATAGATTCATTAGTTTTGAGTTTCATTTATTTAAGTTCTATTTATGTAATACAGTTTGAGATATTTGCAAACCAATCTTGATATTTTTTCAAGATATTCTAGTTTATAATTTGTATAAATACTTCTTCATTTGAAGTATTCAATGTGGAATAATTGTTGAACATTTATATAGTAATATTTTCTGAACCTGAAGGCTTTTTTGTATCAAGTTCAAGTCAGCAGACTGGATCACAGGAAATAAAGCATCATATTACAGGATTCATGTGTTGGGCCACTACAGTGAAGTATTTCACTTGTCATTTTGTCAAATTTCTTATGTTTTCCATCCATTCATGAAAGTATTCTAAATTTTAATGTGAAATCATAAATTGTTATTTCAGAATTAAAAGCACTTTGTTATTGACTGATTTTCATTTAAATGTTTTCTGCTGATATCCAGACCAAGGAACCCTTAATTGCTCCCTGATTTCAATTGACCTCTAACTTTTCACTCCTTATCCAGATTTAAGAACCCTTAATTTCTCTTTATCTCGATCAAAACCATTTCACCATCAGCCTTTGACGATCTGAAGTGACTTTGCTATCTTTCCTTGTGACCATTTACCTTTAGACCTTGATCATGATCTGACTGCTTGACACATTGACTCCATTTTCCCAATGGGATGCAGATCTATAGCTATCCATCTAATTAAGTGATTTCCCCACCAAACCAAATCAAAACCCCAAAACCAATTTTCCCTATATAACTAGCCTAAAATAAAATATAAATAACAAAGTTAAATCATATAGAGAGATCCCTCTCTGAGCAATAGTAAGGCTAGATCCTAAGGCTTAAAAGTAGGTTTGTGGTTACCTCGGTGAGTTCTTTATTTAACCTTGAGAAATTACTAAGTGATAACAAGATGTAATTGAGTCTATAAATGATATATGGCCCTTAATTCATATAATTTTTTAACAAATGGATGTAATTGAGGTAGTGAAGGTTTCCATTGATAAAATGAATGAGGAACTTAGAGACAAGCCCCAAACTACCAACAACATCATCAAATTCCTGAATTCCAAGAGTAGTCATGAATTGGAGCAACTGGAAGTGGCTAACAGAACAGCCTCTATTTTTGAAGTTAAAATGGTTTTGAATAAGAGGAGTCTGGTCACACAGCTATAAGAAAAACGCCATCAACCGGAGATTGGCACGAGAAGGTTTTTCAATAGGATTGAGCCACTGAAAAAAAAGAGGTTGCCTTCCTTGTTTTTTATCAATGATAAACTGATGCCCAAAACTGATTATGTAAAGAGGCTAACAGAGATCTCAGAGGACGCCGCCAAGCTCACAAATCTAAAGAACACCATGACTGGGAAAGCATTCTATGAAGTCATCAACAATGATGTCTTCGTATAGCATGAGGTAAAGCACATTTTTCAGCTGAAACCAACATTCGTAAAGTACACCGAGACTTATGAAGTCTACAAGAAGCTGAATAGGACCAAGATCCCGACTCCAGAGAGTTGGGTAAATCTATGCAGGCTCCAGGAAGGATGACAACTCAGTTCAGTGACGAAGCTATCATCTCAGTGAATTGTCAGTGTCAGCACATCCAGTGTATCAGATTCGCCAGCACAGCAGACCGCCACATCATTAGATAACAACTCCACAAGGATGTCAGACACCTACCAGGAGGGTCGTTACAATGAAGGGACACTTCCACTTCTACTTTGGACATCTGTCTAGAAACAGTCACAACTTGTCCATGCATGAGACATGTAGACCCATTTTCAGTTACTCTTATAGTAAACGAACTAATTGCCCTCCGATAATGGCAAGCCGGTGCAAACAGTTTAAATCTAAGTGTTCATTCTATAATAATGGTTGGACCCTAGTTTTGTAAGAACTTTTCATTGCAAGTATTTGTACTTTTCAAGCTGGAGCATCAATAAAGAGATCATTCTGCAAGATTCATGTGTTGTGTTGTTCTCGTAATGTTTTTCCTTATTCATGTTTAATTTTTTCCTATTGTAATATTTTCATGTGTTTCATTTATAATTCTATTTGTAAAGCAGGAAGGTTAGATTAATATTTGTTGTTTAAGAGTACCTTAATTCTTACTGTCTTTACAAGTTCAATGTTTTCTTCTGATGTATGGTTTAAGAATTATTAGTTGCTCTTAATTCATTACTGAAAGCTCCTTTCTCCATCCCATACTTCCACTCAACTATAAACACTAGTATTCGCAGCTAGCTTGCCTTGCATTTTCTCTGGGATTTGATATGTACACCCAGCATATTTTGACTCCATAGCCCAAGGGAAACTGTTTAGAGAAACCCCCTTAAATCCAACCATGAAGAATCAAACAAAAACAATTCTCGCACTCAATTGAACTAGCCTAATATCAGAAAATTCAAACAAATATAAATCTCATAGATAGATCCCTCTCTGAGTCTAGGAGGGCTAGATCCTAGGCTTCATGTGGTTTTGATGTTGTGCTTTATAGTTTAGTCTTGCCAATATTCTAAATTATAGAGTGATAATAGTGTGATTACTTTGACAGCTACAAATTATGAGTTATTTCTACGTGCAGAGATGATATAATATCACCATGCATATTTCCATTCACATATCATAAAATGAGTAATGCATGCAATACTATCACATAGCTTCCACACAATTGATATTTAACAAAATTATGGCATAAGATTTAACCTAGATCACCAATTTATTACATACATTAGACATGATATTATAAATTTTCAATAAAAAGGCACTTACAAGACAATATGCATGTACAATCTAATCATAAAGACAATAATATGGCTCCAAGACAAAATATGCTCCATAGATCACATCTCTCCAATAGGTACAACAAGCCGAAATTCTCACAAGAGAGGTCGAGTTCACAAGTGATTATGATGAGTTACAAATTTATCCTCTCCTTTATTTATATGAGGAAAAGCCATAATTTAGCCTAAAACCCATAGAAAACAATTTAAATCACACTAATGCATTAAGTTACAATAAAACCCAATAATTTTCAACATAAATTCTAGAAATATCCCACACATGTGAGTTGAGAGGCCTTTTAGGTTGATATCATGCATCATATGAGCTCCAAGTGTCAAGCGTTGAGGCTTTTGAGTGCCAAATGTGGAGTAGAAGCCTCTAAAAGTCATCCTTTGAAGGTTGGACCTCAAATCTCTATCAATATCCCTATGTGGTCCCCAAATCCAAATGAGTTTCCATAAGGTGGTCTCCTTAGTTTCCAACTGCTCATAATATCCATATTTATTCCAACCTTGAGGGATTTCCAGGTTCTACTAGCCCTCCCAAATCTCTGAAGGTGAGACCATCCTCATCTGAGCCCTGAATCAGCTGTTATCCCTCATATGGTACTACGTTGACCTGGGGGCATGATTGGTCGAGGTGTATCATCCTAAAGAATCATAATATGTAATTCAAATTTGTAACAATTATGGGTGTAGGAGGTGTCTAAGGGTGTGCATGGTGTTTTGTTGATGCTCAAAGACCCAAGGCTCTCAACACTTCACCTGTCAGTGTCAATATACGTCTTCGGGGCTTGGGTACCTGCAATTAAGGTGCTCAAGTCTTGGGCTACTGAACCACCTGAAAATCACAACATAAATTCTTGTGAAAACAACCAGTCATCGGGGACAGTAATCATTTTTGTGTCTAAGTGAACCAAACTTGATTGTAAAGGGTTATTTAATACTAAAAATAAAGTTTTCCTTCCAACATCGGTGACTTGATCTCGCAATGATGTTTCCTCCCTATGAAGGAGTTGCTAAAGGAAAATCCTATTAGGTGTTTCTAACCCCAAAATGGAAGTAACATTTCCTCAGTCCACCCTTCAATGGATAAGTGTTCATGAATAATAATGATGGTACGGAGGGGAGAAGACTTCATGGCCAACTATCATTTTCAAAGGGATCAACGTGTTGTGGATCCACATCCTGAGTGTATAGATGCGAGGAGGGGGGAATTGGAGATTCTTGAGTTACCAATTTGGCCTTTGTTTTTCCACCCCTCTTGTGCGCCTTTTACTTTTGCTTGATTTTTCTTTGTATTGTTTCCCTTAGCTTAAAGGTATATAACTTGCTTTGAATGATGTATAGCAGTTGTATTTCCCCTTAAGGATGAGCCATTTCATTGCTCATCGAGGTTGGGACATGCAAGCATTCACTTTTATGATGTAATGGAGCAACATGTGCTCAGGAACCAGGTGATGGCCATAACGAGTGAGGTAGAGCTCATGCGAGGATTCTACCCAAGTTCTAATGCGTACGTCCTGACCATCTGTTGCAGTTTGATATTATTTTTATTTGTTTTGTGGCCATGATATGATATTTATTTTATTTTAGTTGCACCAACCTCCCAAGGAAAAGTGTTTGGCCCTACCCAGGTATGTGGATGTATGGGTTCCAAATCCTAGAGAATCAATGGCCAGTTGAACCCAAAGAATGGAGGTGGAATATGGGCTCGTAATGTAAGATGGAAAGTGGTAAGTATGGAACAGGTATAGTTGAAACAACACTATTTCAATAAAGGATTCCCTAGTAGTGCCCCTCCTATACCCATTGGGCCATTAGGGGAGGTCCCACTAGACTAGGATCAAAGATTAACCCCCCATTGAAGGTGAGGGAATAAGATCACAGTTTGTTGTAAGCATAACTTACAACATGAAATAATAGGCTACATTATAACTATAGCAAGAACACACTTACGAGAATACACAAAGAGAAACAAAGTTTGGGAAGTAGTTCAAACTAGATTTCTATTATTCTTAATGTATATTTATACATGAAAGATGTGGTTGGATAGGTTGTACCCACTCTCAACTAAATCTTCATTTACTTTATCTTATACATTTACCAAGTGTTACTCTAATTTACCTAGTACATTATATATGATGACAAGCATAGGCCTAAGAGCTCCATACAACATCTCCCCCACCCTTAATGTCTTACTCGTCCCGAGCAAGGATGCAAAAAAGTCTTAGATCTCTACTTCTTGTAGAAGTATCCTTATTGTACATCAACCATGCATATCGGTTTGCATACGTAACTCAGCTGCAACAACCACCAGCTGGATAGGGAGATGCACATGTACAAGGCTTAGTGTGACTTCTACTTGTTTGATGGCTTCTTAATTGTAGATATCAACTACTCACACTCTTTGCAGTCTTTCAACCATATGGACTACTACTCCAACTCGAAACCATTGAGAAACTCCTCTCCAACCCAAGGGCATCCTTTTCGCTCTCTCTAGGGATGAGTCCAACTTGTGACTATCATTCTTGGGAATCTTTCATTCAACATAAAATAAGTGAACATTTGTGATATCAACCATCCTACTTCTTACCTCTATCACAATCCAAGAACTGTTCTACAATATTCAAACTGTGGGCTCAATCCATACATTCTTTACATGTCATCATGTTAGTTGTTCAAATCTTTGTGTGTTCTACTCACATGATTTCTTGCTCTTGACTTCTATTGCAAAAACAATCTTATTTTTGTGCAATGAACTCATTATGTTGCCTGATAATCGATGCATGGACTTTATCCTTTGTTGTAATGTTGGAACACCTAATCCTACATGGGTAGGTGTGGAATGTGAAAAGTCACAATGGAGTCCAAGTGACCTTGGAATATGAAACCAAGAGTCACACCATTGTACTATAAATGTACATCTTTGTATAATGGAAAATAAGAAAGCCTCACGCTTATCCTTCATTGTGTTGAGTCTCTTGTGTGTGTGTGCATTCTTCTTCCTCATACACCATGTGTGTGCTTCAACATGGTGTTTAACATGGTATCAGAGCGGGCGATTGCTGGCCCTGCTCCAAATTGAGTGAGCCATTTGTGTTTATGGCCTGTGCATATCTGCAAAAATTCTTGGCATTTTTGCAGCACTCAGAGTTTTTGTAGCAGTGATTTTGCAGCATTCAGAAATCTGCTTTGAAAAGAAGAAGCATTCAAAAATTGGCAGCACTGGTTTTGAAGAAGAGCAGCATTCAAAATCCGTGGCAGCATTCAGAAATTTCATTTTGGAGAAAAGGCAGCACTGCCCATCTGAAGGTTTTCATTCTAAATTTTCTCTGCTCATTAAAATCTGCAATTTGAAGAGCTGTTGGATACTATTTATATTGGGTTTCTGAAGAAGATGTTTCTGGTTTTTACTGCAAAAGAAATCTGAGCTTTTCTGCTGAAAAATTTCTTCATCTCTGCATTTTCTGCTGCTGGATTTTTACTGCCATAATTTTCTAGAAAATTCTGCAATTTTAAAGCCTCATTCTCCGCTGCTGAAAAAAAATAATCTTTGCCCAGTCTACAAGATTCTGCTATACATTTGAGAAAGAAAAAAAAAATATGCTGTATTCTACTCTACTTTACTCTACTCTGTTGTTTTAAAAATTAAAAAATAAAAAATAAAAATAAAAAAAATAAAATAAAATTCAAGCCTTTCCCTACACTCCACCCTGCTCACATTCCACTCGCCCTTATCAACCTACGCTATTCCCATTCTCCCAACGCTCACAATCGAGCCTTCACTCTCGGCCCTGCCATGTATAAATAGATATACGCCCCCTCCCCACACCCTTATAACTCCGACTGCTCTGCACTTAACCCGGGCCCCCTACTCCTTACATCTGCTCTGCTACCCGCCATACAACTCTCTTACCCAACCCCTCTCACACCCCGGCCGCCCTCCCTCGCTGTTCCCACGCAGCGTCCCCCTCACACTGCTCTCCCTTCTTCCAAACGCCTCCACCCAAACGCCTCACACCTGCCGCCCTCACAACTTCCCTTAACCCCACGCCTGCAACTCACCAACTACCTACAGCTCTACGCTCATCCAACTACCGGCGTTGAACTTAACCTGCCCACGAGCCCTCTCCTTCAACCCTCACTCAACGCACACACCGAACTCTCATCCACACATCGCTCCCCCTGCAACTATCTCAACCCTATCACTCCAAACGCTCACATCGCTCAAAATCTCACCCTCTCATCTCCCTTTATGACTAAGCCTCTCCATCTCATAACTTTTAATTTTTTTAATCAATCCCTTTTTTATTTATTAAATACCTTCCTACCTTTTAATTCCAGCGTTTAAATCGTTTCATTTTAATTCCCTCATTTCATTTTTTTTAAATAAAAATTAAAAAAATAAATAAATAAAATATTATAATAATCCCCTCCCTTTTAATTCAATTTCCCTCCCCTTCCACTAAAATTAATCCCCATTTTTAATTAATTCCCTTCCTTTAATTAATCCCTTTTTTAAATTAATCCCCCTTCCCTTTTAAATTAAATTTTCTCCCACCCTTTTTAAATTCCCCCTCCCATTTAATTTCCCTCCCTTCTCTCCATTCTTAATTAACTTTCTTTTAATTAATTTATTTTTTAATTAGTTTTTAATTAATTAAAAAAAAAAAAAAAAACAGCAGAGAGAGAGAGGAAGGAAGAGATATGAACAGCAGAAAAAGAGGAAATGACATATCAGTAAATGGACAGTACACATAGAGAAAATTGCCGATTTGCATTGTGATTTGTGGCATTGATTTGCAGGGTGATTTTTTGAAGAATTTCACATTTGAAGACAAGTTTTCCATCATTGAAAATAGTTATTTGAAGAAAACATTCAGCTGCATAGTGTTTTCAGCTGCACATATTTTGCAGAGATATTGTATTGAGTTGACATTGTATTGCCTCTTCATTCATAGTTGCAATCAGTTGTTGATGAGCACACTTTGTACTTTGAGATTTCCATAGTTGGAAGTTCTCTTGAGTCATTTGTATTTGTTGTTGAATCACATTGTAAACGGGTGCATTTTCGGTTGAAGCCGACACCCTTTTCATTTTTGAGCCTAAGTTGTTGAAATGGCTAAAATCAATGAGGTATTAGTGTTGTTGAATAACCTCATTCATTCCAATGTTGATGAAATGATAAGAATGAGCAAGCATGCTCTTTGTAACATTCAAAGTTGTTTACAAGATGCACAAGAAAAGATTGAGTTTTTGCAGTTGGAAACTCAGCTTCAGCAAGACGAACTTCAGCAAAAGAGTCACCATTCTGAACCTGTTTCTGTTCAGAAGATTGTGAAGGACTCTCATCAGAAGAAAGAAGATAAAGTTGCAAATGATTCACATTCAGTTCCTTGTACTAGAGCAGATGTACATACAGATGCAGCAGTTCAACCAGCACTTCTCAAGCCCATCATCAGACCTTGGGAAGCGCTTGTCCACAACAAGCACAGAACTGGTCTTGGATATGACAAGGATGTGTCCTTTCATATTCCAGACTACACCAAGCCCATCATATTTCAGAGTGCCGGATTCCTGTATGACAGTTCACCTGCATCTGTTCCAGATCCTGCTCCATGACAACAACATCAGATTGTAAAATGCCAACACTGTGATCGAGTTGGTCATATGAAAGATCATTGTTTTGATCTTCATCCATGCAAGCACTGTGGTCGGCACACCCATTCTTCAGACAGATGCTTCAGACACAAGCCTCCTGCAATAACAAAGATTCATCTTGGATGGATCGCTTCTTGGCAATGGGCATCAATAGCCAAGAAGATGTTTAAGACATATCATAGAACATGTTCACGAATATTGAGCAAACTTGCAGTTGAGTTTTCGCCATCATCTCACCTTGTCCCTGACAGGGGGAAAATGGTGGTCATCTACAAGCTTCGAATTTTACGTATCGGCGAGTTCGAGCCACAAACTCTCATTCCATGTTCGCAGATGTAGCGCCAGCTCACAGCTCCGAGCCACAATTCATTATTCCGGATTCAGAGATGTAGCTAGAGACATGGATGCCCATGAGCATGCCTTCGGTTGGTGGATAGCCTAAAACCAAGACCTCCCTTCTTTTAGGTCGAAGGTCTCCCTTTCATATATGAGGAACACTTCCTCTAGCAGAAGCCTTCAGCTTAGCAGCCTTCAGCTTCTTGCAAGCTTTGGTTGAGTTCCAGGAAATGCTTCAAAGCATTCCAGAGTTGTTGGTAATCCTAAAACCATCACAGGTAGTAGACCTCCCTTCTTTAGGTTGAAGGTCTCCCTTTTTTATGAGGGACAATTCCTCTAGCAGAAGCTTTCAGCTTCTTGCCAGTTTTGGAAGAGTTCCGGGAACTGCAACAAGTTTTGCGTTCCAGTGTTGGTGGTCATCCTTAAACCACCTATTTTTTCCAACATTTCAGAGAGTTGATTCAACCCAAGTGCTGCCATGTGTACTTTGCAGATTTGTATTACAACTCTTTTCTTGGACTCACACATACCCCTTCGGATTAAGGGGGGATGTTGGAACACCTAATCCTACATGGGTAGGTGTGGAATGCGAAAAGTCACAATGGAGTCCAAGTGACCTTGGAATATGAAACCAAGAGTCACACCATTGTAATATAAATGTACATCTTTGTATAATGGAAAATAAGAAAGCCTCACGCTTATCCTTCATTGTGTTGAGTCTCTTGTGTGTGTGTGCTCATCTTCCTCATACACCATGTGTGTGTTTTAACATGGTGTTTAACAGTTCATTGATGAATGTATGCCTATTCACTATATGAAATTAGATCTAGGACTTTTGTGATCTATAAATTAGATAAATGTCTTTCGGATAAATCACATTATTATGAACATTTACTAATTCACAATAATGTGATTTATCCGAAAGACAATTATCTATTAATTGTCTATTTTGTTAATGGAGTCTGAATTTTTTGAATACATGAAGTATACAGGAGTCAATTAGGACCAGGCTTATAACTTTTACAATTAATATCATATCTACAATTGTCAATGAGAAGTCAACCAACTTATTTTAGGGTATTAACAATTTTTTACTTAATTGTACAATAGGCTAGACTGCAAACTTAACTCTCATATCCTTTATGCTTCATGCTTATCTTTATACATAACACCCTAACATTGATCCTTAAAAATCGAAATCAAATTTAAACCATATAAGACCACTTGAAGTTGTATCCTCGGCAATGTTTGATATATCTACTGAAATTATCAAAATATTATGCCCATTGACGAGATTAAGCAATGGTCAATCGATGTAAATTGGTGAGTCAAAATCGGTTCCATCGACTTGGTCGACTCTCCAATGTGATTTTTGTCAAAAAATTCTAGTCTAAGTCAAACAAGTTGAGTTGCGTTGCTCTTTAAATTATTCAACTGGATTCACAAATATGTATCCTCGTAGTTGAACAAATATTTTTACAGAATAATCCTCATAGTTTTCCTCATGTAGGTTCATTCCATTCCCTCATTCGTTGTTGTTGTCACCCAGTCGAACGGAGGCAACAATGTCAGTTGTTGTAAGCCTAACTTACAACAAGCAAGAAAAAGCTACATTATAGCTACAACAAGAACACACATACGAGAATACACAAAGGAAAATAAAGTTTGGGAAGGAATTCCAACCATATTTCTATTAGTCTTAATGTATATTTATACATGAGAGAAATGGTTGGGGCGGTTGTACCCGCTCTTAACGAACTCTTCATTTACTTTACCTTATATATTTACATATTGTTATTCTCATTTACATAGTACAATATGTATGATGAAAAACATAGGCCTAACAGGCCCATACAACATAGACAAAACCCTCTTTCTTCCAGGTCACCCCATAATCCATTTCAAATGCCCAAATACAAACAAGCATAAGCACCCTATTGTAAAATGAAAAAAGTACCTTTTAATTGGAATCCCACCTTTTTCCATGTTCTTTTTCCAGATGGGTGAGAAGCATATGACTAATGCAAGTGGAAAATATAAAATGACAGGTTGTCAACTAGTGGTGGTTGTCACAGGTTGCATGGTTAGCCGACTATATGTGAAGAATGGGAGAAAATTGTTCTCCTATAAGGTCACTCATTTTGGTGGGTAACATCTAGATCCAACTGGGACATGTGCTCATCGTGGAGCACATGATCCATATGCTCGAATAGGGAGTTCGTGAGAACTCCAACAATCCCTCGGCTCGTAGACCGGTAACATGCATATTGCAATAAACTTATTTGGGAGCATGTGCATTGGGGTTGATATTTTATACAAAATTACAAATACATACATAAAATAAAATCAACTCTAAATGTAATCTAATCTACATGATATGAATGATGTTAGAATGCTCACACAATATGCAATGCAACTACACTATTATGCATGATAAGTGAATGTCAGTTTCCATCAAAGAAGGTGACGCGACACTCTTTCACTAGGGATGGTAAAAGTTCACCATAAAGTTTAGCAATGTATAAGCATCCCACACTCATTTTCCCATGGATCTTGATTCGAATAAGGTCTTTTTCAACCAAAATTATATCACCAACCTGATGGTCCCTTTTCAATTTTTGGACCCATTGATTCTCAGGAATAGCTAGTCATGTGTTTGGCCTATTAACATGACAGACTTCTTGAGAAGCATGAAGCTTGATTAGTTTTGAAGGTCCAATAGGAGGTTTTTGATTCACCATTCTTGATATCTTGGTCTCAAGGCTTCTACACATAAGGAATGGAAAGGATCTGATGTCTTCAACATGATCAAAAAATTGGGGCTCCCTATAGAGGACAAGTTAGGTCCCATCAAGCTTGGGAATAATGGTGTATTATAAATCCAGCTGCAATTATCCACTAATTGAAGTGCACCATTTCCTTGATAACAACATTCCCCATGCATTAGGAACATCTATGACCACAATATTCATCAACACAAAAATATATTTGTTTGCTGCCAAATATACCTTAAGATCCTTAATATGACCATGGACAAGGATAAATCTGGAATCAAAACCACACACATTCTTATATGGCCTAGTGATCTCCAATTATAATTGGTGCATAAATCTCAATGTCATGACATTGGTAGAGGCCCCTGAATCAAGCATGCAATTGTGAAGTATACGATTATTGATCACCAGGGACAAGAAGAATGGCTCATGACCCCAATTTTTCTTGTCAAAGTATATATTTTGTAATATAACACGGGATCATCAACCTCATCTTCAAAACCTAAAGCCTTTTTTATTTTCCTCCTATGAGGAGGAATCATAGCCATCTCTTTAAAGGGGACCTATACATTAACCTTAACCAAAGCATTACCCATGTTAGCATCTAATCCAATCTCATCATTATTACGTTTTTGCTTTGGTTTACTTTGAGGTTGCCCTTGGGGACTTTCCTTCCCTTGAGATGTATTTGTAGAGATAGAGCTTCCTTGGGCTTGCTCAATATTCTTTATAGAGTATTGAATACCTTTAAATATTCCACTATTATCAACAACCAACACAAGTTTGGCTTGGCTAGTATCAATTTTGGTTTGGCTAGGCTTTGGCTGGAAGTATCCCCAACTAAGATTTTGAAAGGATGAGTCTCATTTACTACATTCAGATGCTTAGGATTTTCCTTCTCTTCATCTTACTCATAAGGACTATCCTCTTGAGGATCCTCAAAAGGTGAATATGATGTGACTATAACATACACCTCCCCTCACATCTACCCAAGTAACTGGCCAACTGGGTAAACATGAGCTGAGGGAAGTTGAGAGAAAACTCAACCTTCTTGGTGACTTTAAGGAAGTGGAATCGAAGCAGAAAACCATAAAGAAGACATATTCCACTTGCTACAGGACCCCAGAGGCTATCCTAGTCATCCACCTTATTTGTCCCTGGGTCCCACTAAAATTTTATGAGGAAAACCCTCGAAAACTCCCTTGATATGGGCAAGGGTGTATCTGGGAGGCTCTGGACGCACCCAAAATCCTGCATGCTTATGTTCAGGGACTAAATTGCCCAAAACTGTGCCTACGTCCACGAGATTTGAGGAAGTTTTCAAGCCCAAAAACCTGGACACTGCCGAGAACTTCTTGTAGCTTTCAAAAATCATTAAACACGTGACAAAAATGCCAAATAACCAAAAACCGACTCCAGGACTAGGCCTGGCCATCCCCAACCAGCACTGACATTCTATCAAACACTTGGCATGAATGAAATATACAGGTCTAGGATACAAAAAAGAGCATGAATGACCGAAAACTCTTATGAGACATTACAAGAAGTATCACCACCCTCTTCCTTAATCAAATGTGACATCAATTACGTCTTGCATCCATTATTTTAATAATTATGAGTAAATACATGAAATAACCATAACATGAATTGGTCATTTAAACATACTTATAACCAATTTAAAACCATGGAAATAGCAGTGAGATAACGACCACTAAATCCACACATTAATAAGTACAAAAGCAATAGAAATTAGCTTCCATTAAATATAACCAATAACTGACCAGGTTCGAGACTTCCACGTACCACCCGACCATAAACATGGTTGACCCAAATCTCTCTTCAGCCAGTCACCCCCATGTCATATTCCAAGCATTAATGTGGGAATTCATGGATAAACTAGTCCAAAACACAACCAAGCGAATCCAGAGGTTAAACCACCTCCACCCTCACCATGCCATGATCACACCAAAACCAGTGCTCCGATCACAAAACCAAACCAAACTTGGAATTCCATCCGGAATCCATCACTATCCTTGAGTAATGTTTCATCTCCCTATCTATCAAGCTTTATCGCAATCCAATCCTGGATCACTAGGCCCTAAATCGAGACACCTCCCTCATGCTTGTGTATCCCGCCAAACCGATCAAGGGATTCCTAGACCTTTGGGAATGAACCTTGAGACCACCTCCGCTCTGGATTCCGAAATCCATCCAGAAATTCTCGAGCACAAAACCAAGATCAAAATCCCAACACACCATGGCATCCAGAAAAAGGCAAGGCAAGGCTGCAAAACACTGTCAAAACCTGGAAAAACCATGCCACTGACAGCAAGAGAACAAAATACCAACATGCATAAGCCATGCATCTCCAAACCAGCTAGGAAATCACACATGTAATACGTTACCTACAATTATTCCTGTTGAGGTTGCTAGATCCTTCTCTTCCTTGCTTGATCCTTTCTTTCCTTTCATTTCCTTATCCTTCCTTTTCTTGCTTTCCTCCTCCTTGGCACAATGTTGAATTTCTCCAAGAAAACTCTAGGTATCCAAGAGTGTGAGAGAGAGAGAGAATAATGAGACAACTCCAAAACTGAACTAACAAAAGGTACACTAAACAAGCCCGCCCACTGATCCTCAGAAGCCTTTTTATAAATGAGGACACTAATTTCTTCATTTTCCATTATTTTCCATCATTTTCCTCCTCAAATGCAACATGTGACCTTTCACCTTCCTTTTCTCCTAATTTTCATTATTTTCATAAATAAATTTGTCAAAAATTCCAACTTGCCTTTGCCAATTTCCTTGGCCATAATAAACTAAACGAACACCCATTAGGATGTTTTGCCCAAAATTCGACTTGGAATAAGTGTCCATTAACCGTGGTCTTATTTTGTCTTTATTAACTTTTATTACATGAAATTTTAACCTGGGTTTGTTACAAAACCCTCCCCCTTGAGGGAACACCGTCCTTGGTGTTCAATGACACATGTACCTCAACAAAACCACTGAAAAGAAAATATACTTCCCATAGAGTTTTATAACACAACTCGCAAAAACCATCATGACAATCGTACCGTGTACTAGAGCTTTATAACACAGCTCATTACAGTATTTTCAATAATGTACACATATACACATGTGCACATTTTATCAACCAGCAAATAACAGGATATGATGTCTGCATCCACAACGAGGGTATCCAAAGGCTCACACCTCCACCCTCAAATTAATATTGAGATTCACTTCCTATCCAGGAAGTCCATAATCCACTATCATAGCCAAAGCTGCATCCATTATCCAGCGCTACAATCCTACGTCACTTGTCCTCTCAGTGAACAGTTATCGGCTCATTGTTACAGGGAACACTCCCAATGTGCATTTGATTCCATCTAGCAAAGTTAATGACCAAAAAAAAACCATCCCTGACCTTCCCTTCTCTGCTACACAATCCCTCGGGAAATCCGGTAATCCCCTTTCGTGAAATCACTCACCTTCCATGTTCCCCGGCATCCCCTATCCCGGGCGATCCATCCCTTGGCAAGGATTCCTTGCATATGAAGATATAAAATCAAGGCATATACCTACCTCAACCATCATACCCATCATATCATGCTCATGGAAATCAATGGACACTATTGGGTACTAGTGTCCCATAATGGCCCTGCTCCTGAAGTGCTTTACCAACATACTACTGCATGTTTCAATTCCTTTTGTTGTTGTTGCTAATGCTTGCAATCATTTTCAACCACCCAACTGGGCATTTATTTGCTTTCTGTACCAAGCACATAATTGTCATTAGATTCAAAATAAATTGAAATAAATTCACATCATACCTCATTGGTAGCTCACCAATATGGTACATTTTCAATTATGTTTGCTTCTTGTCACAACAATTCAAACTAGTTGTTTGATCAAATCATCCTGTATAAACATATCACATCTGGTTAGCTCAAAACACAACCATCATAAATAAAGAATCATAAATCACATGTAACTATCATAAACCAGAGTCATATATCACATGCATAATCAAAATTAAAATAAAACATTGATACTTATCCTTCATCGGTACTTACTTTTGCCTTTGTTCTTTTTGTACACACATTGGATCGGTTGCCACACCCGACAAACACCCAGTACTTTTCTTCAACCATGTACATATACACACAATGTACAACACCACACGATACATACACCTACACCTGATATACATCACGAAACATATACCTACACCCGATGTACAACACAACACAATACATACACATACATCCAGTGTACAACACAACACATACACCTACACCCGATGTACAACACAACACAATACATACACATAAATTTGGTGTAAAACACAACTCATACACCTACACTCAGTGTACAACACAACACAATACATACACATACATTCGGTGTACAACACAACACATACACCTACACCTGGTGTACAACACAAAACAATACATATGTCATGATGCCATGACTACACCATGTACATACAAATTACTGCATTCCCACCACACAACATGTAAGATATGCACACAATACCACATGTATACCCATACCATATGCACAACATGTACACAACACTACCTGCACAACATCACATGTACACGACGCCACCTGCACAACATGTACACAACGCCAAATATACACTGCACCACATGTACAATGTGTACACAATACCACATGTACACAGCACCATATGCACGGCATGTACACGATGCCACATGTACACAATGCCAAATGCATGACATGTACACGACACCAACTGCACACAGCACTACCTGTAAAACATGTACACGACACCACATGCACACAACACAACATGTACAATCATGCACACAACACCATATGTACAACACACACACACACACACAAACAACACCATATGTAAATAGAACTGCATATACAACATGTACATAGCACCATACATACACAACACCGCATATCCAACATGTGCACAACACCATATACACACAACACCGCATATCCAACATGCGCACGATACGATATGTAAACATCACCACATATCCAACATGTACATAACACCATCTATACTTAGCACTGCATGTGCAATATATACACAACATTGTATTCCCATAAAATCACAGGTGCAACATGTACAACATATATACATCAATAGTACTACACATTTATAGACCACACATTGACCCACAAAGCAACATTTCTCCTAGTGTCTCACCACTATGCATGCTTATCCTAGCATGTCGCAGATCACACTACTTTCACTTCTTTGATGTACCCCTCGGCATTACTCGTCCATAACATAAACATAAGAATAACACAAGCATATAATATTAAATCATATCCACATGATATTGACCTCATAGATCTATCAAGGCTACACTGCCACTTGATTCCTTGTAGCCAGGAACCTCTTCGTTCCATTAACATGCATAAGCAATCATTCCTCCACAAGAATGATCCTTGAAAACCCTTTCACACAGTGACATAGATACATAGATACATACATATATATAATCATTAGCATAAAACAATCATGATCCTATCAGACAACGACATGCATACACACATATATACATATAAACTTTTACATTAAATAACCATGATCCATGATGACCTTGTTAGACATGACATACATACATACATAGATGTATACATATATAAACATGGGCATCATAATTACCATATAGCATAAGGTAAAGGTTAAGAGAACTTCCTTTATCCGTGCACAACATGCACAACATTGAGAACAACAGTTCTCGACGTAGCCAAGGCATCTAACACCTCAGATCCATTTTCTTTACCTATTATGTTTCCTTTCTCATTTCTGTACTGCCACGATCCATTTACCATAATGGACCCAACCAGTCCAACTGACTGTCATATTCTTACCTTCTGTTGCGCTTACTCATGCACTGAGCTTCATATGTGTCTTTCATTAACTTTTGGGAACCACACAGCTCTCCCTAAGCTCCATTACTGTCCTATTTCCCCAACCAATTCCCAAGACTCTCAAACAAACAGAAAGAACAAGAAACAATCAGAATAAATCCTTGAAAACCAATAGGAATACGACACTACAGCAAAGTGGCAAGGCCTTGCACCATACATACACAAAGCCACAATTCAAGCGCAACAAATCACAAAAGACCAAAAGCACAAGATGGCAGAAAACACCATGACTCAATCCTCATGGTTCCCAGTGCTTCCCAAGGAAAGATCAACTTGAGCCTTCTTCAAGTTTTCATAGCAATCTATTTTGCCATACAATTCCCTCTATCATACTATCGTAAACACATAACCATTAGTGCATAAATAAACATACAATATGCTAATTACCTTACCTTGTTGTGCCAAGCACGCTGACCTATAACTGAACGCACATGTCAGCCATGAGTACCAAAGATCAAGACAACATATCTTATTAATTTTAAATCAACATTTACCAATTCAAAAAACCATATCATAATAAACAGCCAACTCACATTCATCAATCATAATACATACTGCTGCAACTAACACCTACTTACACTCAAATACATATAAGTTGTCTCAACACATATGTGTTAGCACAACCATCTTAAGACAATATCATTACTTCATGCAATATTATAAACACATATTCATATCATGCAATTAATCAAACATTCAACACTAGATAGTTTAAATAATCAAACAATTAAGCATCAAGTAGATGACATAAGAAAACTCATACCTTAATGTATCTCAGGGGAGGCCATCTTTTCTACATAACCAACCTAGATTAGCACGATATAACTCCACAACATATCAAACCAAACATAATTAAGGTCATGATATCCATAACAATAACTAGCTAACATGTTCGCATCATAACTCAAAAACAATTGTCACTAATGCACAACAATCACATATGCATAGTCAGTGTAGATTAATATGAAATAATATCACAATATGTTAACTCATACCTTAATTTCATAGCCATAATCATCTACACATGTCAATCTACATATAGCAGCAAAGATCGTAAATGCCATAACCCTGATCATCAAGTTAACTAAGACATAACAACAACAAGTTACGCATATAACATAATCATCATGTGTATGACCACAATACATATAACAAAAAGTTACTATCCTTCATGACTAACTGACATAGATACATATGGTCACATTGATTAACTAACATCTATCATACATGTAACCACAACAACGATAAAATGACAAGCATGTACATAACACTAATTGTTAGGTCCCTATAATATTAGTGCAACCCCTTATTGTTATTGTTAGTGTAGCCCCCTTATTGTTATTTTTGTGCCCATGTAGTCCCATAATGTTATTGTTGTGCCCCATAGAAGCCCACTATTGTTATTGTTGTGCCCTTACATTATTATTGTTATGTAGGCTCTGATTATATTGGGACCCCTTAGACTCCAATATATAGAAAGTAGGTTTTTGTCATTTGAATCATCCAAGAATTGTTCATTTATGTAATGTAAAGGAGTTTTCCCCCTTGAAGAGGCTGATTTCTAAGTCATTGATATATATTTTCTTCTATTTTGTGAGTTGGTTGCATAACATTTGAAATCAAAGCTTGGGATTCTAGGGTTAAACTTCTTCAAACATGCCATCTTGGAAATTCTGCTATAATTTTTTTTCTATGAGGCTTCAGAAGCTGAAATTTTTACCACGTAGAGCCGAAATCTTGATGAGCTTCGTGTAGAAATTTAAAACCTCTTTTCGCAATATTTTCGAAGATATGATCTGTGGAAGTTAGGGTTTTTGCAGGCTCCAGAATTTCATCTCAAACAGGTGACTGAGGGAAAATCGTCATAACTTTCATTTCATACATTTGAATTATGTAAAAAGTGGCCAAAATTTCATGGAATGTAGTTTCTTGTGTATTGATTTCAGAGCCGAAAGTTGAAAAAGTGACAAGTGGCATGCTGTACAAGTTCGCTCTATTGAACTAGTTCATAATTAGGTCATTGTGGGAGATCGATCATAACTTTGTCTTGAAGAATCAAAATTAGGTATGACATGTGGAATTGGAAAGAAGACTCAAAGGGCTACTACAGGACCAAATTTAAAATCTTGGGGATCCGAAATCACAGAGATACATTAGGTTCAATATCGATCTCCTCAAAAGCAGGAAAAAGATGTGTTTTTTTTTTAATTGCATAACTTTTGTTTAAAAAATCAGTTTGAAGTGATTCCAAGGTAATATTGAAGCATTGGGTTCTATAATGCCTCCCAAAATAATTACACACCCATTAAGCCCTCATAATTCTCTACTATGACACATGAAGAGGAAGAGGTGCAACATGATATATCAAAATTACGAGACCAAGTGCAACAATTTTCGCACTCGCAAAAAGTAACCAAACATAAAATGGAAGCTAAGATAGATGGTTTGAAGAAAGGTGTGGAAGCTAATATGGATGGTTTAAAGAATGGCGTGGAAGCTAAGATGAATGGCATGGAAGCTAAGATGGATGGTTTGAAGAATTACATGGAATCTAAGATGGATGGCATGGAAGCTAAGATCGAGGGTATAGAAGAAAAACTAAAAGCAAACATAGAAGGTTTGAAGGAAAGTTTGACAAAGTTGTTACAAGAAATTATTCCTAATGGCGAGAAGGTAGTAGATGAAACTCACGATGAGAATAAAAGAAATGTTAATCATGATTTCATAGACTCTAATGTTGTATTTAAGACCCACCATATTCCAAAGATCGATATGAGGAAGTTTGATGGCAAGGATCCGGTAACATGGATACTACAGATGGACCAATATTTTGATTTCCATAATGTGAAAAACACACAAAATGTACACATTGTAACTTTATATTTAGAACCAAATCAGTTTGTATGGTATCGATGACTTTGTTCTCGTAAACCAATTGTCACTTGATCAATTTTTACGGAATAAATGATAACACATTATGAGGATACAAAGAGAAACATCTTCTTTAGCCAATTTATAAGTCTCAAACAAAAGGGTTCAATGGCAGAGCACGTTGAGGACTTCTAAAAATTGAAAATCAGGGTAGCAGATATTCTAGAGAAGCATAGGATTGATGTCTTCATAGGGACTTTAAAGGACAACATCCAACATGAGGTTCACCTATGGGAACCTGATTCATTGGAGAAGGTATTTAGGGTGGAAGGAAATGTTGAAAGTAAAATTATGGCAACAAGGAAGTATACCAATCACAATTATAAAGATGGAAATTTTGATTCTCCTATCCTTCCACAACCTACAAGTTTGACACCACAACAATTGGAGGAAAAAATAGCAAAAGGGCTTTGTTATAGTTGTGATAGCAAATACATTAAAGGTCATAAGCGTACTGAGAATAAATTATTTTACATATATTGTGAAGAGGAGGAAGAAAAGGAACAAGAAATGTCAAAAGAGGAGGATATACACCAGGAAACAACCCCGGAGAAGGAAGAAATGAATCCAACCATATCTTGTAATGCACTGTTAGGAATTACCACTCCTCAAACTCTCAATATAGAAGGACAGATCAAGAAAAAAAAGGTAATAGTGTTGATTGATTCGGGTAGTACACAAAATTTTATTCATTTTAAGATATCCAAGGAATTGAATTGCTTCCTATATCCAACACCAAAATGTCAAGTGATGGTTGCAAATGGAGGAACTATAAATTTCTCTACAAAGTGCCATAATATCAAGCTAACCGTGGGGTAATATGTATTGAATAGTCCAATGCTTTCTATTCCAATGGGTGGTATTGATGTTGTATGAGGAGTCCAGTGGTTACAATATTTGGGGACTATAGATTTTAATTTTCAAGAACTTTTCTTGAATTTTTTTTTGGGAAGGAAAGGAATTTGAATCACAAGGTATCGCAGGGAAACCGAGAAAGATAATCAGTTGTAATGTCATGACAAATATTTTTAAGAGAGAACAACGAGGCGTAATTGCACAATTATGCTCACTACAAGTTCAAACATCGAAATCCTCTATTGCTCCATATCTCCAAAAAGTCTTGGACAATCATTCCAAGATGTTTGAGACTCCCAAAGGCCTCCCACCTATTCGTGATCATGATCATGCTATTCATTTGATTCCAGGAAGTGTTCCTCCAAACATCAGGCTGTAGAAATTATATACAATATGCATGTATATATCCAGATTCTCTTGATCTAACAATATTTATCTTCTTGCTAAATACAGATCCTTCCACTATTAATCTTTTGTGGAAATTTAAAAACTCAATTGCAAACACATGAAGAAATAAATAAAAAAATCGCACATAACAAAGTTGTTTAACGGTAAATCCTGAAGCTAAAAACCCCAACTATCATATATTATGTATCATGGAGATCATGTAGCAATCTCATACAAAGCTTAGTACATCAAGCTCTCAGTACAATACAATCGTTACACACTAACATGAAGAAATCTACAAATCCATGCACTGATTTCTTGCCACCTGATAGCCTACCTCCACTGCGCAATCCCTACTGAAGAAGACCCCTGAATTAATTTGAATCTACTTTGCCTTGACTACGCAATCCTCATTGGAAAATCCAATGTGTGTGTGATGCAATCAATGCTTCACTATAGGCACAACAGATAGTCCATATCACCCTTTCACCTACCTCTCCACTGGGTCTCCACTGGAACTGACATGCACTGTATTTAACTATTGTATTTGTTCAGCTGATTAGTGAGTTATTATTTGTGAATTAATTAACTAATTAATTCACTCCACTCCCACTAGTGTATCATTCCGTTAGACTAGATACAACTAGCTCAACTGAGTTTAACTCCATTAACTGAGTTAAACTGAATAACAACTCCATGAACTAATCTTCCAACTATGTCATAACTTTTCCACTTCAGTTCTAACTGAGTCCTCATGCATGAGCCACCAATAAACCCTAGGAATTGCATAATTCCTTCAGCCCACTGATTTTCCAAATCTGTATACTGAAATAAAGTGCAACAAAAGAATAAGTTGATATTTAGAGTCTGATTATTATTAAGGGCTAATAATAATCGACACTTCTATTTTTAGATCGATGATCTATAAATAGACTGCGCCCAATATTCTAAAAATAGAATTTCATATATTTTTCCAACTTGACCAACCATCACAAATAGCATCCTGCAACTTCTGAAATATGATCACCATGTCTAAAAATAGACATAGTCTAAAAATAGACTTACACCTAAAAATAACCTGTGGGCCCACTTAGTGAAGGTGACTAATTTTCACTAAGCTTCATCATCTTGTTGAATCTCAACACTCCCTCTCAACAAGATAGGGATTATCCTTCACCCCAATCCTGCCTCTATGGTATTCGAATTTTCTCTTTTCGAGCGCCTTCGTCAGAATGTCTGAATCCTGATCTTCTGTAGGAATGTACTGAAGCAACATGATCTTCTGCTGCACACAATCTCTGATATGATGATACTGGATATCAATATGTTTAGATCTATCATGAAACACGGGATTAATCGAGAGTTTAATGTAACTCTGATTATCACAATGTATCATTGTAGGATCTAAATGTGAACCGAACAAACCGACCAAAATCTTCCTCATCCAGATAGCCTCACATGCAGCTTGACTTGTTGCCATGTATTCTTCTTTCGCTGAACTGAGTGCCAAGGATTTTTTTTCCTGATGTACCAATAAAATGCTATAGATCTGATACTGAAAACCCCTCCTGATGTGCTCTTTCTGTCCGTTGGGCTACCTGTCCAATATGCATCTGTGAAGCCATGCAACTTCACCTCACTCGTATGTTTGTACCATAAGCCATACTCAGATGTTCCCCTGAGATACCTCAGGACATGCTTGCCTGCCTTCCAAAGGAGCTTGGTAGGCTTAACCATCGCTTGTGAAAGCTGGTTCACTGCATAGCATATGTCTGGTCTTGTATTAACTAAATACATGAGCGAACCCACCAACTGTCGATAAACAGTGGCATCCACAACCTTTGTCAATGTAGCATCCTCTTTCCTCTAAATTTCGGGAAGAGGAGTATCAATAGGCTTGCAGCCTTGCATGTGAAACTTCTCAAGTATCTCCTGAGCATACTTTCCTTGAGACACAAACAGTTCACCTTCCCGCTACCATATTTTCAATCCAAGGAAATAATGAAGGAGGCCCAAATCCTTCATTTCAAACTCCTTTGCAAGATATACCTTGCATGAGTGTATCAACTGCTCATCACCCATTAGTATTAAATCATCAACATAAAGAACAATGATTAAAATCTTACCCTCCACCACAATTTGGTACAGGTTTGCATATGCCTCACTCTTGGTGAAGCCAAGTCCAGTGAAATAGTTTTTGATCCGTGTGTACCAAGCACGTGGTGCTTGCTTTAGCCCATACAGTGCTCTTTTGAGCCTGCACACATGTGACTCGTTGCTGAAGATCTCAAATCCTTTAGGTTGCTCAATGTACACCTCTTCCTCAATGATCCCATTAAGGAACGCAATATTCACATCCATCTGATGAATGTGCCAACCCATCTGCGCTGAGAGAGCAATGATGGTCCTTATGGAAGAATATCATCCGACAGGTGCAAAGGTTTCTTCATAATCAATCCCCTCGATCTCTGAGAATCCCTAAGCAAAAAATCTTGCCTTATACTTCTCAACGCTCCCGTCAACAGCTTTCTTTACCTTGTAGATCCATCTTGATCCTACAACTGATTTACCCGTCGGCCTTGGAACAATCTCCCAAGCACTGTTTCTGACAATGGAGTCATACTCCTCCACCATGGCATCTACCCATGTGGGCTCCTACACTGCTTCTTCAAAATAAGATGGCTCAGTCACGATACACTTGCTCATAAGAGCCATGTATCCAATAAATTGGTCAGGTGACTATCTCTATCTGCGCTGTGATGTAGGGACTCCTACATTCTGTGCCACATCAAGCTTCAGTCTCTCAGATTTTGTGGTATGATTTCTGCTTGTTTTGATGTTTGGTTCTGCATGAGTGGATTCCTCCACTCCATGAATATCCTCCTGTCGCTGATCCACATCTAGAGGCTCATATTTGGGAACAAGAAGTTCCTCCTCTGCATGCAAGTGTAGCTCCCTCTCAAGCGACAAGTTCATGGCTTTCACCTCATTGAATTTTATATCTCGTCACACCACAGTCATTCGACTGTCTAGAAAATACACACGATAATTATGGGGTGTTTCTGTGTACCCCACAAATATCCCGACTTCTACAGTCGGCTCCAGCTTCTTCCTGGTGTCCTTTGTCACATGAATGTAAACAGATGAGCCAAAAATATTCAAATGAGAAATATCAGGCTTCTTATGTTAAATCCCTATATTAATAGTGTAGCCCCTTATAATGTTAGTGTATCCCCCCTTATTGTTATTATTGTACCCTTGTAACCCCCATTTTGTTATTATTGTGCCCTTAAATTATTATTGTTAGGTCGGCTAGGATTACATTGTGGCCCACTAGGATTACATCATGGCCCCATGGACTCCTATATATAGAAAGGAGGTTTTGTAAATTGTATCATCGAAGAATTGTTCATTTATGTAATGTATTGGAGGTTTCCCCCTCGAAGTGGCTTATTTCTAAGGCGTGGATATCTCTTTTCTTCTATTTTTGGAGCTGGTTACACAACATCTTACCAATAAAAGCTTCTTCAGGTGTACTCATGCCAAGTACTCTATGAGGACAACGGTTTTGCACATAAATCGCAGTGTTGCATGCTTTCGCCCACAAGTGCATCGGTAGGCCCTGGTCATGCAACATAGCTCGTGCAGCACCCACGATCGTTATTTTCTTCCTCTCTGCGACCCCATTCTGCTGTGGGTTATGAGGTGCTATGAGTTCTCTTTGAATTCCTTCTTTGCTACATAAGTCTTTGAATTCGCCCAAGATATATTTACCACCATTATCGCTCCGTAGAGCTTTCACTTGCTTCCCCTACTCCTTCTCCACCAATGCTTTAAACTCACAGAAATTTGAGAATGTTCTGCTCTTCTTTTGCATGAAGAAGATCCAGCATCTACGAGAATAGTCATCAACAAAAATAACATAATACCTGTGTTTTGCTATTGAAGCAACCGAGAAAGGTCCACACACGTCTGTGTGAATTCTCTCTAGGATCACCGAAGCACGGTTCTCCTTCTCATGAAAGGTGGTCTTCACAAACTTACCCATAGTACATCCCTTGCACTGATCTAACTGCGCAAGATTACCCTTAGGAAGTCCAGTAGAAATCTGCTGCAAAATCTTCAAAGTGCCACGGTGAATATGGCCCAATCTCCTGTGCCATAATTCGCCCTCATCCCGGCTCACCACTTCTTTTGCTTTTCCCATAATTGTAGCGCAACCATCTACCTCTAGCATGTAGAGATTCTTAACTTGAATCCTTATCCTCTTTGTTTGACCCATTGTTTTATGTTGAAAGAAATATTTTCCCTCGCTAAAAAAAATGTCATAACCTCTGTCTTCCAACATTGTGACCGAGACCAAGTTCTTCTTCAGACCTGGAACATGCATAACATCTTTCAACAGAAATGGATTACCTGAATCCCTGTCAAAGGTAATGGTCCCAATGCCGATCACACTGTATCGACCATGGTCGCCTATCTCTATATGCATTTGGAGATCCTTCTCCTCCAAGTCACTAAACAACTCCTTGTCTCCCGTGATATGGAAAGACGCGCCACTGTCAAGATACCACACCGATCCCATTGAACTTGAAACCAAGCATGCGATCAAAGAGAAATCAAGTTCAAATTTCGAGGCTAAGGCCTCTCAAGCTGCATCTCCAACAACCTTCTTGTTCTTCTTTTCCTGTGGGTAGTTAGTGGCGAAATTCCCATGTTCGTGACAGTGAAAACACTTCACCTTGGACAAATCTTGCTTCTTGACTTTAGCTTTAGATTTTGGATGGGATTTCTTCCCCTTCCCTTTCCTTGATTTGGCAGCCAAAGCACAATTCACTTCATCATCATTCTTTGATGAAGAGCCATCCCCGGTACTTCGCCTTATCTCCTCCTGCACAAGATCCGACCAAAGTCGCTCCCATCCCGGCAGTTTCTCCCGTCCATTAATAGAGTCTTCGTAGCTATGCCAACTCTTCAGAAGCCCAAGGAGAGCCAAGCTCACTAATTCTTCATCATCAACAGTAATCCCCACACTTCCCAGTTCATCCCTACAGTGGACAAACTTCGTGAGATATTTTGGAATATTGTCACCCTTCTCCATTTTTATTTTTCTGAGCTTACCTTTCAGCACCAACTTCCTCTGGTCGCTGCTGCTTTGGAAAAAATCTGTCAAAGGCTTCCACATTGCAAATGGAGTGGCTTTCCCGTGAAGGCTAGACACAATATGGTCCTTCACACCTTCCAACAGAATTTGTCTTATCTTTGCTACCTTATTTTTCCATGTGTCAATTAATGCAGCATCGCTAGATCCCGACTTAGGAACATCGCTATCGATGAAATCCTTCAGTCCATTATCTTCCAGCACTGCCTCCATCCTATCCTTCTAGGCTATGTAATTCAAGCTTCCATCAAGGGCATACTCCAATCGCAGCCCATTGAAAGACATTTCAATGTATACTCAACTGTCGCACCAAGAATTTTCTGTAGCAAATTTGAATTGTCCACCAGCACAAACTCAGCAATTCTTCACAATTGCAATCTTCAAGAATTAACACTGCTCTGATACCATGTATAAATTATATACAATATTCATGTATATATCCAGATTCTCCTGATATAACAATATTTATCTTCTTTCTTAATACAGAATCCTTCCACTTTTAATCTTTTGCAGAAATTTAAAAACTCAATTGCAAACACATGAAGCAATAAAAACAATCGCACATAACATAGTTGTTTAACGGGAAAGCCTGAAGCTAAAAACCCAACTATCATATATTATGTATCATGTATATCATGTAACAATCTCATACAAAGCTTAGTACATCAAGCTCTCAGTACAATACAATCGTCACACACTAACATGAAGAAACCTACAAATCCATGCATTGATTTCTTGCCACCTGATAGCCTGCCTCCACTGCGCAATCCCTACTGAAGAAGACCACTGAATGAATTCGAATCTACCTTGCCTTGACTACGCAATCCTCATTGGAAACTCCAATGTGTGTGTGATGCAATCAATGCATCACTATAGTCACAAAAGATATTCCATCTCACCCTTTCACCTACCTCTCCACTGGGTCTCCACTGGAACTGACATGCACTGTAGTTAACTGTTGTATTTTTTCAGTTGATTAGTGAGTTATTATTTGTGAATTAATTAACTAATTAATTCACTCCACTCTCACTAGTGTATCATTCAGTTAGACTAGATACAACTAGCTCAACTGAGTTTAACTCCATTAACTAAGTTAAATTGAATAACAACTCCATGAACTAATCTTCCAACTCTGTCATAACTTTTCCACTTCAGTTCTAACTAAGTCCTCATGCATGAGCCACCAATAAACCCTAGGAATTGCGTAATTCCTTCACCCCACTGATTTTCCAAATCGGTATACTGAAATAAAGTGCTCCAAGAGAATAAGTTGATATTTAGAGTTTGATTATTATTAAGGGCTAATAATAATCAACACCTCTATTTTTAGATCGACGATCTATAAATAGACTTCGCCCAATATTCTAAAAATATAATTTCATCTATTTTTCCAACTTGACCAACCATCCATAAATAGCATCCTGCAACTTCTGAAATATGATCACCATGTCTAAAAATAGACTTACACCTAAAAATAGCCTGCGGGCCCACTTAATGAAGGTGATTGATTTTCACTAAGCTTCATCATCTTGTTGAATCTCAACACATGCCTTGTAAATATCCCTATGCCCAAAAGCGCAAAATTGAATGTATGATTACAAAAATACTAGAGGCTGGTATAATTCAACCTAGTCAAAGTTATTTCTCTGCTCCAATAGTATTGGTGCACAAGAAGGATGGATCATGGTGCATTTGTCTAGATTACAGGGAGCTCAAGAAGCTTATTATTAAAGATAAATTTCTCATTCCTGTCATTGATGAATTACACGGAGCAATTTACTTACAAAGTTGGCTCTTCGTTCAGGTTATCATCAAATAAGAATGAACACTGAAGACATTTTGAAAACAACATTTAGAACTCATGAGGGTCATTATGAATTTTGGTCATGCCTTTTGGCCTTACCAATCCACCTTCTATATCTCAAGGGTTGATGAATTACATTTTCAAACCCTTCCTTAGAAAATTTTTGTTAGTACTTTTTGATGATATACTAATCTACAACAAGTCTTGGAAGGATCATGTTCAATATTTTGACAGGGTGCTCCAACTATTGGAGGAGAAACAATTATATGCAAAAACCTCCAAATGTTTCTTTGGAGTACAAGAGGTGGAATATTTGGGTCATGTTGTATCTCATGAGGGTGTTAAGGTAGACCCTAACAAAATTAAAGCCATTAAGGAATGGAAAATCTCCACAACCCTAAAGCATCTGCGAGGATTTCTTGGGTTAACGGGGTATTATCGCAAGTTGTTAATAATTGTTGGAGAATAGCAGCACCTCTAATAACATTATTGAAGAAAGATGCATTTTCTTGGACTCCATAAGCAACTAAGGCCTTTGAAAATATTAAAGAGGCAATGTACCAGACTTCACAAAAACCTTTATTATGGAATGTGATGCCTCGGGAAATGGAATTTGGATTGTTTTAATGCAAGAAGGAAGACCCATTACTTTTTAAAGTCGTCCAAATAAAGGAAAGTATTTATAGAAAGCTATTTATGAGAAGGAAATGTTGGCAATACTACACACACAAAATAAAAGGTGACCTTGCCTAATGGGAAGACACTTCAAGGTAAAAATAGATCATGATAGTCTTAAATAATTTTTGGAACAAAGACTATCTTCAGAAGAGTAGCAAAAATGGGTCACAAAGATTTTGGGTTATGACTTTGAAATCATCTACAAAAAAGGGAAGCTAAATGTTGTTGCAGATGCACTCTCAAGAAAAGACGAGGATGTGGAAGCATTGCTTTGTGCCATTTCTATTATCCAACCAGATTGTTTAACCGAAGCAAGGGAGGAGTGGAAGAATGATGAAGAAGTGTGGACACTCATTCAAAAGTTGCAGCAAGATCCTAGTACATCTGATACATTTAGCTGGAAAAATGATTCATTATGGTACAAATATCGCTTATATATTTGTAATAATTCCCAACTAAAACAAAATATTCTTTTGGAATTGCACATCTCTCCCTTAGGAGGACACTCGAGATTTTTAAAAACTTACCACAGGGTCAAAAAAATAATTTTTATAGGATGGCCTTAAATCTGATATTCAAAATTTTGTGGTGTAGTCTTTGGTCTATCAACAAAACAAATTTGAGACAATTAAGACCCTGGGTCTACTACAACCTTTATCCATTCCAAGTCAACGTTGGGAGGAGTTTTCAATGGATTTTATCACCTGGGTTTACCCAAGTCCGAAGGAAAGAGTGCCATCTGATATTCAAAATTTTGTGGTGTAGTCTTTGGTCTATCAACAAAACAAAGTTGAGACAATTAAGACCCTGGGTCTACTACAACCTTTATCCATTCCAAGTCAACATTGGGAGGAGTTTTCAATGGATTTTATCACCTGGGTTTACCCAAGTCCGAAGGAAAGAGTGTCATCATGGTGGTCGTTGATAGACTTACTAAGTATGCACACTTTTGTGCATTATCTCATCCATTTAAAGCTAGGACAGTTGCTACTACATTTATGGAAACAATTAGAAAGCTACATAGAAACCCAAAGACTATTGTAAGCGACAAAGATCCCATTTTAACTTGAAATTTTTGGACGGAATTATTTTATTCTATGGGTACTTAACTAGCTCATAGCTCATCTTATCATCCTCAATCTGATGTGAAAACTAAGATAGTGAACAAATGTTTGGAAGGATATCTTTGTTTCTTTGTATGTGATAAACAAACAAAATGGGCAAGTGGTTTGCTAGGTCCCTATAATACTAGTGTATTCCCTTATTTTTATTGTTATTATAGCCCCCTTATTGTTATTGGTGTACCCATGTAGTCCCCATATTGTTATTATTGTGCCCCATAGAAGCCCACTATTGTTATTTTTGTGCCCTTACATTGTTATTATTATGTCGACTAGGATTATATTCTGACCCATTGGACTCCTATATATAGAAAGGAGGTTTTTTAATTTGTATCATCCAAGAATTGTTCACTTTTGTAATGTAAAGGAGGTTTCCCCCTCGAAGAGGCTGATTTCTAAGGTGTTTATCTATATTTTCTTCTATTTTGTGAGTTGGTTTCATAACATTTGGATTCAGAGATTTCGATTCTAGGGTTTCGCTGCTCCAAATAGATCATATTGGAATTTTCACTATAACATTTCTTCTACGAAGGTTCATACGCTGAAAAAAACCATTTGAGCTGAAATCCTGGGGAACGTCGTGTAAAAATTTAAAATCGTGGTTTGCTATATTTTCAAAGATATGATCTGCGGAAGTTAGGGTTTTTGTAGAATCCATAATTTCATCTCAAACAAGTGGCTGAGGGAAAATCGTAATAACTTTTGTTTCAGGCATTGGATTGGAATTATGTAAAAAGTGGTCAAAATTTCATGGACTTTGGTTTCTTGTTTATTGATTTCAGAGCCAAAGGACGAAACAATGACGCGTGGTATGCCATACAAGTTTGCTTTGCTGAACCAACCCATCAGTAGGTCATTGTGGGAGATTGGGCATAACTTTAACTTGAAGAACAAAAATTAGGTTTGACCTGTGGCATTGAAAATAAGACTCAAAGGGCTAATACAGGACTGAAGATAAAATATTGGGGATCCCCGATTACAAAGATACATCAGTTTCAATATTGAACTCCTCAAAAGCGAGAAAAAGGTGTGTATTTTTTTTTTTTAATTGCGTAAGTCTTGTTTGAAAAAACAACATTAAGTGATTCCAAGGGCATATTGAAGCATAGATATTAGTATTGGGTTCTAAAATTCCCGCAAAAAATAATTCCACATCCATTAAGCCCTCAAAAGGCTCTACTATGACTCAGAAAGAGGAAGAAGCGCAACATGATATATCAAAATTACGAGACCATGTGCAATGTAGAGTCTCATAATTGTTTTGTTTTAACACCCTTTTGCATCCATGTTTTCCTTCTTTTCTCATCACTATAAACCTAATAAAGGCAACAATCATATGATTTTGACAAGGTAAAACACTTATGTGTCCTATTTTTCATATTTCCTAATATGCTCTATTGTTTTGTTAAATATTACATTCAGCTACAGAATTAACATAATTCCACAGCTATTTCACAGATCCGCAGCTACCTCCATTGATAACAGGGTTCCGGTGTGCCAGCTCAGCAAAATATTATATGGGTAGTTAGAGGATTACTCCCTCATGGATCTCCTCCTAATTATCCAAGTCAATTCATCAAGGAGATCACACAGTTACACGGTCAATGGTGGCAATCAACACATAGCAGCGCTCAGAAATAGAGTCTGAGAATGTCACGACTTTGTTGATTTGCTTTCCTAATATCAAATCGACAGGATAACGATATTTTTTAAGTTTCTAATTTGTATAAGAATTCTAAAGGGGCCTGTAGGCATAAAGCTCGCGTACTGTTTAAATGCACTCTATAAAACCATGGAAACTCTGTGTATTCAGGGTGTGCCATCTTTATATTTTTCTGAGTATTTTGTTTAGACTTGTCTCTTAATTCAAAGCTCTGTTTCATGCATTGATGCATTGTTAGTTTTTAAGGAAACCTATTGTGTTGCGGAGGGCCCCTGCATGTAGATCAGGTCATTTATTTTCAATCTTTAAAATTCTTTTCAATCGCATTGTCATTTCATAGTTAGAATTTGGTCAATGCTCTGTCTTTATATTTCATTTCCAAGCTCAGTTTTAATAGAACAGTTATCACTCAGATTTTCCTTGAAGTTGTTGGAAGAGGAAAGAGATCCGAGGTAACCACAAACCAACCTTCAGATACAGAATCTAGCCAATCTGTATCCAGAGAGGGCTCTCTCTATAAAATATAGCTTTGTTTTTAGAAGATATTAGGCTAGTTGTAAAGTCCAGGGTTTTGATTTTGTTTGAGAATATGGAACACCTTTTGCAACAAGAAAAAGGTTTGAACATATTACATAGTTCAACAAGTCAATCATGAAAAATGACACCTATTGGTATAGGAGTCTAACACTGGCTCCACTTGGGGATGGCTTTTCCTGGTGAAAAGTCAAGAACAGCAGGTCAGATGCCTTAAAATGCCTTTAACTGAACCATGGAATCTTCTTCTTCATGTTGCTTTATTGTATGTATGACAGTAATACTTATGAAGCTTAGGGCCTTCTCCTCGGGCTTCAACTCCAGCAGGTTACCATCCACTCAAAACTTTGTTTCTCAGTTGGAAATATTTTGCCTTGGTCCAATCTCAAACATGCATTTGCTGTGGCTGAAAATCTTGAATTGAATATAGTCCTTTTTCTGCAACTTGAAATTTGATCTGAAACTAAAACAACACATAAAAAATTTCAAACCAACTTAATGAAAAACTAGCTGAAAATTGACAACTAAAAAAATGCTCAAAATTCTGAGCTTATTGGCACTCATCTATCTACTCAATCTACTAAAAATCTTATTGAATCAGGCAATACAAAATGCCAATGAAGCCAATCAAGTAGTTGTAAAAATAAATGGATAACTTGATTGCTTGTGATCAAAATTGGAAGTATGTTATGATCATGTGCCTTTATAATAAATGATATGATGTGTAAAGGCCACTTTTGATGTATTTGATCCTTATAGAGAAAACATGTTTGCATATTTGGGCTCAAAAGATTCTCCATATAATCTAATATAGGATCAATAAAAGCATGGTGTATGTTATTTACTTCTAGGCCTTCAATGACTAATTGTTCAATTGAATTATGAATATTAGACCATAAACTTATTTCTTCAGTCTTGTGTTTGAAAGAATAATCTTCTTCAATATGTAAGTCAAAAGATAGTACAATTTCCTCTTGCTTTGGAGAAGGAAGATTTTCAAAGAATTCTTTAGGATTTCAGAAATGGTATGACTAAATTTGAGAATGCAAAAGTTTGATTTCATTTTCATAATTTTCAGAAATTATATCAAGAAGCCATTTTTTAACTTGAGGAGAACATTTTCTTGATTTAAAAATAAGAAAGAAAGCTCTTAGAAAATCCTCATCAAGTTGAAGTTCTAATATCTCATCCCTCAAAATAGCTAGTGATTGTTTTGTGAAATTATCATAATTATCATCATACTGATCATATTTAGGCAAATCTTCAGAATAAGGAATGTCATTAATTATAAACATTGGATCAACATATTTCTCTTCCAACAATCCCAATATATCTTGATTAGATTGGTTGCATTCTGTTTGAAAATCATTGTTTTGTTCAATAGGCGTGATATCAAGCAATGGGCCTTTTTGGGAAGGTAGAATAACATGAGCATCAACTTGTTCTTCTATCCCTTCATGGATAAAAACTTTTGTACATTCATCAACATTAGAAGAAGTTGAAACAATCTCTTCATTATGTAAATATTTTGAGGATGGTTGCATGTTTAGAAGCAAATTGATTTCTTCTTCAGTGAGGGGGGGTGGAAATCTCTGAATTCTTAGATTTGAATAACAATTGTTTTTTCTCTTATCGAAAAGTTGATCATGAGGTTGAATATTTTCTTTAACTTCATTCAAAACATTAAATGAAACATCATTTGTTAATACATAGGGGCTTTGTGGATATTGATTTATCTCCTGATTTATTTCATCTTTGTTTAACTCCTCTTGATTATTATGACATTTAACTTGAGAATGAAAGTTTTGGACTTCTTCTAATAAATCTTCAGGAAACCAATTTCCAAAATATTCATCAATATTTTTAAGGTAATGTATAAGATCTTCAGCTTGATCACAAAAATTTTCAGCTAATGATAAAGATGGAAAATCTTCTTTGTAATGCTCATAAAATACCTTATGAAAATCTTTTAGAGAAAACAAACTTGCAGGTTTGAGAGCTTCGTACCATTCCCTTGCTTTCCCTTCTAAGGTTCCCATGAATATCTTCGTGAGGCAATCCTCATGCCAATCACCCCTCAATCTTGATGAGTGTATATGAAATTTAATGAGATGTAGTAAAGGATCATCCATATTCTCATCTTGAAACATGGGTAGATTTTCACCCCAATTTACCTTCAGCAATTTGTGTGGAAATCCAGGTATGTGATCTCTGATTATTCTTGGATCATCTTGAAAATCAACCATAATGAAAGGCCACGATATCTGTAAAACCAAGTTAAATCCTTATATAAAATACAATACATATTGAAAAACGTTCTTAACGAGAAAGAACATAATGTCTTGGATTAAGATCCAAGTTGAAAGCCTAATCTTTCCATATTGTTCTTCCAGGTTCATTCCTCCAGTGGAGTCTTGATTGTGAAATGGATTTGGAGTTGCCAGGTGGATGATTTTAACCTTTGTGTGTCTGATCAGTGTCCACCATCATAGATCAGATCTAAACCTGTAAAACAATTCTGAAGAAAAAGTTAGTTCTTCAGGAAACCAAATTTTGAGTATTTTATGATTATTTTGTTTTTTTTTCTATGAATTTTCAAAACAACTTCTATGATTTCTTTAAGAGGCTTTAGATATGAAATTTAAACTTTATTAAAGACTTATTTGACAAGAGGAACTGATCAAGTATTTGAAACCAGATGTTCAATCCATAAACTAGACCGGAGATAGACTGAAGTAGCATTTATTTACTTTTGCAATTGTCAAGCAAGAGAAATTTCAAAGGCTACCTGGCTAATCTTCAGGCTCCGTCTGTAGTTTATAGAATAAACGATAGTGACAAATAAATTATTCAGATCCCCAGTATGGTCGCCACTATGTTAACTCTCAGATTTTCCTTGAAGTTGTTGGAAGAGGAAAGGGGTCCGAGGTAACCACAAACCAACCTTCAGATACAGAATCTAGCCAATATGTATCCAGAGAGGGCTCTCTCTATAAAATATAGCTTTGTTTTTAGAAGATATTAGGCTAGTTGTAAAGTCCAGGGTTTTGATTTTGTTTGAGAATATGGAACACCTTTTGCAACAAGAAAAAGGTTTGAACATATTACATAGTTCAACAAGTCAATCATGAAAAATGACACCTATTGGTATATGAGTCTAACAAGTTCAATACTCTCTCTTTACTTGTTTTGTAGATTCATTCTTTAATTTCGTTCTTGTCATATAGATCAGTCATTTCTTTTATTTCGTTTATATTCCAAGTTAAACTTGCAGTATATGAAAGCTCTATTCTTTATAGTATTTTGATTTAGTCTCATATTAGTTTTCAAGTCTCATGTTTTCATAAAACTAGGACTTGTACAATATTTCATGCTTTCATAATTAATTTAGATTTATTTCTTTGTTCCCTGCAGCATAAAATCTCAAAACAATTTGATAAAAAAAAACAAGTATAAGTTAATCTAACATCTCTTTTCAAAGAATTATTTCACAAACCATTTTGACGACTCGATTCAATTGAAAATAACTATAGGAATAACATTTAATATAGATGATAGATTGCTCTAGTAGTAACTTTACTTCAAAACTCACTGATCCATAGGAATTCAACAATAATCCAAAATTCAAAAATTAGCAAAACTCAAAATTCAATCATCACTCTAACGACAAAGGCTCATGGCACATATAGTGCACTTGCACTTCATCAATTTACTGATTTTGGTCGATAATTTATGCTTGCAATTTAGGAACATTAAATTGACTAAACATGCAACACGTTTCGCTCTCACAAAGAGTAACAAAAAATGAAATGGAAGCTAAGATGGATAATTTGAAGAAAGACATGGATGGATTGAAGAAAGGGATGGAAGCTAAGATGGATGGTTTGAAGAATGTCGTGGAAGCAAAGATCGATGGTATAGAAAAATATAAAAATTAAAAATTAAAAAAATTAAAAAAAATAATAATAATAATAATAAAATAAAAAGAGACATGGAAAGTTTGAAGGAAGGTTTGACCAAGTTGCTACAAGAAATTATTCCTAATGACGAAAAGGTAGTAGAGGAAACTCACGATGAGAAAAAAAAAATGTTAATCATGATTTCATAAACTATAACATTGGATTGAAGACCCACCATACTCCAAATATCAATATGAGGAAGTTTGATGGCAAGGATCCCGTAACATGGATACTACAGATGGAGCAATATTTTGATCTCCATAATGCGCAAAAAGTATAAAAGGTATGTATTGCAACTTTATATTTAGAACAAAATACATTTGTATGGTATCGATGGCTTTTCTCTTGTAAACAAATTGTCACTTGGTCAATTTTCATGGAGGAAATGATAACAAATTATGAGGATACAAAGAGCACAACACCTTCTTTATCCAATTGATAAATCTCAAACAAAAGGGTTTAATGGTGGAGCACATTGAGGACTTCCAAAAATTGAATATAAGGGTAAAATATATTCCAGAGGAGCACAAGATTGATGTATTCATAGGGAATTTAAAGGATAGCATCCAACACGAGGTTCACCTTTGGGAACCTGATTCATTGGAGAAGGCATTCAGTTTGGCAAGAAGAATTGAAAGAAAAATTATGGCGACAAGGAAGCCTACCATTCACATCTATAAAGATGGAATTATTACTACTCCTAGACTTCCAAAACCTACAAGGTTGACACCACAAAAATTGGAAGAAAAAAGAGCAAAAGGGCTTTGCTATAGTTGTGATAGCAAATACACTAAAGGTCATAAGTGTGCTGAGAAGAATTTATTTTACATAGACTATGAAGAGGAGGAATAAAATGAACAAGAAACTTCAAAAGAAGAGGATATACACCAGGAACCAACCCTAGATGAAGAAGAAATGAATCCGACCATAACCTGTAATGCATTGGTAGCAATTACCACTCCTCAAACTCTCAAGATAGAAGGACATATCAAGAAGAAAAATGTAATAGTGTTGATTGATTCAGGTAGTAGCCATAATTTTATTCATTGTAAGGTATCCAAGGAATTGAATTGCTTCCTATACCTAGCACCAAAGTGTCAAGTGATGGTTGCAAATGGAGGAACTATAAATTTCTCTGGAAAGTGCCATAATATCAAGCTAACCATGGGGGAATATGTATTGAATAGTCTAATGCTCTCCATTCCAATGGGTGGTGCAGATGTTGAACTAGGAGTATAATGGTTACAATCTTTGAGGACGGCAGCTTTTAATTTTCAAGAAATTTTCTTGATTTTTTTTTTTCAGAAGGAAAGGAAGTTGAATTACGGAGTATCGCAGGGAATCCAAGAAATAATTATCTCTAATGTCATGAAAAAGCTTTTGAAGAAAGAAAAATGAGGCGTAATTGCACAATTATGCTCACTAGAGGTTCAAACATCAAAACCATCTATTTATCTAGATTCCAAAAACTATTGGAAAATCATTCCAAGGTGTTTGAGACTCCCAAAGTACTCCCACCTATTCATGATCATGATCATTCTATTCATTTTATTCTAGGAAGTGTTCCTCCAAACATCAAGCCTTACAGGTATCCTAATGCTCGAAAGAGTGAGATTGAACGTATGGTTGCAGAAATGCTAGAGGCTAGTATAATTCAACCTAGTCAAAATGCTTTCTCTGCTCCAATAGTATTGGTGCATAAGAAGGATGGATCATGGCGTATGTGTTCGGATTATAGGGAGCTCAACAAGATCACTATTAAAAATAAATTTCCCATCCCCGTCATTGATGAACTATTGAATGAATTACATGGAACAATTTACTTCACCAAGATGGATCTTCGTTCTGGATATCATCAAATTAGAATGAAAACTGAAGACATTTCGAAAACAGGATTAAGAACTCATGATGGTCATTATGCATTTTTAGTCATTCCTTTTGGCCTTACTAATGCGCCTTCCACATTTCAAGGTTTGATGAATCCCATTTTCAAACCCTTCCTTAGAAAATTTGTGTTAATATTTTCTGATGATATACTAATCTACAAAAAGTCTTGGAAGGATCTAACATGTTCAACATGTTGACAGTGCTCAAACTATTGGAGGAGAAACAATTATATGTAAAAAGCTCCAAATGTTTCTTTGGAGTACAGGAGGTGGAATATTTTGGTCATAATGTATCTCATGAGGGTGTTAAGGTAGACCCTAACAAAATTAAATCCATGATGGAATGGAAAATCCCCACAACCATAAAGCATCTTCGAGAATTTTTGGGGTTAACAGGGTATTATCGCAAGTTTGTTAAGAATTATGAGAGAATATCGGCACCTCTAACATCATTACTGAAGAAAGATGCATTTTCTTGGACTCCAGAAGAAACGAAGGCCTTTGAACATCTTAAAGAGGCAATGTGCCAAGCACCGACCTTAGTTATGCGAGACTTCACAAAAAAAATTATTATGGAATGTGATGCCTCAAAAAATGGAATTGGTGCGGTTTTAATGCAAGAAGGAAGACCCATTGCTTTTGAAAGACATCTAATCAAAGGAAAATATTTAAAGAAACCTATTTACGAGAAGGAAATGTTGGAAATATTACATGCACTAAAGCAATGGCGAACTTACCTAATGGGAAGACACTTCAAGGTAAAAACATATCATGATAGCCTTAAGTACTTTTTGGAACAAAGATTATCTTCAGAAGAGCATAAAAAATGTGTCACAAAGATGTTTGGTTATGACTTTGAAATCATCTACGAAAAAGGGAAGCAAAATGTTGATGGAGATGCACTCTCAAGAAAGGATGAGGATGCGGAAGCAATGCTTTGTGCCATTTCTATTATCCAAACTGAGTGGATAATCGAAGCAAGGACGTATGGAAGAATGATGAAGAAGTGTGGACACTCATTCAAAATTTGTAGAAAGATCCTAGTAAATCCGAAACATTTAGCTAGAAAAATGATTCATTATGGTACAAAGATCGCTTATATATTTGTAAGAATTCCCAACTCAAAAAAAAAAGATTCTTTTGGGATTGCACACCTCTCCCTTGGGAGGGCACTCGGGATTTTTAAAAACTTACAATAGGGTCGAGAAGGATTTTTTTTTGGCATGGCCTTAAATCTGATATTCAAAAGTTTGTGGTGGAATGTTTGGTTTGCCAACAAAATAAAGTTGAGACAATTAAGACCCTAGGTCTATTACAACCTTTATCCATTCCAAGTCAACTTTGGGAGGAGGTTTCAATGGATTTTATCACAGGTTTACCCAAGTCTGAAGGAAAGACTGTCATCATGGTGGTCGTTTACAAACATACCAAGTATGCACACTTTTGTGCATTATCTCATCCATTTAAAGCTAGTACAGTTGCTACTGCATTTATGGAAACAATTCAAAAGCTACATGGAAACCCAAAGATCATTGTAAGTGACAGAGATCCCATTTTTATAGGAAATTTTTGGAAGGAATTATTTTGGTGTTTAGGTATTGAATTAGCTAATATCTCATCATATCATCCTTAATCGGATGGGGAAAATGAGATAATGAACAAATGTTTGGAAGGATATATTTGTTTCTTTGTATATGATAAACGGACACAATGGGTCAAGTGGTTACCTATAGTTGAATGGTGGTATAACACTTCCTTCCATACTGCAGCAAAAATGACCCCATTTATGGCACTTTATGGATATCATCCACCATCCATCACATCATATTTAAGAGAAAATTATAAGGTTCAAGCAATGGAAGATCACATTGAGCATCAACAACAAGTTCTCCTACTCTTAAAGGATAACCTCACTTTGGAGCATAATCGAATGAAACAACATGCAGATCAACATCGCAGCGAAAGAAGTTTTGATGTAGGCAACTAGGTATTTTTACGACTACAACCATACAAACAAATGTCCCTCAATCAAGCTAAGAAGGATAATAAATTATCACCAAAGTATTATGGTCCTTACAAGGCATTGCAAAATATTGGTACTATGGCATACAAATTGGAGCTTTTTGCATCTTCCTAAGTGCACCCAGTTATCCATGTTTCATGCTTAACGAAGGTTATAGGTGAAAAGCTCCCAGTTCAAACAATAATGCCAGAACTTGACGAAGAAGGAAATATCATATTGGAACTTGAAGCAGTCACAGAATCAAGAACTCGACAAGTATGAAATCGATCAATTTTAGAGTATCTCATGAAGTGGAAGAACTTACCTGCTAAAGATTCAACATGGGAGGATGAGAATTTTATACAGAAGCATCAAGAACTACTCAAGTGTTGAGGACAACACTTGTTTGAAGGATAGGGTCATGCTAGGTCCCTATAATACTAGTGTATCCCCTTATTGTTATTGTTATTATACCCCCCTTATTGTTATTTTTGTACCCATGTAGTCCCCATATTGTTATTATTGTGCCCCATAGAAGCCCACTATTGTTATTGTTGTGCCCTTACATTGTTATTGTTATGTCAGCTGGGATTATATTGTGACCCATTAGACTCCTATATATAGAAAGGAGGTTTTGTCATTTGAATCATACAAGAACTGTCATTTATGTAATTTAAAGGAGGTTTCCCCCTTGAAGAGGTTGGTTCCTAAGGTGTTTATCTATATTTTCTTCTATTTTTTGAGATGGTTTCATAACATGGTTACCTCTGGCTGAACGGTGGTATAACACTTCCTTCCACACTGCAGCAAAAATGACCCCACTTATGTCACTTTATGGATATCATCCACCATCCATCACATCATATTTAAGAGAAAATTCTAAGGTTCAAGCAGTGGAAGATCACATCGAGCATCAACAACAATTTCTCCAACTTTTAAAGGATAACCTAACTTTGGTGCAGAATCGAATGAAACAACAGGCAGATCAACATCGCAGTGAAAGAAGTTTTGATGTAGGAAACTGGGTATTTTTACGGCTATAACCATACAAAAAAATGTCCCTCAAGTAAGCTAGGAAGGATAATAAATTATCACTAAAGTATTATGGTCCTTATAAGGTGTTGCAAAAGATTGGTACTATCGTATACAAATTGGAGCTTCCAGCATCTTCCCGAGTGCACCAAGTTTTCCATGTTTCATGCTTAAAGATGGTTATAGGTGACAAACTCCTAGTTCAAACAATGTTGCCAGAACTTGGTGAGGAAGGATAAATCATATTGGAAATTGAAGAAATCACGAAAACAAGAGCTCGACAACTATGAAATCGATCAATTTCAAAGTATCTCATATAGTGGAAGAACTTACCAGCTGAAGATTCCACATGGGAGGATGAGAATTTTATGCAGCAGAATCCAAAACTACTCAAGTGTTGAGGACAACACTTATTTGAAGGATAGGGACATGTTAGGTCCCTATAATACTAGTCTAGTCCCTTATTTTTATCGTTATTTTAGCCCCCTTGTTGTTATTGTTGTGCCCATATAGTCCCCATAATGTTATTATTGTGCCCCATGGAAGCCCATTATTGTTATTGTTGTGCCCTTACATTATTATTGTTATGTAGGCACTGATTATATTTGGACCCCTTAGACTCCTATATATAGAAAGTAGGTTTTTGTCATTTGAATCATCCAAGAATTGTTCATTTATGTAATGTAAAGGAGGGTACCCCTCGAAGAGGTTGATTTCTAGGTCGTGGATTTGTCTTTTATTCTATTTTCTGAGTCTATTGAATAAGATAAGATCATTACTTCATGCAATATTACATACACTTACTCATATAATGCAATTAATCAAACATTCAACACCAAATAGATGACATAATCCAACAGTTAAGCATAAAGTAGATGACTTAAGCAAACTCATACCTTAATGTATCTCAGGGGAGACCATCTTGTCTACATAAGCAATCTAGATTAGCACGATATAACTCCACAATATATCAAACCAAACATAATTAAGGTCGTGATATCCATAATAGTAACTAGCTAACGTGTTTGCATCATAACTCATAAACAATTGTCATTCATGCACAACAATTGACAGCGGTGAAAATGTGAAGTTGGGTTACACTTTTTGCCCTTTTTTGAGAAAAAACTTTCATTTTTTTCGGTTCTTCAACTTTCTACAAACTATAACAATTTTTCTATTTAGAATTTCATTTGTGATAAAAATAAAAGTTGTCAGAAATTTTGTTAGCTTTCTATTACTTATTTTTTGAAAATTTTTTATACAGATTTGATATGTCAACTTAGCATTTCTTTGAGTGTGTGTGTTTCTTAACAATCAAAGGATTCATAAGAAGTCATGTTAATACGCAATGTTGCATTCATTGAAAATTTGTGTTTTTGAGAAAACAAAATGTGTTACAACAATCTAGACAGAGTCTACTTCAGTTTCATCATACTTACAAAGCCAATGGATGCATATCATAATTACTATAATTTTTTGAACTGGTCCAATATGAAAAAACTGCATATTTTGGATATGTTTCGCGACGCAACAAATTTCTTAACATATAAGTTATAAACTAAAAATCTAAAAGCTACCCATTAGAGACGACAGACCAATGTAATGCCCCATAATTTTTTCAATTTTTTTTTACAATGTATTTTGGGAGATACAAAATTTTGATTTCACTGAATCACAATGACCCTCAGAAATTGTTTGCACCTATTTTATTACAAAATTAATTAAAATTAGTAAATATTTATGAAATTCCATAAAAGTTATATTTCCTAAAAGTAGATTCAATTCTGAAAATGCTTGTCTTGGTTCCAACAGTTAATTCAGAATGTTTCATGGAGTTGTCGATTCAATTGCCCGAAACGTTTGGCTCTGCGTAAGCGGTGACGCGTTAGTTCGATGAACTTTGATTAAGGATGGCGAAATCTCACGTGCCATTGTCGGTCGCTCTGGAACGCTCACACACAGGACCCCAGCGACGAACTCTTAATCAAATTTCGGCCGAACTTTAATCTAATTTTCCGTTGGCTGGAAAATTTCACGGCGCCCCTCCTAAAACACATTTCGCGGCAATATAAATTGCCGCGAAATCATTCATAATTTTCGCACATTTCGCACATTTGGTTTGAATTTATAAAGGTCTTGGTTTGGGTTTAAAGACTTTTCTTGGAGGTTTGGGTTTAAGGGCATTTCTTGAAGGCGAACTAATTTTGCAAAGAATTGTTTTAGGTTTAAGGACTTTACTTGGAGGACATTTCTTGGAGACGGTTTGATTTTTCAAAAAATTGTTTTGGGTTTAAGGAATTTTCTTGGACGTACATTCAAAGGACATTTCTTGGAGGTATGTGATACATTTTTTTGGATGTGTTTTGTTCATTTTTTTTTAAAGTATGGATTTGTGCTTAATTTCGAATTCTTGGAGACGGTCTGATTTTGCAAAGAATTGTTTTGGGTTTAAAAACTTTTCTTGGAGGCGGCCTGATTTTGCAAAGAATTGTTTTGGGTTTAAGGAATTTTCTTTAACGTACATTCAAAGGACATTTCTTGGAGGTATGTAATACATTTTTTTGGATTTTTTTGTGCTTCATTTTTTTTGAAACTATGGAGTTGGGCTTAATTCGAAAGACATTTTCTAGAAGTATTTTTTGAAGTATTTTTTAAAGTGACGTTTTTTTTTTTAAGTTGGAAGCATTTTTTGAAGAGACATTTTTTTAGAGTACGTGTTTTGAGTTGAAGTAAATATTTGAGCTTCGTTTCATTTTTATAAGACATTTTTTTCGTGAATTTTTTAAAGTAAGTGTTTTGGATTGGAGTATGTATTTTTTGCAAAAAAATTAAAATGAATTTTTTTTTTTTAAATTAAATCTTTTGTGATGCTTTTTCTAATTGAGTTATTGTTTAATTTTTTGAAGGAAATTTTTTGAACTTCATATTCTATTATCATGGGAAATCGAAGGACTTGTGCGAGAAAATATGATCGAAAAAGAGACCCTGAGGAACGTAGAGAAGAGACGAGACAATCTCGCAAAAGAAAGATAGAAGCCCTCTCAAATATTGAAGGGGAAAATCAACCTCAAGCAGAAATTGAAACAGGTATGTAAATGTAAATATCATGATCTATTGATATATTTAAATTTTTCCTAGTGTAAAATGTGAAGCTTAATTTTTATTTGATGAACTAATTTGAATTTAAATATTTTGTTTAATGTAAACAGACAGAGATATTCCTCAAAACATTGATGATGAGATACAAAATTTTGAAAGAGAAAGTGAAAGAGATATTGAACCAATGATTGAAGATGTTGAAAATGTTGAAAGAAATTCAACTGAAGAAATTGAATCACAAGGTATGTATATATATATATATATATATATATATATATATATATTGAACACATGCACATATTATTGAAATTATACATATATTTATTAATTTAGTTATTTATTGTTCATATGTAAACTTATTATGTACTATTTTTTCGAATATGTACAGATGAAATCAGTGTCGATGATGAGATGTTAGAAAATGTTGACAATCACACATATGGAGATAAAAAAAACCTGACCATGTTATACGATATCGTGTTAACTGCATTTTTGAAAAGTATTTCTTAAATGAGTGGGTGACAGTTCAAGCTCAAAAGTTGAAAGGTCTCCTATCATTAAGGAAATTAAAAGAAGCTACGACACTACTAAGTATTTGAAAATCAACCAAAGATAATAAAAAAATGAAGGAAGATGTGATACAAAATATAAGTAGTGCTATAAATTCAATTAAGAGATCTAGAGAGAAAAATGTTTCAATTATACATAGAGAAATACATATGGCAATGGTTTCATCAAGTACTAAAGAGAATCGTTTGGTAACATCTATGGCACGAGCCTTAGGAACCTCGCGAAAAACTTTGCACAAACATCGAAAATTTTGGCTGTAAGTAGATGTAAATGATGAACTCGCTTGTTGGAGAGCTATTTGTAGGCAACCATACAAAGATAGACTTGGAGAAAATGTTAAAAAAATAATATATGAGTATTGGAAGAACAATTCGCGTGCTTCGCCAACTGCAAGGCATGTGATGCGAAGAAGAATAGCATGAAATCAGTAAGAAGAACATGAAAAATATTTCTTGGAAACCACTCAGATAGAGTTATTCAACAAGTTCAAAGAAGAGAATCATCAAATTCATGTTTCAATCAGTGCTTTTGTTCAACAAAAACCATGATATGTAAAACCAATCACCGTACGCGACACTTGTTGTTGCCGTTATCATGTGGAATTTGAGTTATATTATGACACATTCCTTGATTTTGGTAGAACACTATGGAAGGATTCACCTCCTCCTTCCACTATCCGTGATTTCATATCTCAAATTCTATGTGAAAGAGAAAGCGATGAACTATTTTACAAAAAGAAATGAGTTGGTGGTAAAAAATGCGATGATTGTGGAAATTTGACTAAATTTCAAAACAAATATCATACTGATATAAATGATCAATCATTTTCCAACATGAAAGTGAAATGGAAGAGATATTAATATATCGATACATCGATTCAAGGTGCAAATAGTGTTAAAAGAATTGAATTACTAGAAGATGAAATTTTTGTGATAGACTTTTTGAGAAAGTTTGAGGCAGAAATTTACAAATACACCAAGCATTCCCATAGAGCTCGATGGCAAGACTTGAAATTCAAAAAATCTCGTGAATTTTTTCCACCGGGGACCATTTTGTCAGTGATTGATTTTGCAGAAAACTACACATTTGTTCCACAAAAAGAAATTCAGAGTGAATACTATCATTCTGACCAAGTCTCCATGCTCGTCCATATTCTATATAGACACGCTGAACAAAATGTCGATCATATAGAAAGCACGAGTGAAAATCGACATATCATTAAATAATATCACTTTTATATCAGTGACGATCGTACACATGATACATGTTTTGTACAACATTGTTTTGGAAGAATTTATGATTCATTGAAAAATTGTGGAATAACATTCAATGAACATTGGATATGGTCAGACGGATGCGCGGGTCAATTCAAATCTGCACGATCATTCTTTTGGTTGTGTTGTCTTCATAAGAAAACCTGCATTAAACATTGTTGGAATTTCTTTGAGACTAGCCATGGAAAAGGAGAACATGACGGTGCAGGAGCATGCATAAAACGATCACTTCGAAGATATCAAATGAACCCATCTGCAAACCGACTTGTGAACGCTAAAGAAGTTGTTCAATGGTGCATCGCTGCTCTAAGCCATGAGACTAACCAATCAAGGGAAGTGCGAAGGTACATTCAATTTAATTTTTATTGGAAATCTAATTTTAAACATTGTACATTTATCGTGCAAGAATTATCTTTGATTGTATTTTGATATCATATTTACAAATTCTTCTTTTAATTTTCCATATAAAGGTTTTTCTGGCATATTGGGATCGAAAACGTAGATAAATCAATTGGAAATGACGTTGAAACAATAAAAGGGACTCGAAAATTGCATTCAATTAAAACAAAGTTGTCCAAAAATATGTTTTCATTGGATAAAAGAAAATATTCTTGTTTTTGTGATGTTTGCGTAGACAACACAAAATCCAATGACGTTTGTGAAAACAAAATGTATGTAAAATATTGGAAACATACAGAGCTAAATACAAAGGGAAAAATATATGTTGCAATGTTTGAAGAAATGCAATCAGAGGAAACTACAATATCATCCGATGGTGATCGAGTTTCTAATCTTGTTAGAGAAGGTAACATTTGAATTGCTTTCTAATGATTTAAAGATCTAGAAATAAATTTAAATATGTATAATTTTGTTAAGTTATTTTTATTGTGAAGGAGATGTTTTCGCTGTAATTGCACCTATTGACAATGATGAAAATGTTAAGTATTATTTGTTGCGTTGCACTGAACAAAAAATGAAATTATTAGAAAACTATAATGATCACGGATTTCAATATGACAGAGGATCTATTATACTGTGTTAGCCACCTGTAATTTTTTATTATACCAAAGGTGGCTAAATTTTGTTCTAAGCCTTCAAGGAACAATTTTCCTTATCAAAAATTGTTGCCTCTTGAAGTCTCTATGAGGCCTCCTGCTTTTTTCCCCTGTCCAAATCCCTTAGTGCTGTTTACATCCTAAAAGCCTCTGAAATCCTTCAAAAATCCAAGTCAAATACTGCTGCATTCCCCTTTTTTCCCCTCCCTTTCTTCCCACTTACATCATTCTCCTTTTTTTTTCTTTTTCCCATGAAAACCCCACAAAACCATATGTTTTCCCCTATCCCTTCATAAATTTCATTTCCTAAAGGTTAAAAACCCACTTTTTAACCTTGTCGGAACCTTAAATCCTTTGGAAAATCATTGGAAAGCCATAGAAAATACATATTTTTGTGTATTAAAGTTTTTAGCCCCCGCGGGCTAAGCCCTTCACCCTTTTCCTCCATAAACTCGAGCGTCGGGACCAACTGCTCAGTCCTCAGGCGCTAAACCGAAAATACAACCTTTCTCCGCCCATTTTCCTTTGAAAATTCGAAAAAACCCATTTTATAAAGTTTTTACGTGAAATATTAAAGTCACGTGGTTAACTGTGCGTTTCAACCTGGGCTGTCGATCTGCTCCACAGATCCGACGGTGCGGCACGAGACTTATCGTGTGGGCCCCCCAGCATTACGTCACTTCTCGAAACCGCTTGGTTTTTTCCGCACCGCCTTCGTGCGAAGGACGGTTTTCTCCCGTCGGCCAGCGATTCCATACGCTGGCCGACACGTGTCTTCAACACTGTTTCAAAACCATCGCGTAAATTCATTCCCCCGCGCGTTATCCATCATACCATGGATGCCCAGCGGAATCAGCGATCACCGTTCGATCTGATCCTTCGCATCCAACGGCTGCCCTTCACTAAAGTTGCCCGACCTTTAACCTAGTTGCGTACTATTTAACTGGGCCCCGACGCTGCGGAAAATTAATCTCCGCCTTCGATCTCTGCAGATCGACGGCCCACGTTCAGTCCCTGGATTCTGTTGCCCATTCAAACTAATCACGCCGCTGACTTCTCCTAATCACTCCCGACCGTCGATCACAGTGCGATCAACGACTCCGATCGCCTCATTCTCCCGCACGCCCTCCGATGTAGATTTACCCATATAAATGCAGGATTTCCTCATTTTGATTTTTTTGTGCAGGTTTAAGGTTTTTTCCGATCTAAATGGAGAAATTTCGTGGGATGAGGATGACGATCCTCTGCCTTCCAAAAAACGTAGGGAAATTATCCACAAGGTGTAAATCTATACTGTCGACGAGGTTTCATGAGCCTCTGCTGTCACGCGCCCCTGTTAAACCTGCAAACAGCAAAGAAAACGCAGAAAAGAGTATCAGATTGCTAAAAGCCAGAGATAGACCAGGGCAGAAAATTAATGATCAGATGAGTGGGGATTACGGCTAAGACAGTTATCAAAAGCCTAATCCCCGACTCAAAACATAGTTTAAAGAGAAAAACTAAAGGTGTTTATCAGACAGGATGCCTCCACCGCCATATCTGAGGAAAATTGATTCCTCAACGACCACAGCGCCACCTATTGCCTCAAAGTATTCAATCAAGAACTGAATTTATTGATCAAAGTCAGGTATTTTGCCTCGACACAGCCAAAGAAGTTATTTCTGCCAGGAAATTAATGACAGAATGTCGGCAGAGCAACCCTAGTGATACACAAAGCCTCAAAAGTCAAATGAAGCTCCCACTGAACTCAAATCATGAGTGTAAATCAGTTAATGTAGTAGAACACCTGTATTATTTCTTCTTTGAGCCTCCAAGGGCCAAGAAAGACATTAACTCTGCATTAATTGTATTTGAGATCTTTATTCAGATCTCACCTCCTCATCCTTCTATAAATACTTCAATAGAAGATGAGTGAGGGGTTGGTTGGTTGCTAATGTAATTGCTGAAGCATTGTTATGTAATTGAGCTGAAGGTTTTTGTCTGTAAATAGTGATTCACTGGCTCTTGGAGCTCTGCTTGTAGCAGATAGGTTAGGTTGTGAAAGAGAGATGAACTGAAACACTGAACTTGAAGATTGTAACTGGTTTGGAGCATCAATACAAGCTGATTTATGGGATCCTGGTCTATGTTGACGGTGATGTTATTCTTATTGTAACTTGTGATTTTGTTTCTGTTTTCATTACGTTCCATTTTCTTCTGTAAAGAACAGTTTAAACATGGTTAGGACCTGTTGTATACCAGTAACCTTCTCTGGTTGAGAAATCTTTATTTAAATGTTTTCTTTCCACCGTGTTATTTGAAAATGATTTAATTCAGTTTAGGCATAAGAATGTTGGCGTTCCCTCGTCTTATTGCCTTAGTTGGATATTGTTTTTGAATGTTATTTTCAGTATATGTTGTGTGAAGATGAACTGAGAAAATTAAGGTTAGCCCTGAGTCCCTTTCTTATTTGCTCAACTATTTGATTGTTTCCCTTAGAATGTGTTAAAAGCTGACTAGTTTCAAAGTACTTATCAGATCTTAGGCCATTCTGTGTTATCTCTGTGATTGTCTTGAAAGTAACTAAGTAAAGAAGAGCTAGGAGAGGATTTGTGGTGCGCCCGGCCCGCTAGCTTCTACTTCAAAGGTTGCCTTTAAGTTTCCCTTTGTTTTTTGATGTGTTTTCTATTGGAAGTGTATCAAAGGCTGGATAGTTTCAAAGTACTTACCAGATCCTAGTTTGCTTCTATGTTTTTCTTAAGTGCCTGGTCAAAGGCTGGCTAGTTTCAAAGTACTTACCAGATCCTGGGCTGCTCTTTGTTCTTCATTTGTTTTTCCCCTTCTTATTGTATCACTCCATTCCATAAACCAAATCTTAAAGAGATCCTTAGGCATAGATGACTTGCCCCATAGACCACTCTTGAACCTGTTTTGCTTCAATTAAATCCTCTTATGACTCCATAGCCCAATGGATCGAAAACTTCCACCATCTTTCATCTTGATCGAAGCTTACTCTTGTTGCTTGCAACTTCTCACCTTTGAGCCTATTTGCATATAGACTTTTCACCTCTAACAGCAATCATGTTCAATCATCCAAACACAAAACCAAACCCTTGGACCTCATAACTAGCCTAATATCATTATCTCAAACTTCAAAGACAAATCCATCTTTGTACACATTGGAGAGATCCCTCTCCGAATTCAGGAGGGCTAGATCCTAGAATCCCAAAGTTGGTTGAAATGATGTTAACTCTGTGATCGGACTTTTGCCAATCTTGTATTCTGAGAGACCTAACATCTTTGAAAGGTTATTTTTTCAAACAAACTAATCAAAGTGAGGACTTTGTTTACTTTGAAGACTATGAACCTGATTCCATAAGTTGTCAATATAGTCACTTGGTGTGTGCAGCACGCATAAAATTGATAGAGGTTCAATCAAAGAGAAAAACGAAAGTTAAGAAATGGAAAATGTGAAAATCCGATCATGAACGGATTATTGAAGATGGCATTCCATTGGAATTTTTTTGATTGAATTGCCCAACAATTTATTCTCTTTGGGTTATATGTTTTAGAACTTCCAGTACTCAATTAAAAATTGATTATTTATATTGTTGTACAGATTTTTCACATAACTGAATGCTGATACATGCCGTGCTCGATATCAATGAAAAGTAGCTTTTCTATACATGGCTGCATTGTTGAAAAATGTTATATATATATATATATATATTATAGAATGTTAATTGATAGTTTCTATGTGCATTGATGAAAAATGATTCACATACTCAATATATAATTACGGTGCAATTAACTCGAACTAGTTTTTCTATGTGCATTGATGAAAAAATAGTTGGATTTTCTGGCAAAAAGTATCCACAATGTAAATAAATCATCCGCAGTATAATTTTGTATGAAAATTCCTTTTAGGCAAGAGACTCGGAGCACTTCTCTAACTTTTGGTGGGATTTGACCCACATCTCTATTCCTGAATGAAAATCTAGTACAAATTTTTTTTGTCCAATGGTCGAATATGTTCAATGTGCATTGCTGAAAAATGTTACTTACATATTGGATATATATGTTCTAGAATAAAATTAATTTTTCAAGTAGTTTTACTATGTGAATTGATGAAAAATGATTTAAATTTACTCAATATATATGTTCTAGAATGCAATTTTAACTAAAAGTAGTTTTTCTATGTGCATTGATGACAAATCGTATTGGATATATACATGAACTGAATGTGCCCAATTTTTCTCGTGAGATTTTCTGGTAAAAAGTATCGGTGCAATGTAAATAAATCATCCACTGTATAGTTTTCTATGAAGATTCCTTTCATACAAGAGACTCGAAGCACTTCTCCGACTTTTGGTGGGATTTGACTCACATCTCTATTCCTGATTGAAAATCTAGTACAAAATTTGTCTGTCCAATGGTCGGATATGCTCTATGTTCTAGAATGCAATTAATTGAATGCCATCAATTTATCGAATTATAATTCAACAAGGCTACCTATTTGAGTGCATTAATGGCATTGACCCAAATTCAACAAACATATACGTACTTCTTATATTTCCAATCAAAATTAAAGGGATAATTTAATATATCTACTTCTTTAAACTCGTTTTTCAATTAGAACTCAATTGATACATGGTTATTTGCATTGAAAAGCTATGTTCCTCCTATTGGAAATTTTTTCACTCAAACAAGACTATGTAGAGATCAAAAGCAATCTTAAGATGCCAAATGTACTTCAACCATCGAAAACTTGAGTTTTAAAAACTTTTTGATTAAATCAAAACAATACAAGTTACATAGGAGTCTTCTATATAAGCCAAATGTAGATTGAAACCATCCAAAACTTAGATCAAAACATTTAACATTATATCAAAACATTTAAGATTTAACATTAAATCAAAATTAAAGGGATTTATATATAACTACTTCTTTACTCTCTTTGATTAAATCAAAACAATACTTCACATGGGAGTCTTCCATCTAGGCCAAATGTAGATTGAAACCATCCAAAACTTAAATAAAAAAATTTAACATGTTATATCTTGAAACATTTAACATTTAACATTAAATAAAAATTAAGGGGATTTACATATAACTACTTTAATATTTTTGAATATATCAAAACAATAATTCAAATAGGAGTATCTTCAAATAATTTTAACATTTAACATTAAATACAAATTAAAGGGATTTCCATATAGAACTACTCATTTACTCTTTTCGATTCAATCAAAACAATACTTCACATGGGAGTCTTCCATCTAGGCCAAATGTAGATTGAAACCATCCAAAATTTAGATCAAAACATTTAACATTTTATCAAAACATTTAAAATTTAACATTAAATAAAAATTAAAGGATTTGCATATATATAACTTTAATGAACATAATGTACATAGAGAGACCCGTTTCCTGGGTTGCCTAACTGGCCAACACCAGAGGGGGTCTTAATAAAAAAAACAGAAAAGGAGCTGCCCATAACCGAGAAAAAGCTAAAGAGGACCTGACATCAAGCTAGCTATCGATGTGTTTAGGAGGAATCTCCTCCATAATTGGACAACCGTAGTCCTCCAGATCATCATCTACTCCGTTGGAGTGCTGGGAGGAGTTGTTGCTGCTTGCGCTATGGGAGGAGTTTTTGCTGCTTGCACCATCACTGCTCGAGCTCGTCGAGCCAGATTTGACTGGAAGAGCTCCGGACTTCCTGGTGTCCTAGGGAAAATGGGTTGGGATGGTGGACTTTCTCCACCGCTTCCTGGAACTAGAAGCACCTTCATGTTGCGGCTCCTCCTGAAAAGAGATGGAAATGGTCACCGTAATTTGCGGTCTAACCAAAGAGCTGGTGAAGTGAAATTGTGCTTCATTGCATGCTGGAGGAGGGTGGCTACCTATGTCATGGATGGAAAGAGTTGGGCGAGAGCCAGCACTCCTGCCCCCTCCATTCCTACACTCACCTCCCCTTCCGCAACGCATCTGTTTTCTATGCATGGCATCTTCCATAGGCCAAATGTAGATTGAAACCATCAAAAAATTAGATCAAAACATTTAACATTATATCAAAATATTTAAAACATTTAACATTAAATAAAAATTAAAGGGATTTAAATTTAAAACATTTAACATTAAATCGAAATTAAAGGGATTTAAATTAAATGTAGATTAAAATGGTATCCAAAACTTAGTTTTAAAAACTTTTTGATTATATCACAACATTACTTCACATGATTAATGTACTTCAACCATTCAAAACTTGGGTTTTAATTTTTTTTTGATTATATCACAACATTACTTGACATGCCATCCAATTGTAGTTCTATTCGATAAAAACATTTAATATTATATCACATGTGCCAAATGTATATTGAAACCATCCAAAACTTAAGTTTTAAAATCCTTTTGATTATATATCGTGCAACATTACTTCACATGCCATGCAAATTATAGTTCAACTATCCAATAGAAACATTTAACATTATACCATATGTGCCAAATGTAGATTGAAACCATCCAAACCTTGAGTTTTAAAAACTTTTTGATTATATCATACACAACATTAGAACATTAAACATTTAAAACATTAAATATCACATGCGAAATGTAGATTGAAACCATCCAAAACTGATTTTAAAAAACTTTTTGATTATATCATACATAACATTACTTCACATGCCATGCCAATTATAGTTCAACTATCCAATAAAAATTTAACATTATATCACATGCCAAATGTAGATTGAAACCATCCAAAACTTAACTTTTAATTTAACAAAAAATTATAGATCACAACATTACTTCACATGCTATGCAGTACTTACTTCAAGCATTCAAAACTTAAATTTTAAATACAAAACAAATTATAACACATCATTACATAACTTATGCCAATTGTAGTTCAGAAACAAAACAAAACTTAAATTTTAAAAAACAAAACAAATTATAACACATCATGCATAACATGCCAAATGTAGTTCAGATGACAACATTATTATTAGTTAAATTATCCAAAACTTGAGATTTTAAAAACCAAACAAATTATATAACAACATTGCTTCATTCACATGCCAAAAGTACTAAAACCATCCAAAAATTAACTTTTTGGAACAAAACAGATTTATTAACACTGTAATAAAATATGTCCAAAATTTGTAGATCTCACAAGTATCAAATTGTATCAAGTTATATATATTTATGACAGTGCATTTAGATAATATATAAAAAAGAAAATTTAAGACTATCTAAATCTTGAAATCAAATCTACAAATCATGTCCATCAAATAGAGATGGATCTTTTGTGTTTTGGACTTATAAAAACTCGAAACCTGCTACTATATTGAGTCTAGAACTGTTTTCCTTATGTAAGGAGGTTCTGGGCTCCCTTTTTGTTCTCTAGATGTTCATTTTTATGGGGCTGGGATAGTTTCTACTGCCAGCTCCTTTATGATGATAGTGCAGCTATGGTTTTTGTGCTTACTCTCTTTCTGCTCTCATCCCTTTTACCGGGTGATGATGAGCTAAAAGAGATGCACTGCTGTTTGCTATGGATACTTTTTGGGTTTAGAGATGCTAACATCTGCACAGGTGTTTAAGCAGCTATGATTCCACTCCCTCTTGTAAAAGGGAATGGCTCTATGTTAGAAATGCTATGCATATGTTCTGAAACTATCTATTTATAATAGAAAGTTCGTTTTTTTCTGTGGAAAAAAAAAAAAAAATAGAGATGGATCTAGCGTCTTTCCTATCAGGGTCTCAATTCGCGCACTATCATGTGAAGCATGGGAAACCTACATACACAATGCACATGGACTTGAACATTAAAATTTGATGTTTTAAAAATGAGTGAGAATATGTATAGAACTTCTTCTTAAAAACAAAAATGTAACAAAAAAATCATACGATACCTCCATGAGGTTCACTCTCCCATTTGATCAAGCAAGATGCCTTTATGGAACATGCGCAACGGTAAGTATGCAATATACATGTACGATTATATATATATATATATATATATATATATTAAAAAAATTTCAAATGAAAATGCACGTGTATATATATAAACTTATTTTCAATAGTATTAAAAAAAAAAAGTTAGACAACTTGTTCAAATGGTTGAAATGGTGTGAATGTTTCTATCTCACAAGGTAAATACAAGTCCCATTTGATTAAAAGAAATCTTCTATAAGGAACCTAAATTCAAGAAGCTAAAATAACTCAATATATATATATATATATATAACTTAAACATAAATTTTAAAAGTAAAAAATTGTCCATACTTGTGGCTCATCTCCCAAGGAAGAAGAAGGTACCGCCATCCCAAAAACATCGGACGGAATCGAAATCTATTAAAACATTTTATCCTTATATATACATACATGTACATGTGTGCACAATTATTTACTTTAAAATATCACTTAAAAAACACTAACATTTGCCAATATATCTTGATGGTGAGACCCATCTGCATTGTTTGAACCAGAGGTCCCGAACGTAATATTAACATTTTCGTCATTTATCATGTGTGACGACTGCAAATGGTGTTTTAACATATAATGATACATTTTTTTTAGATTAATGTACATACAAATAAATGTATACATGTACATACACATGTATTTATTAAAAATTGTACACATGTATATGTATGTTAAAATAATTTCAAACCCTAAGGTCATTAACACATACCATTCTCGTGCCCTCTTCCTCATGAAGAATTAGGTCTTGAAAACCATTGCGACAATTTTTTGCATATATTTGGAGATTGGAGTGTAAAAACTCTGGTAAACTTTATAAGTATATATTATTATTGATAAAAGATGAAAGATATGATTACAATGGGGAATCACCAAGGCTTTAAATATAGCCTTATGGTGTCCCTTAGCGAAGAGGCATGATCTTTGATCATGCCCTTTCACTGAATAAAACCTAAGATAACTATATCTAACTAATAACTAATAAAATATGCATAACATTGCCCCTCTCTTAAAGATGCTTTGTCCTCAAAGCATACGTAATGATGGACAATGTTGACGAATGCCTGGGTTTCTCGAGCGGCGAGCTCTTGCTTCCCACATTTTAAAAATATCATGGAGCATCTTCTCGAGTTCAATCTTTAGGTGATGTGGATAGCGACAAGATTTGATATTGACAGGGTTAGATCTATCTTGACTTCTATTGGATGTTTGATTTTCCTATCGGGAGGTACTTTTATGGGTAGATCTTGGAATACTTTTTCGTGTTTCCGAACTATTCCTTGTTATTCTGGTGACTCTTCATGGTTCCCTGTTGAAGATAACACTTCTAACTTATGACATTGTACCATATATGCTGGCGCCCTTTTTCGAATCATCTTCGGCATCGGAGATGAAGATACAACTTGATTACCTGGGGCTTGGAATCCATACAACCTGTGTTTCTGCCCTTTCCACTTAAAGCTTATAAACTGCTTCTGATGGTTGGCAGAATAAGTACCTAAAGTTTGTAGCCATTGAATTCCTAAGACCACATCTACTCCTTGTAATGGAACGGTGTAAAATGGAGATTCTAAAAGAAAGTTTTTTATCTGTAGTTTGACCTTATGGCATTTCCCTACTTGTTGAATCTGCTTACCATCAGCCACCACTACCTTCATATTAGGCATGGGGAAGGTAAAGATGTTGAGTCTTTTCGCCATGGTTGAATCTAGAAAATTGTGGGTACTGCCAGTGTCGACGAGAACCATTACGTTGTTGTTCTTGATATGTCCTCTTAACTTTAGGGTCTGAGGTTGTGATATGCCTGTCATAGCTGATAATGACACTTGCGGAATGGTTTCGCCATCTACCTTTGGAGAGTACTCTAAGTTGTCTTCTAATCCTTCTATATATGAATCATTATTGTTAGCGTCATTAGTTGCTTCACAACTGTATAGATTTTCCGCTTTTCCCTTAGCACATCGGTGCTTAGGGTCCCAGTTTTTACTGCAACGTTTGCACTTGCCCTCTCTCATTCTTTGTTTTTCTAAATTAGATTTTTCTCTCATTATATATATATAATTATGGGGAAAACAATTATTAACTTTGAAAAGTCACGTTTTTTTTAAAAGTCACTTTGTTTTGAAAAGGCACGTTGTTTTGAAATGGGTTTTAATACCATGGGCAATTACCATGGGCTCCAAAACCACGAGCAATTACTCTTCCTTATTTCTTTTTACTTCTTCTTTTTTTTTTAACTGTAACGAGTATGATTTTTATTTATATGAAGAAGAGAGAGTGGGTCTTTGCCGAAGCGACCCCTATTACAAAATTGTTGTCCAGCAAGAGTTGTTTTTGGAATTTGACATATTCAAGGAATTTCAAAGGAGCTTTCCTCATTTAAAATTAGCAGCCCTTTCGAAAGAGAGCACCCTTTGTTCGCCATCCGGTCTGCTTCACTGTTAAAATTTCTGAGGATGTGATAAAACTTGTAGTATTTCTTTTTACTTCTTTATATATATATCTCTTTTTTCTTTTTCTTTTTTTCTTCTTTTTAATTTATTTCCCCCTTTATGTTGAATTTCCTTCTCTCTTTTGATTTTATATATATATATTCTTCTTCTTTTTTAAAAACAAATGTTTTTTCCCACAAGAACTTGGTTTTAAAAAAAGTCTGCAATTCTGGAATTTCCTTGTAATTCCTTAATTTTGGGTGATCACACAGATCCCGAAGAGAAATGGCTCTGATACCAATGGAGTGTAAAAACTCTGGTAAACTTTATAAGTATATATTATTATTGATAAAATATGAAAGATATGATTACAATGGGGAATCACCAAGGCTTTAAATATAGCCTTATGGTGTCCCTTGGCGAAGAGGCATGATCTTTGATCATGCCCTTTCACTTAATAAAACCTAAGATAACTATATCTAACTAATAATTAATAAAATATACATAACATAGATCTTCAACATTCATGTTGTCAATCTCTTCATCTATACAATACACAAAATTGGCACGTGCATTTTCACGTGCTCTTTGTCGATTTAGAAAAACATCGACTCCACCCAATCCGCTGTAAACATTGTCGATCATGACATCCCTTGCTTCTCGACTTATTTGAGAAGTTGCATCCATCTCTAACCGCAGAGTTTCGACCCGAAAGGGTCAACTCACCAATGGCGGCTCAGGGCGAGGCAACTCCACATCTCACTTAGCGCCCTTACGGTCATACAATCGACCTTTCCCCGGACCACAAAATTCTGATGAAAGGTCATTGCAATTGGATTTCATATCAAAAAAAAATTATGTGTAAAACAATTGTGCAAAATAAACAAGAACCTCGTCGTTCCATGGGAGCCTTCCATAGGCCGCAAGGTGCCTATCATACAAATAGTGAGCTATATTTGGGTGCTTGAAATATTGCACCTTCAACATTTTTCTTTTTGGCCCTTCCTTGAAATTAAACATTGACTTCACCATATCTTTTGTAACTCTTTGTTTTACATCCTCCCATTTATCTGGATCCATTACTGTTTCCTTTCTCTTTCTCATCACTTCTACAAATGTATCAGTCATTGGCCCAAGATTTTTGTACACATTTACAAGTTCGCCCAATGAATGTGTAACTATTTCAAGGCTTTGTCAACTCTCAGCAGGTAGAGTCAAAGCCACAAGATCTCTCCGCAATTTTGCATGAAGTTTTTCACACCTTTGTAAGGTGCATTGCGTCATGTTTGTTTCCCATGGTATATCAGAAATGTCGGTCGGATAAGTTGTGTTGGGTAGACAACCTTCTTCTTGAATGTAGCATTATGCCTTGCGTCTATTTTGACCAATATTTGAAACATTTTCGGCCTCTGCATCAATATATATATAATTTCTTATATTAGAAAAAACACATGTAAAAAAAATTGTACAAAGTTAATGAAAAAATATTGAAATTGATGACAACCTTGACGTGGTTGGTTAGCATCTTCTCCACCATGAAACTGTTGAGACCCAGAACGACCCTGCTGAGAACCAACACCACCAGTCGTTGATTGGCCTTCGGGGGAATAAATATCACCCCCTTCACGCAACTTGCTACCACTCATTGATGGTCTTCTAAGGGGATTTGAACCACCACCAACCTCTCGAGACGAGAGAGAATGTTGTGTAACCAGCTCCAAAAATAGAAGAAAAGAGATACGAACGCCTTAGAAATGAGCCACTTCGAGGGGGAAACCTCCAATACATTACATAAATGAACAATTCTTGGATGATACAATTTACAAAACCTCCTTTCTATATATAGGAGTCCATGGGGCCATATTGTAATCCTAGTGGGCCACAATGTAATCCTAGCCGACCTAACAATAATAATTTAAGGGCACAATAATAACAAAATGGGGGTTACAAGGGTACAATAATAACAATAAGGGGGTTACACTAACAATAATAAAGGACTATACTAGTAATATAGGGACCTAACATGCCCCTCTCCTTCAAAAAAAGTGTTGTCCTCAACGCTTGAGTAGCTCTGGGTGCTTTTGTATAAAATTCTCATCCTCCCATGTAGAATCTTCAGTGGGTAAGTTCTTCCACTTGATGAGATACTCTGAAATTGATCGATTCCGTAGTTGTCGAGTTCTTGTTTCCGTGACCGCTTTTGGTTCCAATATGATTTTTCCTTCCTCATCAAGTTCTGGCAATATTGTTTGAACTGGAAGATTTTCACCTATAACCTTCTTTAAGCACGAAACATGGAAAACTGGATGTACTCGAGAAGAAGCAGGAAGCTCCAATTTGTATGCCATAGTACCAATCTTTTGCAACACCTTGTAAGGACCATTGTACTTTGGCGATAATTTATTATCCTTCTTAGCTTGCTTGAGGGACATTTGTTTATATGGTTGTAGCTGAAATATGAATTTATAATCAATTGAAAAATACATTCATGTGTACATATAAATACATGTACATATTCATTGATTAAATTGCGTGAACCATACCACGACTGGGTGAACCATGGGCATGCTCCATGGATGGAGTAGAGACCCTTCTCTTCTTAGCTCCTAAAAAATAAAAAATAAAACTTATTAACAACTAATTTAACTCACAAAGTTAATAAAAAATCAATTCCATATGTACACACATGTATGGAGATTTAAGATTATATTTAAATACCGTGAACATCCCCTGATCCCTGAACCCCCATATGGGATTCGATTGATATTCGTTGTTCATCCTCCATGATATATATATCTATTAGTGGACATTTACACAAAATAAATTTCATAAAATCAATTTGTAATTTAGTGTACACAAATTATTTAGAACACAACTTTCAAAGCAATAAGTGATGTGTGAAACTCAATTTAAGCAAAAAAAAAAAATTATAAAAATGATAAGTTCACCAAATTGTGCTTTACATGGTGGGAGCACACTTGGTATAAAATTGAAAAAAACACATGGTCATTAAAAAAGAAGCGTGAAACTCCATTTAAACAAAAATTTCTTGAAGTCCCCGCATTTTAATTTTATAAAAACGTGAAGTTCACTTGTTGCAAATGTGAAGTTCACCAAGTTGCGCTTTACATGGTGTGGTGGGAGAATACTTGGTATATAATTGAAAAAAACACAAGGTCATTAAAAAAGACGCATTTATAAGTACACAACACAAACATATCCAAGATATGTTACAATGTCCATCAATAAATTTTGAAGGGGAGCGTCTCAACACTAATTCATCTTTGAGAGATGAATCTTGAATTTTTGAAGAAGAGCATATCAAAACCAATTCATCTTTGAGAGATGAATCTTGCATTGGCATTGCTCTGTATAATTCTAATTCATCTTTGATAGATGAATCATGAATTGGCATTGCCCCACACAGTAGATCAGCAGACATCTTATTCACATTTGTATAATGCCTTATACTAAAAAATTGAAATTGGCTAACAATATTGTTTGCTATTCCATGCAGTTCTTTTAGCCTCTCCTTCTTAAGTTGGCACACGCCATTCTTCTGGTTGCACACAAGTTTAGAATTGGTGAAAACTACAATTCCATTTGATCCATACTCCATCATTGTTCTCAATCCTTCTATCAATCCAATATAATATGCCTCGTTGTTTGTTGTTCTTCTCGGTATATTCATTTTCCTTTAGATGACTTTGCTAGTCGCAATATTGGAAAGCACATATGTAATCACTGCTTTCCCTGGATTGGGATAGCAAGAAACTTCTATGCATAATTTCCATTTTTCAACCATATTTAATGGTTTTCTTATCCCTGAAAAAAAACAAATTCAATAAAAATATATATATATTAAATCAACATTTATTGCAAATGCATGAGAAAAATGACACAAGATCATGAGGTAAATGACATGTGCATTGTTTATCTTAAAGTTTGACTTAAAAAGTTTATGGTAGAGTTCACATCTAAAATTAATGGGAGGAAGCCTTTAGTTTGTGGGAAAAATGACACATGTACACAGTTTACCTTAAAGTGGTTGTGTTTTATGGATATTAGAGGAAGCCTTTAGTTTGTGGGAGAAATGACACATGTACACAGTTTACCTTAAAGTGGTTGTGTTTTATGGATATTAAAATGAAGAACTTCTATTTAGATCCATTCCAGAGATTGACTGTAGGGGCATTTACTGGATATGTCACCTTTCACAAAAGATGAGATCCAGAGGCTACCTGGCCCTTTACATACTCTACCTATAGAACTTGTAGAAGTAAACACTACCTATCCCAATTTTACCGTGTGAAGGGTGTAGAGGACCCGTGGAATCACTCAAGGTTGTATTATTAAACCTTTGGTTTAATGATCTTCAACCTTTGGTTGTACTTTGAAGGTCCTTGACCTTCATCCTTCAACCGAAGGTTGTAGATCCTTCAACCTTTGGTTTAATGATCTTCAACCGTTGGTTGTAGATCCTTCAACCTTTGGTTGTCCTTCATCCTTAAACCTTTGGTTTAATGATCTTCAACCGGTTGAAGATCCTTCAACCGTTGGTTGTAGATCCTTCAACCTTTGGTTGTTGTTATGGGTTCAACCTTTGGTTGGTTGTACTTTCAACCTTTGGTTGTTTCTCCTTAAACCTTTCAACCTTTGGCTGTACTTTGAAGGTCAAGGGACCTTCATCCTTTAACCTTTGGTTGTTGATCCTTAAACCTTTGGTTTAATGCAAAGGTCCTTGACCTTACTCATTGGGCAAGCCCAACCTTCCTTAAACCTTTGGTTTAATGATCTTCAACCGTTGGTTGTAGATCCTTTAGGATGGGTTCCACCCATTCCTTCCTATGGTTGATCCTTCAGCCTTTGGTTGCCCTTCATCCTTAAATATTTGGTTTAATGATCTTCAACTGTTGGTTGTAGATCCTTCAACCTTTGGTTGTCCTTCATCCTTAAACCTTTGGTTTAATGATCTTCAACCGAAGGTTGTAGATCCTTTAGGACGAGTTCCACCCATTCCTTCCTATGGTTGATCCTTCAACCTTTGGTTGTCCTTCATCCTTAAACCTTTGGTTTAATGATCTTCAACCATTGGTTGTAGATCCTTTAGGACGGGTTCCACCCATTCCTTCCTATGGTTGATCCTTAATGGCCCTATAAGGGCATAGGGTCCCATACATATGGTTATATGGCCCTATGAGGGCATGGGGTCCCATCAGTAATGGCCTTATAAGGGCATGGGGTCCCATCATATGGGTGATATGGCCTGATATGATTGATAATAATCAGATCATATCATCACATTAATCAACTGCAAGGACCTTGAATGGCCCTATGAGGGCATAGGCTCCCATCAGTAATGGGAGGGCCTTCCATGACATGCTGAAGGACCTTATAGACCCCCTTAAGGGGGCATAGAGGCTTATTATCCTAATGGTTTGGTGGACCATAGGATCTCTAAGTGTAGCTATAAGGAGGCAATAAGGCCTTCAATGATATGCTAATGGCCCCTCTTCTCCGCGGGGGTGTGCTACACGGAGTCCACTTACCTCCTGAGGGTTGGGCCATTGAGACCAGTGACCTAACTTGAGGGCATCGCCGACTGTTAAAATGATGGTGACCTCTTGAGGGGCATATCCTACTGGATAGATGACCTAACTTGAGGGGTGGAATCAATAGGTTTTTTCCTGAGAGGGCCATAGAGGACCGTTTAAGGCACGTTGGAGGCATTGATGGCAACGTTACCTCCTGAGGACATCACTGGAATGGGCTCTACAAGATATTAAGGTAAATCTATATATCTATTAATTGTTTCAATAGAAGTGTAATAATAATTTCAAAAATAAAATATTCTACTTCCTTCAATCACTATTTACATATCATCATAAAGTACCACTTCCTCACACAAAAAGTATTTGAGAAAATAATGAAGATGGAATACATACCCACAAAACCTCTTGTTAGAGAAGCATTTGAATATGTGAGAAACAAATTAGGAATAGTTCTTGTAAACTATCTTGTTAGAGAACCATTTGAACATGTGAGAAACAAATTAGGGATATTTCTTGTAAATTATTGTCACTTATTTGACTTCAAAAAAAGAGCCTATGAAATTGAGTGCAATATCTATGTGGTAGAGTACACAATATCTAAGGGGGAGAATACAATATATTTGACTTCAAAAGAAGAGCCTATGAAATTGAGTGCAATATCTATGTGGGAGAGTACACAATATCTAAGGGGGAGAATAGATATATGGAAGGAATAGAAAGAGTAACAAAAAGCATATGATTGTGTCAATAATTTAAAGTAGTCAAAAAAAGATAACAAAGGACCATCAAAATTGAGTGCAATATCTATATGATCAAGTGTCAATAACTTGAAGTACTCAAGAAATATAACAAAGGACCATCAAAATTGAGTGCAATATCTATATGATATCTATATGATCAAGTTTCAATAATTTGAAGTAAAGAAAGATAACAAAGGACCATCAAAATTGAGTGCAATATCTATATGATTGTGTCAATATTTTGATAATTTGAAGTAGTCAAGAAAGATAACAAAAGACCATCAAAATTGAGTGCAATATCTATGTGGGAGAGTACACAATATCTAAGGGGGAGAATACAATATATTTGACTTCAAAAGAAGAGCCTATGAAATTGAGTGCAATATCTATGTGGGAGAGTACACAATATCTAAGGGGGAGAATAGATATAAGGAAGGAATAGAAAGAGTAACAAAAAGCATATGATTGTGTCAATAATTTGAAGTAGTCAAGAAAGATAACAAATGACCATCAAAATTGAGTGCAATATCTATATGATATATATATTCAATCAAGTGTCAATAATTTGAAGTAAAGAAAGATAACAAAGGACCATCAAAATTGAGTGCAATATCTATATGATTGTGTCAATAATTTGATAATTTGAAGTAGTCAAGAAAGATAACAAAGGACCATCAAAATTGAGTGCAATATCTATGTGGGAGATTACACAATATCTAAGGGGGAGAATACAATATAAGGAAGGAATAAAAATAGTAACAAGAAGCATATGGTTGTGTCAATAATTTGAAGTAGTCAAGAAAGATAACAAAGGACCATCATCAAATTCAAATTGAAAGATCAATTAGTATTCTTCATGAAGAATAAGCATTAACTAGGTTCATCATTTAAAGGGTTCATTTTTTAATGAAAAAATTTATGAATAATATGGAATGAATCATTGTACATTATGATAAATCTTGTATTTAAATGACATTTGATCTTATGAATAAAAAAGAAAATGGGATCATCTCTTCATATATATATATGTGTGTGTGTGTGTAAGAGAGAAATAAAAAGCAAAGGTAATTCCACCAAGCCTAAAGGAGCATGTCCTAATACATTAAATTATGTCCTAATACATTAAATTATGTTTGTTTTCTAGAAGCATTAATCATGAAGAGTCATGAGATCCACATTTCGACCATACTATCTTCAAGTTAAAGGAGTATGTCCTAATACATTATTATGTTTGGTTTCTAGAAGCATTAATCATGAATTTTCTTTGAGATCCACATTTCCATCATACTATTTGCAAGTTCACATTTCCATCATGCTATTTGCAAGTTCTATATGAAGATATGTAGTCTAATAACTAATTAGTTCACATTTCCATCATGCTATTTGCAAGTTCTATATGAAGATATGTAGTCTAATAACTAATTAGCAATTTTGGTTTTTAAACTCCTGTGGTGATCATTTTGTAAGAAGTTTTCCGGATTATCCACAGTGTTGAGGAACATGTGTCGACGTTTCGAATCCCAACTGGGATCCATCATCAGGACAATTAGAATGAAGAAATTTTAAGAAGGGTTTCAGACATTTAATAGAGAACAGTTTCTTGAAAAAGAACCGACAAAGGTTTTTTAATTTTGTACTTTTTATTAATTTTTATTTTAATAATTACATTTCTATTTTAACAAATCTTTATTATTATTAATTTTAATATTTCTAAATAAATTTTCATTCTAACTATGTTTATTTTATTATATTTTACTTAAAAAATTTTGGTTGATTAAAATTTTTTATTTATTTAAATCCTTGAAAATTACTTATAAATATTTATAATAATTAACTTCAAATATAATTTATTAATTAATTATAAAAAAAAATTAAAAAAAATTAATTTTTTTTAAAATTAATTAATTAATTATAAAATTAGTTAATAAAAGTTTATATATAATAAATTAATTAATTATATAATTAATTAATTAGGAAAATTATTGATTTTGATCAATTTTAAAAATATAAATCGATAAAATTAATAACTTAATTAATCATAAATATAATTAATTATTTTTATAATTAATTATTCATTTATAATTAATTAATTGTTTTAATTAATTATATTAATAATTTAATAAATTATTAATAATCTATATAGGAAAATAGAAAAAAAAACTATTACTAATAATTATTGTTTAATTAATTAATTTTTATATTAACCAAAATAAAAATCAATTAATAGGAATAATTATCAGAATTATAATTTAATTTAATTTAGAATTCAAAAGGGGGGGGGGGGGGAGTGACATACATGAGACTGTTATTCTTGAGAAACTATGCCTCGGCGGAAGGTGTTTTGGAGGAGCAGATTTGCCAAAGAAGAGGTCTCCAAGTGTCACTGATTTCAACTCCCCCATCCCTATTAAGATTATCTGGATGCTTTATAATCTCGAGGGCCTCTCTTATCTTTCTTCTTTGATAGTGTTCTTCTCTCGCAATAATCTTTGCATCCCCAAGACGAATTTGATGTTTGGTTTTTTAGGAGTGTTCTGCAAGGGCTGAGGTGCGTGATCGTTCATACCTGATATCAACGCCATGCTCTTTAAGTTTTTTCTAAAGTGAGCGCCCAGTCTCCCCAATATAAATTTCCCGCATGAACGGTCAATCTTGTATACTCCTTTGAGTTGTTCAGCGCTTATCCTATCCTTAACTGGTCGCATTCTTTGTCTAATAGTCCCAGATGCTGAAAATTGTGCGAAAATATTGTTCTTTCTCAAGACTTTGGCGATTTTATCAGTTACACCCTTAATGTATGGTAGAAACTATTCTCTATTAAATGTCTGAAACCCTTCTTAAAATTTCTTCATTCTAATTGTCCTGATGATGGATCCCAGTTGGGATTCGAAACGTCGACACATGTTCCTCAACACTATGGATAATCCGGAAAACTTCTTACAAAACTAATTAGCAAGTTGTAATGTCCTAATACATTATTATGTTTGGTTTCCATCATACTATTTGCAAGTTCTATATGAAGATATGTAGTCTAATAACTATACAGTCTAGCCCATATAACATATAACAGCCTTTGACAGTATGATAAAAGAGTCAAAAAACAGAGAGGCCTCTCAGCAGAGTTCCACCTGTTCATCAAGGTAAGCAACATAATATCGGAATTGAAATAATGACACCACTAAACATATGTGAATTTAGATATTAAATTGACATTTATTGTAAATGACATGTGCATGGTTTATCTTAAAGTTTGACTTAAAAATTTTATGGTAGAATTCACATCTAAAATTAATGGGAGGAAGCCTTTAGTTTGTGGGAGAAATGACGTGCATGTAAACAGTTTACCTCAAAGTGGTTGTGTTTTATGGATATTAAAATGAAGAACTTCTATTTAGATCTATTTCAGAGATTGACTGTAGGGGCATTTACTAGATATGTCACCTTTCATAAAAGATGAGATCCAGAGGCTACCTGGCCCTTTACAGACTCTGCCTATAAAACTTGTAGAAGTTAAGAAATTTACATTGACAAATTCACTTGTGAGAAATTTACATTGACAACCTATAGATATTCAACTAGGCTTGTGAAAAGTACAAGTGGAAAATGTATAATTCTACTTAGAAGAGTCTTTGGTTTAATGGTTAAGCAAGAAAGAGTCATTACTTTCTCTATCTAGAGTAGAAGTGGAATACATAGTAGTTACTTCTTTTTGAGTGTTTTGGATGAAATGGGCTCTACAAGATATTAAGGTAAATTTCCTTTTGAGTGAGTAGAAGTGGAATGTACATAGTAGTTACTTCTTTTTGAGTGTTTTGGATGAAATGGGCTCTACAAGATATTAAGGTAAATTTCTTTTTGAGTGTTTTGGATGAAATGGGCTCTACAAGATATTAAGATAAGGTAAATTTCTTTTTGAGTGTTTTGGATGAAATGGGTTCTACAAGATATTAAGGTAAGGTAAATTTCTTTGAGTGTTTTGGATGAAATGGGCTCTACCAGATATTAAGGTAAATCTATATATCTATTAAGTGTTTCAATAGAAGTGTATTAATAATTTCAAAAATAAAATATTTTACTTCCTTCAATCACTATTTACATATCATCATAAAGTACCACGTCCTCAACAAGTCTTTGAGAAAATAGTGAAGATGGAAAACATACCCACAAAGCGTCTTGTTAGAGAAACATTTGAATATATATGTGAGAAACAAATTAGGAATAGTTCTTGTAAATTATCTTGTTAAAGAACCATTTGAACATGTGAGAAACAAATTAGGGATAGTTCTTGTAAATTATTGTCACTTGTTTGACTTCAAAAGAAGAGCCTATGAAATTGAGTGCAATATCTATGTGGGAGAGTACACAATATCTAAGGGGGAGAATACAATATATTTGACTTCAAAAGAAGAGCCTATGAAATTGAGTGCAATATCTATGTAGGAGAGTACATAATATATAAGGGGGAGAATAGATACAAGGAATGAATAAAAAGAGTAACAAAAAGCATATGATTGTGTCAATAATTTGAAGTAATCAAGAAAGATAACAAAGGACCATCAAAATTGAGTGCAATATCTATATGATAGAGTGTCAATAATTTGAAGTAGTCAAGAAAGATAACAAAGGACCATCAAAATTGAGTGCAATATCTATATGATATCTATATGATCAAGTGTCAATAATTTGAAGTAAAGAAAGATAACAAAGGACCATCAAAATTGAGTGCAATATCTATATGATTGTGTCAATCATTTGATAATTTGAAGTAGTTAAGAAAGATAACAAAGGACCATCAAAATTGAGTGCAATATATATGTGGGAAAGTACACAATATCTAAGGGGGAGAATACAATATAAGGAAGGAATAAAAAGAGTAACAAGAAGCATATGATTGTGTCAATAATTTGAAGTAGTCAAGAAAGATAACAAAGGACCATCATCAAATTCAAATTGAAAGATCAAGTAGTCTTCTTCATGAAGAAGAAACATTAACTAGGTTCATCATTTAAAGGGTTCTTTTTTTAACGAAAAAATTTATAAATAATATTGAATGAATCATTGTACATTATGATAAATCTTGTATTTAAATGACATTTGATCTATGAATAAAAAAGAAAATGGGATCATCTCTTCATATATATATATGTGTGTGTGTGTGTGTGTGTGTGTAAGAGAGAAATAAAAAGCAAAGGTAATTCCACCAAGCCTAAAGGAGCATGTCCTAATACATTAAATTATGTTTGGTTTCTAGAAGCATTAATCATGAAGAGTCATGAGATCCACATTTCAAAAATACTATTTGCAAGTTAAAGGAGCATGTCCTAATACATTATTATGTTTGGTTTCTAGAAGCATTAATCATGAAGAGTCATGAGATCCACATTTCCATCATACTATTTGCAAGTTCACATTTCCATCATGCTATTTGCAAGTTCTATATGAAGATATGTAGTCTAATAACTAATTAGCAAGTTGTGATGTCCTAATACATTATTATGTTTGGTTTCCATCATACTATTTGCAAGTTATATATGAAGATATGTAGTCTAATAACTATACAGTCTAGCCCATATAACATATAACAGCCTTTGACAGTATGAGCAAAGAGTCAAAAAACAGAGAGGCCTCCCAGCAGAGTTCCACCTCTTCATCAAGGTAAGCAACATAATATCGGAAGTGAAACAATGACACCACTAAACATATGTGAATTTAGAATGATTTCAACTCCTTTTTCAAAGGAGAAAAAACCATGTTTCATATATTGATAACAGTTCATATACAAAATCCTCCTGATATACCCATAACAGGTTATCAAGTATAAAAGATCAGATTCTGTCTCATACATAAATACATTACAGCAGTTTAAAAGACAATATGTATTCACATATAAAAGACAATATGTAGTCACACTATAGAAATGCATTATATCAGTATAAAAGATAATATGTAGGACCACATTACAAAAGATCAGATTCTGTCTCATACAGAAATACATTACAAAAGTATAAAAGACAATATGTAGTCACATTACAGCAGTAGATCATTCTAATTCAATCATTCCAGTGTTGAGGAATCAAGAGAAGGCTCAATAACAGCATAAGCTTAACAGTGGTGGTAAACTTCCATGCATAAGGCGAGAATCAGCTAGAGCAGATGAAATTGATGGATCCATAGGAACAGTAACAACTGCAGCAACCGAATGCATATCATACTACCAAAAATTCAACATACACCTTACAGCAAAAGGTAATGAAATTTAAAGCATAAAAAGAGTGCACAGCAGCTTAGTGAGGCTTCTGTTAGCAAGGTGGCAGCCACCAAGTGGTGGAGAACTGGAAGAGGAGACCGAGAAGCAGCTGTTCCCTGGAGGTTTTTTCATTTCAATAAGGTTATTTTTTCAATAGTGCCCTCAAATATGTGGGACTGACTTAGGCATCCAACGTAAATTCGCGAGAGAAAGGGTGGCGTGTAGTGCTCACGAGGCCTATCAAGTTATCGCTTATTGTTGGGGTTATAATGGGTCCTACCACCTTAGTTTGGTTATTCATGCTCTACGTCTCCCATATCCATAATTGTATAAAAGCTAGTCCTATTCCCCTAGCCTTCCTCATGTAGGCAAGCACTCGAGAAAGCAAGTCATAAGGCAATATCAAAGCATTAGTCACGGCTTCAGACAGCACATTCACCAGCTGGATTTACCAGCTCTAAAGATGAAAAGAACGAGTGTTTTATAAGCAGGACCCAACCTTTATGGACAACGAAATTCTCTCTTGAAGCTATTTCATTTCATTGATTACCTAAGAAGTAAAGAATATCCTTGAATCCACTAAATGGGGTCTGGCACTTTCAACTTGCCTTTCTCTTGTCATAGTGCAGAACATAGAAATCCATTTATATAGGATCTATACATAAGATACTGCATTTCTATGTAGCAGAGCACCAACTATAGTAATGGGGTTAACGGGTGAGGTCTAAACCTCTTAAATAAATTTTCTATCACTAAGGCAGTTAAGAAAGAATATCCTTGAGGATAATTTACCATCGACAAGTCCACCTACCATAAAGAAAATAATCAAAGCTACAGGGAAGATCCTCCCAGGTAAAATCAAGAATAAGACAACAGGAATGGGAGTTCTTCCTTAATGGTAGTGGCACTTCCGATTGACTCAATTAACAGGTTTATTGCATTTTTTAGGTATGTGCCAAGCCTACTTCTATCCCCCTACTTGCCTACTTCTATTTCTAACAAGCAAAACATTAGTGATACCAAAGTTGTCGAAAACAATTTATATGAAAAAAAAGAACATTTTCATGAAAAAAAAATGAATAATTCATGCAGATTTCATGTGAATCCATTGATAAAGGTGCAGAGGAGGAGGAGAATTACCTGTTAGTTCGCTCGCTTGACGTCACCGAAGATAATCACCAACAGAGCGGACGGAAGCAGCCCCAGACCAGCAGCAGCACCGCAACAGATCACCGAACAGAACAGCAACAGAAAATCGCACGAAGAAACAATGAAACACAGACGCAGGAAACAAATGAACTTCGCGGGCGATATATTTATAAGAAGTAGTTCAGCCGAACTATTTTAAGAGTATAATTTCGACCGAACTTTTGTTGCCAGTTTTCCCATCTCTGGCAAAAATTTCGTTAGCCCACGCTGTCAGTGTGCCATCAATCTAAACGGAAGAACGAGTTCGGTCGAACTTTCTCATAAAGTTCAACTGAACTATTCAATAGTTCGGCTGAACTTTATAAAAAGTTCGGCCGAACTATTGCCGAAAAAAAAAATTCCGCCCTCGATTCTCACAAAAGTGTAACCCAGCTTCACATATCCGCCCATATGCATAGTAAGTCTAGACTAGTATGACATAATATCACAATATGTTAACTCATACATGAATTTCATAGCCATAATCATCTACACATGTCAATCTACATATAGCAACAAAGATCATAAATTCCATAACCCCGATCATCAAGTTAACTAACACAAAACAACAACAAGTTAATCATATAACATAATCATCATGTGTATGACCACAATGCATATAACAACAAGTTATTATCCTTCATGACTAACTAACACAGATACATATGATCACATTGATTAACTAACATCTGTCATACGTGTAACTGCAACAACAATAAAATGAAAAGAATGTACACAACCCTTATGCTTATAACAATCATTAACCAACATTCTTGCATGCCAAACATACAATACTTGCATGACAATCTGCTCTTATCCAAAGTCTAATGTTGCAAATTCACTTTGACGATCTGCATCTCCTACTCTATCTCAACCAACACATCAGCATCATAACATACCAAAAACATCATGATGATCTAAAATTCACACAATGACCTCATGGACAACATTCTTAACCATGACAATGCATGCCTAACAACATATAAACACTGACATGCATAAAAAATGCATATACAACTGGCATGCATTCATGATGACCACATCCAATCAACAACACCATCAACTTTCACATGGAGAAACTATTGTAACTATGACCAACGCCATGCATATGCAACAAGCACATAGACTACAAGCATAAGGAACAAATGTGCAATTGACATGAATGCACAACAAACACATTCACCCAAGGATATCACAACCATGCTCCGATACCACCTGTAACTTACACCAACACTCACATCTACCCAAGTAACCGATCAACCGGGGTAAACATGAGTTGAGGGAAATTAAGAGTAGACCCAGCCTCCTCAGTGACTTTAAGGAAGTGGAATCGAAGCAGAAAATCATAACACAAACATATACCACCTGCTACAAGACCCCTAGAGGCTATCCCACACATCCTCTCGACTTGTCCCTGGGTCCCACTGAAATTTTATGAATAAAAACCACAGACGCTCCCTTGATATGGGCAAGGGTGCATCGAGGAGGATTTGGACGCACCCACAAGGCTTCATGCCTGCGTCTAGAGACTAAATTGGCCAAACCTATGCCTGCGTCAGTGGGATTTAAGGCAATTTTCAAAACCATAATCCCAAACTTTGTCGAGAACTTCCTGTAGCTTTCATATTTCATTAAACATATGATGACAATGTCAAATGACCAAAAACTGACTCTAAGACTAGGTATGACCATCCCCAACTGGGACTAACATTCTATCAAACAATTGGCATGAATGAAATATACAGGTCTACGATACAAGACAGAGCATGAATGACTGAAAACCCTTATGAGACATTACAAGAAGGATCACCACCCTCTTCCTTAATCAAATGTGACATCAATTAGGTCTTGCATCGATTATTTTAAAAATTATGAGTAAATACATGAAATAACCATGACATGAACGAGTCATTTAAACATGATTATAACCAACATAAAACCATGGAAATAACAGTGAGATAACAAACATTAAATCCACACATTAATAAGTACAAAAGCAAGATAACTTAGCTTCCATTAAACATAGGCAATAACCGACTAGGTTCGGGACTTCCGTGTACCACTCGACCATAGACATGGTTGAGCCAAATCTCTCTTCAACCAGTCACTCTCATGCCATATTTCAAGCATGAATGTGGGATCTCATGGATAAACCAGTCCAAAATACACCTAAATGAATCCAGAGGTTAAACCACCTCCACCCTCACCATACTTTGATCACACCAAAACCAGTGCTCCAATCACAAAACTGAACTGAACCTGGAATGCCATCCAAAATCCATCACTACCCTTAAGGAATTTTTCATCTCCCATTCTCTTAGGTTTTACTGCAATCCAATCTAGGATCACTAGGCCCTAAACCAATACACCTCCCTTGGGCTTTACCGTGTATCCTGCCAAAATTGATCAAGGGATTCTTAGGCCTTTGGGAATGAACCTTTAGGCCACCTCCTCCCCAGATTCTACAATCCATCCGAAAATTTCCAAGCTCAAAACCGAGATAAAAATCCCAACACACCATGGCATCTGGAAAAAGACAAGGCAAGGCTAAAAACCATTATGAAAACCTGGAAAAACCATGCCACCGACAATAAGAGAACCAAATACCAACATGCATAAGCCATGCATGTCCAAACCAGCTAGGAAATCGCACATGCAATATGTTACTTGCAACTATTCCTGTTGAGGCTACTAGATCATGATCTTCCTTGCTCGATCCTTGCTTTCCTTTCCTTTTCTTATCCTTCATTTGCTTGCTTTCCTCCTCCTTGGCACAATGTTGAATTGCTCCAAGAAAACTCTAAGTATCCAAGATTGAGAGAGAGAGAGAGAATAATGAGAGAGCTCCAAAATTGAACTGACAAAAGGTACATTGACCAAACCCGCCCACTGATCCTTAGAAACCTTTTTATCAATGAGGTCTCTATTTTCTCCATTTCCATTATTTTCCTTCATTTTCCTCCTCACATGCAAGCCATGACCTTTCACCTTCCTTTTCTCCTAATTTTCATTATTTTCATAAATAAATGTGTCAAAAATTCCATCTTTCCTTTCAAAATCCTTTGCCTTTGCCTTTTCCAATTTCCTTAGCCACAATAAACCAAATTAACACCTACAAGGATGATTTTCCAAACATTCAGCTTGGAATAAGTTTCCCTTAACCGTAGTCATATTTTGCCTTTATTAACTTTTATTACATGAACTTTTAACGTTGTTCTGCTACAGTGACCCTCCTTCTCCAACCAAGTTTTTTGGGGCAAGAGTGTTTGGAAAATTTTCTTGCATGGTATAATCTCCATTAGTGGTCTTTCTAGGGAAATATTTGTCCTTGTTGAATTGGTTCTTAAGAGGAAAATTCGACCTAGACCCTCACTCCCTTTCAATCACCACCATCCTATTCATGAAAGTCTTTTGACACTACATGATTTGAGTGGTGAACTTATCAAACTTTTGGGAAAATACTTGTATGAAGGGGTCACCTTGATAAAAAGGCTTAGGCTTGGACTCAACCTTGACCTTGGCATAGTTATCATGTCAATTCGAGCATCATTTAGACTTTGTTCAACCTCGACAGTAATGTTCTTTACATCAGCTAAGTTTGCAGGGTCCCTATCTTTGAGAGCATAATTCAAATGCTCGTGAAAACTCTTGATAAACCTATCAAGGATGATAGAATCAAAGTGTTTGAATCTATCGAGAAATTCCCTAAGGAGGCTATTAAACCTTAGAGTAAATTCCTTCATAGTTTCCTTGACGATTTTTACTACAGTCAGGAACCTATCAAGGCATAGATCTCCATCTAACTCAGTAAGGAATCTACAGTAGTGAAGATTTCAATAGTGAGCTATTCATTATTTGTTTGTAGGACTTATGACTACACCTTTGATGACCAGAAGTTGAAGCTATTCCCATCCACCCTTAAGGATGCAACCTTGCACTGGTTCATGGGTCTGCGTGGGGATGGCATCACTACTTGGGCACAGATGGAAGAAACCTTCAGCAACAAGTACAAAGACTATTGTAAGTCCAAGGAAACTAAGGATGATCTATTTAGGATAACTCTAGGGCCTGATGAATCCCTAGAGGACTGTGAAGAGAGGTTACTTCTTCGATGGATCAGTGAAGAGATGATAGAAACCTTGAATATGTTTTCAGGAGGAGATATCTACCAACAACCCTATGAAACAATCAAAACTATCTTCCGGAACCATTCTAGGGCATTTAGGAAAAAGGGCAGAGCTAGCCAAAGTACATCCAATACCCCTTCCTCTTCCACCTTCATAAAACATGAGATTAGAAGCATGCTAGAGCACTTCTAGAGTGACATGTTGCACAACTTTTCTTTGCAAATGGACACAATACAGGTCAAAAGGAAGCAAGAGGAAGTAGAGAGAGCCCTGGCCATATTTTTTCAAAGATGTATCAAGAAACACCCAAGAATTGAATGTCCATTGAATTTCATAGAGGCTTGCTTAGTCTGTGAAGAGAATCATGCCACAACCAATTGTCCCTCCTTACCTGGACTTAAATTTGTATATCATGGTGGGGAAACAATGCCAGAGCAACTCTGTTTCAGCAGCCAGATAAGGCCTCAGGGCCCTCGACCATATCAACAAGGTATGCAAGGCGCACCTCACTCTTACTATTACAACAATCAGAGTGCACCCTGCAACCATGGTACACCCCCACTCCTTCATCTTGGTCTACACCTCCTACTTGGCCTTCCAACCCTTCATATCATCCTCAGCCAGTAAACCAACCATTTCAGCAATATGTTCCACAACAACCTTAGTGGAACAATCTATCCCAATAGTGGAGGCCTCAACAAAATCAACTACCTACTTTAACGCATCCACCCCAACCTCAACCCCAGCTTACTCATGATGCTCCACATTGGCTACCTATTCCTGCATAGCCCAATCCGAACCCGAACAATAGACAGGCAGAGCAAGCTCCCAGTGGAGAAACATCCCATCCAGCTTATGTTGTGGAGATATAGGAGGTTAATCTCAGGTTCAAAAGAGGACTTCCAGACAACCATCCCCCATCTCCACCTGTACAGGTTGAGGAGGAAAATGAAGAAGATAACACTCAAATCCAACAACCTCCTTTTCTCGAGCACTTGATCCACCCTAGTCAGCACACCCCAAAGGAGATTGAACTCCTGGGAGAGTTGGAAAATTTGTGTATAAAGATACCACTTCTCCAGGCCATTAAGGATGTCCCTATCTACAATAGGCTCATGAAAGAAAAGTGCTTCAAGAAACCTGGAAGGAGGAAGAGAGATACCCCCACCATCAATGTGGTAGGACAACTGTCTGACCTGATGCTGGGGAAGGTGATATTTCTGAAATACCTGGACCCTGGTAGTCCAGTTGTTGATGTACATATAGATGGTGTCATAGTACCCAATACTCTGATTGATTTAGGGGTTTCCATCAATATCATGACCAAGGAAACTATTTTGAAACTTAATCTCCAAGGGACTTTGAGGAAAACCACCACAATTCTACAACTTGCAGATCGGTCCACAGTAACTCCGGAAGGAATTTTTTACACTGAAATTTGTCACCATGACATTTTAGTGCTCCCTTGAAAGTCTACAATATCAAATTTCCTAAAGTCAAGCCTTGAAACTAAGCGAAAAGCTCATAAAAGCCTTAAAACTCTGGTACCGCACTTTCTCCTAATTTTGCTTGCGGTCCCGCACTTTTTGGCTATAAATCATGCGTAGCCAAGTGCAATTTCCATTTATTAAAAGTGTGAACCCCTGTAAAATATTAGAAAAGGCGCAAGTAAAATCTAGAAGCTCAGTTAAAGTCATTTTTAGAAGCTTCTGTAAACATGCCTGCAGTGGAAAGTCCGCTCCTTTCATGTTCATGCATCCCATCCAATAAGGAGCTAAACCCTTGATGTAAGGAACTAATCCCTTTGAAAGAGAATTATATCCCTTCGTGTATGGAGCTGTAACCTCCTCTCTTTCACTATAAAAAGAGGCATAGGGCAGCCTCAAGGGGTTACAATTGATGAGTTGAAGTTTTAGTATTGTTGGAGGTGAAGTGTTGTTGAAGCTTAGACCCTTTTAGCTGAGATTTCATGTGGGAAGGATTACGTACCTGTATGTATTTCGGTTGGAAGAGTGCAAGGCTGATCAGAGTAAAGGAAACGCCTGTTCCGAACCCCAAGAAGGCCTGTATGACATCAAGGCGGACACGGTTGTGAGACTCTTCCTTATTTAAGTTAATACAAATAAATCCAATTTTCTCAATAAGTTGTCAATTGATTGGTTTATTTTATGGATTCCTTGATCATCATAATGGATATGATTTATGAATATATGCTATGCAGGAGCTATTTGATGTTTGTTTGTTTGTGATTGCAGATTTTTTAAGATAACTCTTTCGGGCGATTGAAAGACTACTACTACAAACAAGCGTTGGATCAAAGGTAAGATCATTAAACCTTTATAGCATTTAATTATGAATCACAATATATCTAGAGAAAGATAGTTTTGTTTGTCCATTTGTTGCTAGCTGTCCGTAGAACACTTGGGAGGTCTGTCTTGTCCGCAAGAACGACTTATCCGTCCAACAAAATGGCGACTCCGCTGGGGAAAGATTTGAGCTTTGATTTCTTCTACTTTTGATTTATGAACTTATGTTTCCTGATTTTGATTGATTTATACTGGCTTGGGTGGTTAATCCCTGTAGAATCCCTGAGAAATCTTTGAGAATTTTTTGTTTTTTCTCTTGTTTTCTTGTGTCCACTCTTTTCCTTTAGAGACAGTGTGGGCAGTTCCGCACTTTTCCTGTACCCACAGTGCAGGACCACACTGGATTGCACTGAATCCTGTGGACCCTGTTAAAATTTTTGAAAAATCTCAAAATCCTCTTTTTTGGATTAGTTTTTTAGGTTCTCATTGATTACCCAGACCTGTATCTTCTGTCAAAAAGCCTTGGTTAAGAGTTTGTTTCGGCATTTTTATTTTTGATTGATTTTCTGAAAGATTTGCATGTTATAATGATTTTTGCTTTGTCTTACATCCCGCTCAAAGATTAGAAACCTTGGTATGCCTTTAGATCACTGGTATTCTCTTGTTTTTTTGTTGAGTCTGACATCATAGCAAAAATTGTTTTATGAGTTTTAGATCCTGTTTTTCTCATTTGCAAATCGTCAAAGCTTTTGTTAATAAATTTGGAATTTCACTTAAAAAACGAAAATTGGATGTTTTTTCGAGTTATTTCTGATTCAAGCAAAGAATTTCTTAGTTAGATCACAAGCTAAGTAAGACATCCTTAAAATATTTGAAGTTTTAATTCAGATTTAGTCTTAGAATTTTTAGATCTCAATATTAATGTTTTTTAGCTTTTAGTGTTTTTCTAGAAATTGTAGTGTCTTTTGAAGAAAAAAATTAGTTTGCAGTGTCGATCTTGAACAAAAAGGGATTTTTATTGAGCATAGATCATTTTGAGTTCTCATTGAAATTAGATTTCTTTTCATTTATTCTTGTTTGAAGGAAAGATTTGTTTTTAAAAGATTGCATTTCTCAACTCTTCATTTAGCTAGAATTCATTGAAATAAAACAGATTGTTTCTCATTATAGATGCATTTTTTAGTATGATTTGAGTCGGGTCACTTCATATCATCAGTTTCACTTTCGCACCTATTGTCTTAAGAAACAGCCTTATAAAATAAATGCCTAAATTAAAATTAATCTAGTAACTTTTATATTTCTAGGGCTCTTTTCACCAATATAGCTTAGGCTAGTGTCTTGGAGTAGGGAGTAATTAACTCTCCAAGATAGTTAAAACAAAAAGTAGTTAATATTGCGGTAGGAAAAAATCCAATAGTCGCTTGTATGCTCTGGGAAGCTCCTCTTAAAGGAGTCAAGCACGAGGTCATATATGAACTAGTGATATAATCAATTCTATCTCATTGGGAACGATAGAAGATTTGTGTGTATTAACAACGGTAAACCTCGGATAGACCCTTGTCGAGGAACCTGGGGTCACTTGTTGGTATACCTTGGATTATGTCAAGGAGCCTTCAAGGGGATTGAGCTTTGATACTCTGCCCTTGCGCGTATGTTGGACCATAGACTTTTCCCCCAGGTATATTAGTTCATGTTGGTAACCATAGTGACCATAATCTTACGGTTTTTTCCTAAGGTGACGGTGGTGGAAAGATCCCACTGTACCTGGAGCAGACGTCGACTAGGCTCACTTGGACTCTCCGGAAGGTTATCTTCACTCGAGATGGTTTAAGTGGGGAAACTTGCACTGGTCTGTTTCATTAAGCAGGTTGTCGGGGTAACTGTTCCAACCGCCCTTTCTGCATTAAATACTACGACATTGGATTTCATCACCAACTAGTGTTTTTAGTGTGGGAAGTTACTGTTTGTGTGTGGTTTGATATCTTAGATTTTTTAAGCATGTGATTCATTTGTTTGTTTCCTTAGTGACTCTATGATTTTTCATTTGATTGTGTGTGATTAATAATTTTTAGTCGTCGCTGAATTACCAAGACAATCGCGCAGACTTCAGGGGAAGCCCCCTGATTATACACCAAGCCAACTTGAAGGGCTGCGAGCTCTAGTATCACCTATTGACAGTAGATTTAGATCAACAGAAGCAGGAGAGTCATCTATAGTTGTTCATCGTGATTATCAACTACAAACAACAGAGCATATTCAAGAACCGATTTTAGTTTCTGAGCTTACTGGTAGTATTTCTCCTTCCAGTGAATTCGCTGAAGAAATTGAAATTTCTGAACCTGACATTGAACCTGTTGTTTTGGAACCATCTTCAGGATTTGTTACTCCAACTTCTAGTGATCCTGGTTCACCTAGGGTAAGACATATTATTACTGAAAATCTTCCTTCTGACCTCATTTCCATTGAAGAACTTGTCAGTCTAGACGAAGAAGTAAATCTTCCCGAAACCCAATAGACTTTGAATATTAGGGAGCGTGAATCTATATTCTACAGTCCTTTTAGAAGTGACGCTTGGTATCTATCATTGACATATTTTTTAGAGAACCTGGGTCTTAGTTTTTCACCACCCCGAATTCCTTTTCATCTTACACCAAGGGGTTATTATCCTTCATCAATCATGTCAAGTGAGTCATCTATGTTTTCCTAATCACTGGAAACATTTTTATACGGTGGTCCTTATGTTCCTTCGGGGTACTAGTCACTTTCTGGTACTTTCTCAGGAGCAACTCCTCGACCAACTGAACAAGTGTTATCAACTGGTACAAATGGAATTAAAACTGAAACAGAGAAAATTTTTATGATGTCTGGTAATATTCCAAATCCTCAACCTCAAGGTAGTCAGTTACCGCCTGGGGGGCAACCTCAAGGTAGTCAGTTATCGCCTGGGGGGCAGCCTCAAGGTAATTTTCTACCAGGACAAACTGTAGGAAAATATTATTTACCTAGAGAACAACCTCAAGGACAGTACATACCTCAAGGTTATCAACCTCAAGGATAGTACATACCCCAAGGTCAACCCCAGACTCAGTATATTCTTCAGGGTCCTTATCAACCCCAGATTCAATACGTGCCTCAAGGTTATCAACCTCAAGGTCAGTACCCAACTCAAGGTTTCCAACCGCCTTCCGGTCAATCATTTTTACAAGGAGTTGTAAATTTACCTCTTAATTATCAACCCTACGTTCAATCAAGCTATGGTCCTTCATATGTACAACCTTCTACGGGTCAATACCCTGGGATGAACATGGTGTGGAATCCATCGCAAGTTCAACATACTATGCAACCTAATGTGCAGTTACCTAATCAACCTGGACAACCTTTAGTTTCTGGTCCAACCCAGCAACCTGTTCAGCCTACTGTTCAAGTCCCTGCACCTGGTTTTGTTCAGCAGCCTGGGCCCAGTACACCTCAGACTCCGCCTCAAACTGATGCAACTACTGCAACCTTTTTTCAACCTACAACACCTGTTTCTGGAGTACATGTAGCTCCAGTTTCTTCTATCCCTGCATCAGTGCAAATTCCTCAAGCCTTTGTACCACAGTCGGGACCTACAAGTCAGACTACGACCCAGATGCCTACGGGATAAGCTGGTACAAGTACGATTGTCTCTAGTCAACCTCAGTTTTCTTATCAACCGTACCAGGGACAGTATCAAATTGGTCAAGCTACACAAAATCCAGCGTATCAGTATCGGTCGTACCCTGGGTATGCTTATCAAATACCTCAACAACCCCAGTATGGTCCGATTAATCCTGGTTTCCCAGGAGGTTACACGATTCAAAATGCACATCCAATTCTCAGATATCCTGGCTATCCTCCTCCTGGCACTGGTTTGATCACTCAAGGTTATCAAGACCCTAGCCATCAGTTACCATTCATAGCAACTTTATATTTGCTGGATCAGTCGCGCCTTACGAACTATCCCATTTTTTATCTTCCATATTGGCCGCCGATGCCTAACAAGTTGCCCAGTGATATTCCAAAATTCGAAGGTAAGTCAGGAGAGGACCCATCTAATCATGTTTTGACTTATCACCTCTGGTGCGCATCCAATTCACTAGTCGATGATTCTATTTGATTACGTCTTTTTCAGAGAACTATCATTGGTCCAGCTGCCAAATGGTACATTGAGTTACCACACGGCTCTTTTAATAATTTTAATGCGTTAGCTACTGATTTCTTGACCCATTTTCAGTTTCCTTTCAGATACGACAATGGCACAGAATTGCTGACTTCATTAAAGCAGTCTACGTCTATGTACATATATGATCACATTCATGAATGGAGACGTAGAAGGCGTTTAGTGAAAGTCTTTATTCCTGATCAAATTTTGGCTGAATGGTTTATTAAATCGTTATTGCCCAAAATTACTGAAGATGTGGCCAAAGGAGGCATTGTTACGGAAGAGAAAGTTATTGCTCAGGCTCAGTACCTTGACCTTGTCTATACTCAGTCAGGTACTCTGTATGATAAAATTCCCGATTTACCAAGACCTGGTCAGTTAACTGCAACTCCTTCTGGCTCTCATGCCGCTGATGGTGTAATTGATTTTGTTAGTACTAGTAAGAGTAAGAAGAAGTCTTCCAAGACTACTTCCCCTATTATCACTTTACCCGATTCACCTAAAGGAGATTCTTCCCTTGAAACTTTCGCCGATATCCATGTTGTGGAGACATCTACGACCAAATCTAAAACTGGTAGTAAGAATAAAGGTAAGAATAAAAAGAAGAAATCTTCAAAAGAAAAAACTGACACAACTGAACCAAATGACGAAAAACGTAAACCTCGATATCCTTGTCTCATCTGTGACCATGATCATTTTACAAAAGAGTGCCCGCATAGAGCCGAGGTATCAAAATTTGTTAAGGGTTCGCCTATACCTGTTGTCTTGAAGGATTACTTTCCCACTCAAGATAGTAACATGGTTGGATCTTCCTCCAATCCAGTTGAGGATATCTTCATGGTTGCGACACGATCGCAAGATTACGGTAGTAAAAATATTGGTAAAGAAGCAGAAACATCCAATTCTGCATCGACTACATCTCCCTCAGTTTCTGATCCATTACAGATTAAGAAACAAAATCCTGACTTAGTGATTAAACCGCCTGCAAAAGGTGTACTTCGTAAATCAGCGTTTAATCCACATGCGAGAGCTGCTCAGAATTACAATATTGTTGAAGACTTGGCAATTTCCCATTCAGCAATGTCGGCTTTGGAAGTATTGCAATCATGCTCATCCCAAAGAAAATTACTTTTGTCAGCCTTAGAAGCTGTATGTCTCCAGGATTCAAACCTCATGATCTTCGATTTAGAAAATTTTACACTGCGCCTACCTCATCAAATGGATTTTCAGATTCTGGTAATATTCAAAAACAAGCGTATCTTTCTTACTGTTGTTGATGAAGGGGCTTCTACGTGTATAATGTCTATAAAATGTTGGAAATCGCTTGGTTCTCCAACAATCAACCAATCACCAGCTATTCTCAAAGTTTCGACGAAAGAGGTTTTCAGCCATTTGGTATTTTACAAGATCTACCAATAGAGGTCGAAGGCAAAGTGGTTAATCTAGATGTGGAGGTGGTTGATGCCCCTCTGGATTATAACCTTCTCCGGGGTCGCAGTTGGTCTTACGTTATGACTGTTGTTGTATCATCGATCTTTCATCTCATCATGTTTCCTCATAAAGGAAAGATCATTAAGATAGATCAGCTCTCATATTATTCATCCGACCCAGCCTCTACTGATAGTATCCAACATATCGGAAAATCGACTATCCCTTATAAGGATGTTGGAGTAGGTTTGATTAAAGATTCAGCTTTCCTGGGAACTTTTTCCCTGCCTCCTCCCAACATACAAACTCCTATTGCTAATATCAATATGATTACCTCAAGTACTATTTCCTTTGATGATCCTTGGATAGTACCTTCAGAATTAGAATTGGATTCTTTCGAAGGCCCAATGCCTTTGAGTCCTTTTGAGCTAGCATATCAGCAAGTACAGTCATTTTCTGATACCCCTTCAACCGAATCTGATCCAATGAATGTGATCAATCAGGAGTCACTTTCAATATCGAGTTTAGCTTCGACACCAATTCCAGATCCTTCTCAACAAGTTTTCCATACTGATGAACATATTCGTGAATTCTTATTGGTAGATGAATTACCATGGGAAGATCTACACCATAGGTCTTCATTTTTACCTGATCTCGATCATTTTGAAAATGATTTTTCCTCCATGTTTACCACTAATTACGTCAAAGAACCTCGGAATCCTCTCTCACATGCCGATTCTGAATTGAATTTAGAAAATATTTCTACGAAGGTTCCTCTTGACATTTCAGTAAAACCTGGAATTGTTGAAAACATTCACATAGGTGCTTCTTGTACGCCTGAAGAAGTTCAAGCATATAAAGCCCTGTTTCAGGAATTCTGCGACATCTTTTCCTGGTCATATGAAGAAATGCCAGGAATCGATCCATCAATCGTTGTACATGAAATTAAGACATACCCGGATGCTAAACCGGTCAGACAGAAATTACGTCAGATTCATCCGAGAAAAGCTGATGCTATCAAAGCAGAAGTTGAAAAATTACTTCGTGCGGGTTTTATTTATCCAATCCCATTAACGGACTGGGTATCTAATATTGTTCCGGTCAATAAAAAACAAGGAACAATAAGGGTATGTATCGACTATAGGGATATAAATCGAGCTTGTCCGAAAGACAATTATCCAACCCCTTACATCGATCAAATTATCGACAATTGTGTTGGAAGTGAAATGTTCTCGTTCATGGATGGATTTTCCGGCTACAATCAAATAAACATACGCCCTACATATCAACCTAAAACAGATTTCATTTGTCCATGGGGAACTTTTGCTTATCGCAAATTACCTTTTGGCCTTAAGAACGTTGGCACCACTTTTCAAAGGGCCATGTCTTATGCATTTCACGACATTAAGCATATTGTGCAACCCTACCTCGATGATTTTCCTGCTCATTCTTCACACAGAGCAGATCATATTACTCATTTACGAGCCATTTTTATATGATGTAGGCACTATAAGATTCATTTGAATCCTCAAAAATGTGTTTTCTGTGTGGAATCCAGATGATTATTGGGATTTGTTGTCTCAAAGGAAGGCATTCGTGTCGACCCATCGAAGGTTGAGGCAATCATCAATTTACCTCCTCCTTCTACTCTTCGCCAACTCCAAATTTTGCAAGGGAAAGCAAACTTTTTACATCGATTCATTCCTAACTACGCCAAGTTAACGAAGGTTTCACTAGGTTGTTGAAACAGAACATTCCTTTCTTTTGGGATGATGTCGCTGATAGATCTTTTGATGCTTTGAAAAACGCATTGACCCATGCACCGTTACTACATCCTCCCAACTACAACCAAGATTACTTTTTGTACCTCACCGCTTCCGATTCCACGATAGGGGTGGTTTTAGTTCAGGAAGATGAATTCCATAATGAACATGTGATTTACTATCTTAGTCAAAATTTGCATCCAACTGAGATCAAATACTCACATGTGGAGAAATTGGCCTTGGCAGTTGTTCAAGCTGTCCAATGTTTTTGTCACTACATACTTTTACGCAAAATGATAGTGATATCTGATTATAACCCTATGATGTACATCTTGACCAAACAATTGCTAGGGGGCAAATACTCCAAATGGATTGTTATTTTGCAGGAGTTTGATTTGGAGTTTGAAAAGTCCAAATCCAAGAAATAATTGATATTTGCTGAACTTATGTGTGATTTCCCACGTACTGATACAGAAACTGTGGCGGAACAACCAATTGCGGATGAATCCATGTTTCTTATTAGTACCATTGATCCATGGTATGGAGATGTTATTGTATATCTTCAAACCCAATCTTTTCGGCCTGAGATTTCACGGTCACAACAACAAAAAATTCGTTTCCAGTCTCAACAATATCACATTGTTGGTGACACACTCTACGTCGTGGTGCGAACTCAGTTTTTCGACGTTGTCTAACTCATGACGAAGCCGAAAATGTTTTAAATGACTGTCACTTCGGAGCATGTGGCGATCATATGTCTGGGTATGCCACAGCCCAAAAGATATTGCGCACAGGGTATTTATGGCCGTCTATGTTTAAAGATTGTATTTACGCGGTCCGAAAATGTCATAATTGTCAAATCTTCGATCAAAAAATGTGTGCACCACCTGCTCCTCTTCACCCCATAATTGTTGTCGATCCTTTTGTAAAATGGGGCATCGATTTCATTACATGTAACCCTCACTCGACCGGGGGGCATGGGTATATTATTCTAGCAGTAGACTATTTTACCAAATGGGCCGAGGCGATGCCTACATTTGCGGCAGATGGAAAAACTGCAGCTACTTTCGTATTCAATCATGTGATTGCTCATTTTGGTGTACCCCAAGCGATAATTACTAATCACGGGAGCCATTTTCGAAATATCATGATGACCAAGTTAACAGACCAGCTTGGCCTGCGCCATGACAGTTCTACACCATATTATCCACACTCCAATGGTTTAGTTGAAGCGATTAATAAATTTTTAGTCACCATGATCAAATGAATCATTGGAATTCATAAGTCGAATTGGCATACCATGCTCTTTTCAGCACTTTCGGCATATCGAACCTCAGCAAAAACATCGACAAGTTTTACCCCTTTTCAACTGGTCTACGGTTTAGAAGCGGTATTACCCATTGAATGCGAGATACCGTCACTCCAACTAGCCATAGAGTTATTACCAGACACTTCTGAAGAGGAGAAATGTTTTTTACACTTGGCTCAATTAGATGAGAATCGGTGCACCGCTGCATTAGCTACCAAGGCTCATGCGAAAAGAATGAAAGCTCAGTATGATAGAAGTGTTACCCCTCGTAATTTTTCATAAGGAGACCTCGTTTTGATTTATGATCAAGCCAACGATAAACTAGGTATTGGGAAATTTTAACCCATGTGTCATGGTCCTTATATTGTCAAGCGACAGCTTGAAAAAGGGGCATATGAATTGATTGATTTTGACAGGGTCTCTTTGGGTAAACCCAGAAATGGACTTTATCTGAAGAGATATTACGCTTGACTTCGTGTGGAGATCTTCTTTGTATATTAGTTACTTTTTAGCTGGTGTGCTATAGATTAGAAACGTGTGCCTAGCATAAGCGTGCTCTTACTATTATTTCCCGCTTATCTAGATACTTTTGATATCGCAGATGTCGACGCTCTTTTAAACGTATATTAGTTTTGATGATGGCGCTTGTCGTAGTACACGGAACATCTCTTCCGCAGCTTGGGTTATTTACTCACCCACTGACGAGTTAGTCTCGATGCATGGGGTAAGTCTCGTCAAACAACGAACAATATTGCCGAATATAGTGCACTAGTTATTGAATTATTATCGGAATCCATTTCATTTGGAATTCAGAGTTTGATCGTTAAGTTAGATTCTGAACTCGTTGTATTACAGTTAAACTAAGTATATGCCATTAGAAATCCAGTGTTATTAAGATTATTTTTAAGGGTTCGTCTCTTGGAACGAGAGTTCGATTATATTGAATATCAACACATTTCAAGAAATTTAAATACATTGGTAGATGCAATTACTTCTAATGTTATAAATAGACATTTGCGATAACAAAGTAACAAATCAACATTCCATAACATGATTGAACAGGTAAACTGGAAATAATAGTATATCATAGTATAGATGTAGTGTTCAAAAAATAGTACAACGTCTTCGATCATAGGCTCAAAACGCCTTATGATCGAAAAAAAAGTGATACAAAAATGAGTCTACAAAGTCAATCATCCATTATCCATGGTGATGGTCACGATAATACACCACTGCTCGTGCCACCCTAGTCAAAAACCTCCTGAATGGACCAGGAACACCTATGATATATCTCTGTAGATGGAGTGGGATATCATCTATAGTAGTCTCAGGAATATCTATAGTGAGCCGCTCCAAATGGTGCTCTAAGTCCGTCAGGATCTCTGCAGTCTGATCCTGTGGGGGTGGTGGTCCTGCTGCTGCATCCCTTTGCCTCCAGTCAAAGGGGCGGAGAATGGCTGGTCGAGTTGGACCCACATCTACATTTGAAAATTTTTGTTATCAGTTTTGGACGATTTAAAAACAAAATAAAAATTAGAAATTAGAAAATGTCAAAAGAGATTTTTTTACCTGACTCGTCCCACTGAGCTCCTGGAGGAAGGGGTATCTCCCAGTCGCCGTGAAAGTCCATGCTAGCATAAGGAAAATCCTCTATAACAAAAATTTGGTGTTCCAGCCAACGGAAATATGTAGAGGGAAATCGCACAATATCCCCACCCTCACCGTGGCAGGCCATCAAAGCAACCCAACGAACCATCCTAGGCTCTCGAGGCTGACCATCATCGACAGGAATATGTTGCGGGGCTAACATGGGGATCCTCTCTAGAGCAAAGGTGACTACAATGGACCCATATCCAAAAAAAAATAGCTTCCCATTCTTTTCTCTGGTAATTTGGCCCTTCACATTTGCCAACACTGCCCTGCACCAGTTGAATATGGTGCCTCAAAAGCAATCTACTGCTATGCGCATCTGAGAACCAGTGGCTACATGCAAAGCTGCACTTCCACACAACTTGACAACGGTAAAAGCAATCACTTTCAGCTCTAGATGGATGATAGTTTTTATGTCAATTTGTTTGTTCCGGGGATTGGCCTCATCGTTGCAGAACTCTAATTGTAGGCTGGCGACAGACTGGCCACCTGGCCTAGCCCCAAATAGAGATAATGGTTCGCCTCTCCTAGACAAACCAGTCAAAAATAGATGTCTTCCAGCTCAATCTCGAGCCGGTGACCTCCGATCACAAAACACTGGTCCTGAAAATCCCATTTACTTACCAGCCAAGTAAGAAGATCCACTTGAGCTCTCATGCCACTAATAGCCCAAAATTTGTAAAGCTCGCATGCTCTTAAAGCTTGCAAAGTAGGTTGATGATTTATCGCTGCTTCATCTACCTCTTCGTGCTCTCGTTCTCGCCAAATAAGCATTCTAGATATCCTACAACAAGTAAAATGAAGGGAAAAACGGATTTGATCTCTGCGCTGCTCTGCTGGCCTGCGCAGCCATTGCATGAGCGCTGCCCACGGCCTTCGTGCTGCAGCTTCGGCCCTCACGGCCTTTGGAGAGCTCGATCCAGCCAACTCCAGCTTGGATCCGCCCCTCAGACTCCCGATCCCGCCTCTGGCCACCCCAGAGTTGCGCCCTTTGATCTGTGGCTCGATCTGCTGCCCAGATCCGTAGCTGCGCCTCGGATCTGTCTCTGCTTGGTTTCGGAAATGCCTCTTGTCTGAAGAAGGAAAAGTGAGCTTCTGATCTAGACTATGGAGACCCAAGGCTCGCCTCTCGGGCCCTCACAGTCTTCTCCTCCGGATGACTCTGTCGCGTTCTCCTCCTTGATTGCTTCGTTGCCTAAGAAGAAGAAGCCTGACGCATCAAAGTTCGTTAAGAAGCTCGATGATGTACCAGAGGTAAACCTACCTCCTGAGGGACCGATCTAGGTCACCTTGTCTCTTGCAGATCGTGCCCTGGTGGGTCAATTTACGGGTCTCTGGCCCTCTCCTAAATCAACCGAAAACTGGGTCGTCAGGAATTGGATTCCGCTGACCAAGAATAAAGTCACCTCGTACTTTCTTGGAAGAGGCTACTTCCTGTTCGAATTCAACACCAAGGAGGATAAAGACCTGATCTTCAGGAATGGACCCTATTTCATGGGACCTCAGGGCCTCTACCTCAACAAATGGACCCCAGACTTTGATCCGGCTGTAGACGTACTGTCGGTTGTCCCCGTTTGGGTTAGGCTCCCCAACCTACCGGTACACTGTTGGAACTGGGACTCTCTCAAACACATTGGCAACTCACTGGGCAAATTCATAGATAGAGCCAACAACAATGATCAATATGACTGCGCCCGGATCTGTGTCGAGGTAGATCTCGAGGTGGGTCTTCCGGAGGCCATCAAACTAAAGGTTGGAAGCTGGATGCATGTTCAAGTCCTGGACTACGAACAGCTCCCCTTCAAATGTCGTAAATGTCACATCTACGGACATTTTGCTAGAGGATGCCCAAATAAAAGCGATCCAGAAAAAGGAAAGGAGGAAGGTTGGAACCAAGTCAAAAGGCCAAAGACAAACCACAAGAAATCCGGGGCACAAGGATCTCAACCTGCCGCTGCCCAAAACGTATCCTCATCAAGAAGTCAAGAAAATAGGTACGAGATCCTAAGCTCTGCGGAAGAAGCCCCCAGGGAAGAGGAGAGAATCGACAAACCAGCAGAAAAATCGACCTCAGCAGGAACAAGACCCGAAGAGAGTATCATGGCAAGGGACAAAGAAAAGCAAACAGAAGCCTCTGAGGAGGAACATGACTCAGAAGAGTCCGAGGAAGATGGAGAAATCGGAGACACGCAGACTTCGGTCAGAAGATCTGCAAGGGGCCGCAAATCTGCAAGAGAAAAGAGAGATCAGGAAACCTACAAAGACAAACTCCAGGGCAGTCAGCCCACGTTGGAAAAACTCCTCAGCAAGAATACGAAAACGGTCAAAAATCAAGCTCATGGCTCCAGGGGAGCCTCCCATCAAAGAAATAAATGATGAAGACCATCTCCTGGACCTGCAGAGGAATGGGGAGTAAAGTTAAAGAAGAAGCAATAAGAAGCCTAATAAGAAGAGAAACCCCGGATATTCTTCTGATCCAGGAGACTAAAATGGAGAACAAAGAGTTTTTCCAAATCAGCAAAAAGCTTTGGAAGGGAAGCAGTGGACTAGCAGTTTCATCAAGGGGAGCCTCTGGGGGTTTGGGCTCTCTCTGGAACCCCCTCAAGTTCAGACTGGTCTCTGAGGTACACAACAGCCATTGGCTATTTCTGAAGCTACGCTCGGAAGAAACAAGGGAGGGTATCTGCCTGTTCAATGTCTATGTTCCTAATAATATAGGCGAGAAAAGGGAGTGCTGGGACTCTATCAGACAACTGGCGGAGACTGAGAACCTGGGAAATCTCATTATTGCAGGTGACCTAAACATTACCCTACGCTCGGAGGAAAAGCGAGGAGGCAAAATTGTTAGGGACCCAGCAAGGGAGTGGGTGGAAGACCTCATGCAGGACTGGGACCTACTCGATATCCCTCCAGATAACGGTAAGTACACCTGGACCAATAAAAGAATAGGCCCTGGTTATATTGCTGCTAGACTTGATAGATGTTTGGTGCAGAGTTCTTTTCTTTTGCTTAGATTAGAATCCAGGTTACACATCCTCCCTTGCAGTGTCTCAGATCATAAACCCATCATGTTAGAGATGTCAGGACCCAAGGATCTGGGTCCCATCCCTTTCAGATTCAACGCTCTTTGGGTTAAGGAGCCCGAGTTTATTAACTTGGTTCAAGACAGTTGGAAAATGCCAGTGAAGGGCTCTCCCTTCTTCATCTGGGAAGAAAAGCTTAGAAGATTAAAAGCTGCCCTCAAAACATGGGCCAAAGCTCTTCCCACCCCTGCTCAAAAGAGAAAGCAGGCCCAAGACAACCTTATTCAGCACCAAGCCCAAAGTGAGGATGTAGAAATCACCGCAGAAATTTTAGACAAGGAGGAGGTGCTTCAACAAATTTACCACAAAGCCTGCCTCTCAGAAGAAGAGCACTGGAGACAAAAATCCAGGAGTTTATGGCTCAAAGCGGGTGATAGAAATACTGCCTTCTTCCATAAACAAGCTCAAGCAAGGAAAAGTATTAATTCTATAGCAGAAATTAAAGATGGCAATTTGAGCCACAAAGACAATGAGAGTATAAAGAAGGCAGCCTTCAACCACTTCCAAAATCTCTACAAAGAAGAGGGAGAGACTGATCCAAATTCCAAATTTTTGGAGGCAATACCTATAAAGATCTCCCCCTTTATTAATCAGCAGCTCGAAGCAAAGATCTCCATTCAAGAAATAAAAGAGGCCCTGAACAGTATGGAGCCTGACAAAGCCCCAGGCCCGGATGGCTTCACGGCCAGATTCCTTCAAACTTGCTGGCAGATTGTGGAGAAAGATCTCTTCAAGATGATTCTGAAATCACAAAATTGCCAAAAAATTGGGGGCAGCACGAATTTTGCCTTTCTGGCCCTTATCCCCAAGGAAAAGGGTGCAAAAGAATTCAGTCGGTTTCGCCCAATCTCTCTCTGCAACATTGGATACAAATTAATCACAAAGGTAATAGCAAACAGGTTAGCAGGCATCCTTCCAATGATCATTCCTGAGAATCAAGGAGGATTTGTCCAGGGGAGACAGATTGTTGATAACTACATCCTGGTGCAGGAGGCGATCCATTCGAGTCAACTTCGAAAAGAAAAGGGTATGGTAATTAAACTAGACCTGGCAAATGCCTTCGACCGTGTCAGACATAGCTTCCTATGGGAAGTTTTGAAAAGGTTCGGCTTTGGATTAGGTTTTGTAAATTGGATTCGAGCTAGCATTGCCGACCCATGGATTGCCCCCTTGGTGAATGGGAGAGCAGCTGGCTTCTTCAAAGCATCAAGAGGGCTCAGGCAAGGCTGCCCCCTCTCACCGCTGCTTTTCGTTCTTCAAGTCTCTGCCCTAAGCTTCTTCCTAGATCAGAAATTGGAAGATCAGGAGATTTTGGGGCTTAATATAGCCAGAGGTGTGAAAAATGTAAACCATACTCTCTTTGCAGATGATACCCTCCTGTTGGGGGCTGCCACAGCTCGATCTGCCATAAGGTTTAAGGAAGTTCTAGATGATTTTAGCGATGCTACAGGAAGCAGCCTAAACAAAGGCAAATGTAAAGCCTACTGCTGGAACATTTCTGCTCACTCTCTCTCTGCCATATCCAGAATTCTGGACTTTGCTGCCACCCTCAACTGGTCCTCCTTTATATACTTGGGACTCCCCATCTTTCGCAACCTGGTATATTGCAGAGATTGGGCCCCTCTTTTGGACAAATTCAAGACAAAATTTCAAGCCTGGGGCTTCTCATGGCTAAATCTTGCAGGCAAACTTGTTCTAATCAAATCAGTTTTAAGCAGTCTCCCTATATTCCAATTTTCTGTGCTCTTAGCACCCTCAGGCATCATAAAGAAAATGGAAGCCTACATCCGTAAATTTTTCTGGAAAGGTGGCAAATTAAATGATAGAAAAATTCCGCTGATCAGATGGGAGAAAATCTGTATGCCTTTGATGGAAGGAGGACTAAACATCAAAGATCTCTGCTCCCAAAATATCGCCATGGGGGCCAAGCTCTACTGGCGAATCATCGCTCCACACCCAGGCTAGGCGCAAAGAGCCCTCTGGAAAAAATACCTCACGGGGAGCAGGAAAAGATCTTTGGAAAATACTCTGCCCACAACAGGAACGCACTTGGTTAAGCGCTGTCACAAAACTGTGGCTCTCATCAAAGAAAATTCGTTTTGGATACCGGGCAATGGTAAAAACGTAAAGATCTAGGAGGACAGTATAATGATGCATCCACCCTTAGCATCGATTACCTCTTTGCAAGCGCTGAAACAGTGGATGGAGTGCGCTGGGTATATGACACTGTGGGACATCTCACAATTCTCTGACAGAGTATGGCAGCGCTGGCGCTTACCTCCCGTGCCTCCAGAGTATGCGCAGGCCAGACACCACCTGTTGACAATGCTTCATGGTAAATCGCCCCTTCATTCAGGTAAACGCGATGTTAGGGGCTGGGGAACAGGTCCAGGTTTCTACACAGTAGCGCAGGGGTATAGGTGTACACAAGAACGTCCATACGTCGCCCCAAATCCCACTGTGTGGAAGGCGCTATGGCAGTATAAATCCTTTCCAAAGGTCGACTTTTATTGCTGGCTGCTTTGCCATAAAGCGATTTTAACAGAAGATAAACTTTAAAAAAAAGGCTTTCAAGGCCCATCCAGATGCCACATGTGTTGTGAAATGGAAGAGAGTGCCCAGCACATTATTCTCGAATGCAAATTTTCTAGAGCAATTTGGCAGATCATTATGAATTATTGGAAAACAGAGTTTAACCTCCCTGTCTCTATCTCAGACTTATTTGCTAATTGGCACAGCTTGTATCCTGGAACTCTCCCAAAAAACGAAAGATTCAAAGCAGCATGGTTTTCCTTGCCAAAATTCACATGCTGGAAAATTTGGCTCGAGAGAAACAGAAGAATTTTTAGAGATGAAAAACTAAATCCTCAGCTCATCAGCATCAAAGTAAAAAATCTTTGGAAAGAAAACTTGGGAGAACAGTTATCGGAAGCCAATTTAAATCAAAAGGACCTAGATTGGGGAGCCTCAATGGGTCTTCACTTCTCTGATGAAACAAGGCAGCAAAAGAACTTAAAAGAGTGGCAATTCAGAGGAAACAAACAAGAACTATCAGATTTACTCATCAGACAAGATAGACATTGCTTATTCTTCGATGGGGCTGCGAAAGGCAATCCCGGTCTCGCTGGGGCAGGAGGAATTATAAAGAACAAGGAGGGCAGAACAGAGATTAAGTATGCTTGGGGCCTCGGGCACTCAACAAGCATCCAAGCTGAATCCTTGGCACTTCTGCTGGGGATTAAGCAAGCAAAGGCTACCGACATTTCATACTTAAGTGTCATAGGAGATTCCCAGTCTATCATCAAAGTTCTAGTGGAGAACTCCTCTCCTTCAGATCTTCGACTAGCTAGAACAATCTTAAGAATTCTAAGCATGCTGAAAGCCTTTCGAACTGCAAGCTTTCTCCATGTTTTGAGAGAAAACAATAAAGAGGCAGATTCGGAAGCCAACAAGGCGGTGCTGCTTTCAGAAGGCTCCCTTTTGATAGACGAAACTGAGGAGTGGGACTCCATCCCATAAAGTTGCAATGTTTTTTCGTCTTATTTTACAACAATTTGTGTGTTTATATAAGTTAGGAAAAATAACAAATATGGAATATCTAGTCATGTGTAAAACTGAAGGATTTCCAATACTTGGGACCTATGCTCAGACAAAGGCAGAAAAACTAAGGGCTAGGCCCGACACATTGTAATCTTGGATGGCATTTGGCCAAGTTCTAATATAAATACATAACCGCTCTTGTAAAAAAAAAACAAGTAAAATGAAGGATTAGAATCATTTTCAAGCAAAAAATTTGGGTAATTTAGGAAGAAAATATGTTTTTGAATTTGTCACGGCGCCCCCGCACTTTATGCTCAGGGACAGTGCTTAGATACGCACAGGCCCTGTGTTAAAAGTGTGAGGCCCCGACATTTTTCTTTGTAGAAAAATGTCAGGATCTGCAGGTACCTAATGCATTAGGTGCGGACCCCTGAGGGCTAATTTTTCGGCATATTTTCCTCCCAAAAATGAAATTCTGACCCTAATTTAAAAAATTGAACGGATGAAATGCAAGAAAAAGAGGTTGTCGATTACCTGAAACAGACGGTTTTCGATTCCGACAGTCATTTTGCCCATAATCTTCTCCGAAGCGTTTTTTGCCCAGAGCTCTAAAAACTTCACTCCAAACTCAAACAGTAAAAATGAACTTGAAAAACTCCTTTTTATAAGTTTTTTCGAATAGATGAATTTTAAATTTGTTTATTTTTCACTATAAAAATCAGTTTTTCAAAATATTTTTATTATTGAAACAGGTATGTTTAATTTTTCGAGTTTTTGTGCATAATAACGGAATTTTCAGGGAAAATGGTCGTTTTTTACGAAGAGTAAACTGAGAGTGCAAGCTTCTGTGATCCATAACATTTTAAATATAAATCTTCCGGGAAATCACATGATATATTTTGGAACCGACGCATTTCGAACTACCTGATGATGAACTACAGTTAGTAGTTTGAAACGCGTCGGTTCCAAAATATATTATGTGATTTCCCGGAAGATCTATATTTAAGAAGAGTAAACTTTTATCACTTTTTTGGGCTCTTTAAATTTTACGAAAAAGCGAAACCATGGAGTCCTCTTTTAAGCCCTTTTTAGACTCTCTAAAAATGAAAATATCGTTGAGTACTTGACTATTCGAGCTTGTTAAAGTAAATGAACGGTCGTCCCTTCGGTATAAGTTTACCCCTTTTCCGAACTGAAATGGACTATTTACGAAAAAGGTATACGTTGACTAATCATGGTCAATAGAGTTCTCTCTTGCATTATTTTATCCTTTTTCGGGCCTGAGAGACTAAATTTACGAAAAATAATGCCCATGGAGTTTTCTTAAGTTTTCTCTTCTGACTCCCTAAAAATGAAAAACACTGAGTTTCTCCTATACTAGACTCGTTAAAATTTAATATTCAAGGACCTATCGATTACAAACATGAACAGACCACTCCTTCTTAGGGTTTGATTTTAAACTAAATTGGACTCATCCGAAGGATGAGCTTATAAAGAAGCAAATGTAAGCTTGTCAAAAATAAAGAGGTACTTGCCAGAAATGGTGGGGGAAAAGAGAGAAAAATAGATTCGTTTGTTACACTTTGATTTGTAAAAAGTATTACACCACTCTTGAACATGACACTTTTTGTCGTACTTCTACCTGGGTTGGGAAATCCTTTTCCTATCAGTTAATCAAACCACATTGAAAGTCTTCAGCCGGTTTCTGGGTATTAGCTTAGGGCAACTGTCACCAAACTATCTGCAGTGTCGTTATGTGTTCAAGAGGATAGTCAAACAAACCATTCATCTGCAAGCACTTGTCTCCATTCGCGTTGACCATCCCTGAGTCAGTCCTTGCAAAAAATTTCTTCAAAACTTGATCTATGGTTTCGTGTCATGAGCTTGCTTACGACGGATCACTTTCTATCGACGACAACTCATCATCTAATAAGTTGATCTAAAATCCGTCAGTACCTTGGAATCTGCATGCCTTAATGACAGGTTTCTCACCTTCGACGACAGGTTACATCATTGACCTTCGATCGAACGATTCCGTGAAATGTTCGACTTCAAATCACTTATTCGCATTTCATGGATTGTACTGAGTACTTTGACAGACATTGTAATTATTGGTAGTTTCTCTCACACTTGTTAACTGTTCACATCATTGAATGGTAATCAAGTGGTTTCTACCATGTTCAACTTCAACACTTTTAATCGCATGGATAGAATCGTACTAGTTTGGGAAGTAGAAATCAAGACCCTGGATCTAGTTTCCACCATCCAGGCTGGGAGGAGTTTTATTATTCATTATGCAGTAGACGATTCATTACAGATAGCTGCGTCCATGTTGTGTCTACACTATTGATGTAATATTAAAATCATTTATGTATTAGAACAAGTTTAGTTAGTTTTGATCTGAGTATGGGAATGCCTACCTCAGCGATGATATATATATATATCTGTGGGTGTTGCGTTGAATGTTTTTACAGGGTTCTGACTGAGGTGTCCACAGGCCGATCCTTGAAATGATAAAGCACATCACTCTTCGAATATTCTCAGATTTTGCACTTTAGGGGGAAATTTGTTACACTGAAATTAGTCACCATGAAATTTTAGTACTCCCTTGAAAGTATACAATATCAAAGTTCCCAAATTCAAGCCTTGAAACTAAGAGAAAAGCTCATAAAAGCCTTAAAACTCTGGTATCGCACTTTCTCCTAGTTTTGTCTGCAGTCCCGCACTTTTTGGCTATAAATCATGCGTAGCCAAGCACACTTTCTATTTATTAAAAGTGTGGACCCATGTAAAAGATTAGAAAAAGTGCAAGTAAAATCTAGAAGCTCAGTTAAAGTCATTTTTAGAAGCTTCTAGAAACATTCCTGCGGTGGAAAGTCCGCTCCTTTCATGTTCATGCATCCCATCCAATAAGGAACTAACCCCTTGATGTAAGGAACTAATCCCTTTGAAGGAGGATTATATCCCTTCTTGTATGGAGCTGTAACCTCCTATCTTTCACTATTAAAAGAGGCATAGGGCAGCCTCAAGGGGTTATAATTGATGAGTTGAAGTTTTAGTATTGTTCGAGGCAAAGTGCTGTTGAAACTTAGACCCTTTTAGCTGAGATTTCATGTGGGAAGGATTACGTACCTGTATGTATCTCAATTGGAAGAGTGCAAGGCTGATCAGAGTAAAGGAAACGCCTGTTCCAGACCCCAGGAAGGCCTGTATGACATCAAGGCGGACACGGTTGTAAGGCTCTTCCTTATTTAAGTTAATACAAATAAATCTGTTTTTCTCAATAAGTTGTCAATTGATTGGTTTATTTTATGGATTCCTTGATCAGCATAATGGATATGATTTATGAATATATGCTATGCAGGTGCTATTTGATGTTTGTTTGTTTTTTATTACAGATTTTCGAAGATAACTCTTTCGGGCGACTGAAATACTACTACTACAAACAAGCGTTGGATCAAAGGTAAGATCATTAAACCTTTATAGCATTTAATTATGAATCGCAATATATCTAGAGAAAGATAGTTTTGTTTGTCCGTTTTTTGCTAGCTGTTCGTAGGACACTTGGAAGGTCTGTCTTGTCCGCAAGAACGACTTATCCATCCAACAGAATTGTTGAGGATGTTATGGTTACCATTGACTCTTGGGAGTATCCTACAGATTTCCTGGTCCTGCAGCCAAAAACCAAGTTTAATGGTTATCCTCTCATCTTAGGGAGACCTTGGTTAGCCACTGCAGACACTTACATTAGTTGTCGGGCCGGAAACATGACTATAAAAAATGAGCCTTTTTCTAAACAGCTAGTGTTATATCCTCCATCCCAGGCTTCCATTGATCATGCTCTCCCTATATGGTTGGAGGATGAAGAAGATGAATTATATAACACTACCCCTATGTGTGTCATAGATGACATCCTTAGAGGGGGGCAGCTTGATGAAGATGAACTCATCGACCATGCCATTTAAAATCAGTCCTCCGCTAACACTCCTCTCAAAACGCTAGTCAAAGAGTCTGAAATCCAACCTTCGATGGAAGTGCAATCACTTGAGACAACCTCTGAAACCACCAAGGATATCGAGTTTGGTCCATCCAGATCTCTGGAAATCAACCCAAACCTCTCAAATGAAGAAGATAAGTAGTTATGATAGCTTTTGAAAGAAAATATTGAAGTGTTTTCTTGGGATTACAAGGACATGAAAGGGTTGAATCCTTCAGTATGCAGACAACACATTTACATCAAAGAAGGATGCAAGCCTATGAGACAACCCCAAAGAAGAATGAACCAAGCTCTAAAGGACATAGTCAAAGAAGAGCTGTAGAAACTATTGGATGTGGGGTTCATATATCCTATATCCGACAGTGAGTGGGTATCTCCTCTTGTCCTAGTCCCAAAGAAGAAAGGGAAGTGGCGAATTTGTGTTGATTATCGAGAACTTAACAAATTCACCAAGAAAGACCATTTCCCTTTGCCCCTTATAGACCAAGTCCTAGATGGGCTTGCAGGGAAGAAGTTCTTTTCCTTCTTAGATGGGTTCAGTGGGTACAATCAAATTCAAATTAGCCCTGAAGACCAGGATAAGACTACTTTCACCTGCCCTTGGGGTACCTTTTCTTATAGAGTCCTACCCTTTGGGTTATGCAATGCCCCAGCCACCTTCCAGAGAGTTGTCCTGAGCATCTTTTCTAAGTTAGTCCCTGACTCTATCGAAATTTACATGGATGATTTTACACCATATGGGGATGACTTCCAGGAAGCTCTCACCAATTTGGGTGAAGTACTAAGAAGGTGCATTGAGATGTATCTCTCCTTGAGCCCAGAAAAGTGTGAATTCCTGAAAGAATAAGGGGTTGTATTAGGACACTCCATATCCCAAGCAGGAATACAGGTAGACCCGAAAAAAATCACTATCATCAAAAGGGTACCTACTCCTCAAAAGCAGAAAGATGTCAGGATTTTCTTAGGCTTAGCTGGTTACTATAGAAGGTTCATCAAAGATCTCAGCAACATGGCTTCGCCATTATTTGGGTTATTGGCCAAAGATTCTGATTTTATTTGGTTCGGTCCTTGTCAAGAGGCTTTGGAGCTCATTAAGAAGCAGTTGACTACTGCCCCCATCCTCCGAGGTCCAAATTGGACCTTGCCTTTCCAAATCCACATTGATGCATCTGACAAAGCTGTAGGGGCAGCATTAGGACAATTAGAGGACAAAATCCCTTATGCCATTTATTTCATCAGAAAGAATTTGTCCAAAGATGTTGGCTTGAGGGGCCCGGTGTGCAAGGTTTGCCAACAAACCCCTATACTACTGGCCCTTTCGGCAGTGACCTGCTTTCGCAGGTCACAGTCTCACCCGAAGTAGTATGGGTGGGTGTTGGAACCAGGTTTCGGCACCCTGAGAAAGGAAGGGTAAGGCAAGCAGGGCTGCGTTCTATTCAGATTACCTTGTTTCTTCACAGGGTTAACTATGTATCTATTTGCATCCACGTGCACTAAATCTACAATTATATGCTTTTCATAAAATCAACACATCATTATATAAACATAGCAGAATAGATCTAGATCCAAGCATTTAGTACACAAAATTTCACAGCAGACAGACAGAAATTACATAACACAGTAATTATCAGCAGTTCAAACACCAGTACTCACGGATTCAGATCTCTAACAATCCTTCGCATTCATTCATTTATCAACCTTCCTTACAATTCCCTTCCCAACCTGCGCACACAGCAGCAGGGTCCACACACAGCCAGCAGGAGTCTGTTCCCCCAAATCCCAAACAGATAGCTTAAACAACCGATCGCATCAATAGCTCATCAATTCCTATCCTTTTTGATACAAAATACATCTCTATTTATAACAATCTAGCTCTGACTTTCCTATGGTCCGCAACCAATGGTTTTCGGACCCCTAGTTTACCCTTTGACCCATTACAATGCGTTTGGGGCTTTGACCCACCCCAAAACCCCTGCGCTATACTAAATATAATAAAAAGTAATCAAAATGGACCAGTTTCGCAGCTTGTTAGGAGACCCTGTTCCAACAGTCCCCCAACACAATCTTGTGACTCGTCTCGAGTCACTGCACTAGCGCAGCGTCTATTTGCGCGTGCAAGGTAGCCAGACTGCGGACAAGTGGAGGGAGTACGTCCTGACTTTGGGCCGCAGCGTGTTGTGCAATGTTGACCAACGCCAGAGAAGCAGGCCCATATATATCCGCCGCAACCCATTCTAACAGCCGGTGGAGACGTGCAATGGCAGACTTAGCATCGTGTGCAAGTTGGAGTGTGGTATCATACCAAGGCTTCAATCATTTTCGAACAACCTTCTTGGAGTGGCGAAGGTCCTCAATCCTGTCCATGGCGGCTAGGCGCTGCGCGGAGACGGGGGAAGGTGTGGAGGCCCGGACTTGCTCTAGAACAGCTTCTGCCTGTTGTAATTCCTGTTGGACATGTTGAAGCGTGGGATGATGTTGTACTGCCACCCATAACTGCGTAGCCGTTTCGGCCAATTGGATTCCCTATGCCAGCTGCTCCTAAATAAAACGCGTAGCATCAGTGACCATGACAATCCGTCGGGCTCGTTCTTCTGGAGGCATGTCATACTGCTGTCGCCTGTCTCGATCACGATGGTGAACCTCTCGCAACACTCTAGAGGATAGTCCTTGTAAAACTGTATTAGATAGTTGTGCTAAGTTTACTTGAATGTCCCCAATAATTGGGTTGGAAGTGCGAACTATGGCAGCGCGAGGGAGTAGACATGTATTGCTTCTAGTGGGCGGCATTCGGAAACGGCGAAGAAGCCGCAGCAGGTCCCGGTACCGCAACGTTCCGACGGGGCGTGGTTCGCAGATAATCCCTTCTGTCGGAAGCCCGTGCGCACTCTTATTACTACACTTGGCATCCCCTGGTCCTCTTAGCAATTCCTTTGGCAGGTTGGGGTCCATCCTTTTGACAGAGAGACGAGTATTACAGAGAGTATGGATGGCCACAAAAAACCAGAATGCAGATAGCCAAAGCCTATGAAAGGGTGAATAAATAGCCCAGCGAGAAGCTGTCTAACCATTCGCGCCCCCTCTGGAATTATTAATTGGTGAGGGAGCTCGTTCGTGGCACGTACCCTTAATCCTGCAGACCGTTCTTTTCATTAATTGCGGCATTGACACCCTGCCGCCTGTTTTTCGTACTTGCAGGGGTCTTTTCTTAGGAGATTGGGACATGCCGGCGGTTATCCTACATGCCCTAGGTCGTGTCCATGAGTTTTCAGACCATAGATGACGCTTATATGTCGTTTGCGTATCTGGAGTGAGGGTCAAGGCGAGGTGTATCTGCAAGTTGGTTAGCAGTCTTGTCGAGGCCTTTGGTTCGCTTGCGAGCAGGACGTCCCTGTTTGATATGGCTGCGCTATACGTCCTGATGTCATTTATTACTTGAGATGTTCGCTGATTTTTAGACAGGTCTGTAATCCTACGCGTGTTGAGCGCTGTGGTACCCTGGTAATTCTGTCCGGGAAAGGTTTGATCGCACTCTTGAGTTTTGCTCCTCAGCAGGTATCCACGTAGGTCAACTGACCTTGGAGACCATCTAGCCACAGGGGTCCCTATGCGCAGGATCACCCTACTCCAGTATTTCCCTTGAGTAAATAATACCGGTCCTTGCATAGGTGTTTTGCATAGCGTTAGCAGTAATGCTTCTGGCCTACGGTCTGTAGGGCTCTTCGATTCATTAGGCTACTGATCTTCACCTACGTCCTCTCGGCAGGGTGAGGTTCTTTCTGTGGTAGAGATGCGACGAAAATTCTTGATGGTCTGAAGGCTTCACAGTGCTAAAACCTCATGCAACCGACCTTGCCAATTCTCCAGCTCTTCATCGGAGTCGGAAAAAACATTCACTGTCCTTTTCCCAACAAAGCATTCCTTCATCTGTGGGGTTAACTCAATCTTCGTCCTGCGCAGTTATCTTATAAATGTGATCCAATTCCTCCTTTTCATAGGTTGGCTCTGTGTACCGCGCACCTTCTGCTGGGTCTAGTGGTACTATGACACGCGTACGCTTGTTTTTGAATACCATGTTGTGTTTCTTGAGATTGATGACACCTCCCATGTCTATTTCCCAGTCCAATCCAAGGAGCACAGGGTAGGGGTCCGCATCTTCTACTATTTCTATTACTTCAAAATCAGCTAGGGCTCGTACCCCTGCGATGTCCACCATGACTTTTGGTAATCTACTTAGAGGGATGATCTTTTGTTGATTCGCCATTCGCAGCTGAATAGTAGATCATTCCAACTTATGCTCTCCCATTCGTTGCCATGTTTGTTTTGGTAAGACATTGGCATCTGATCCAAGATCTAAGGTAACTTGATCCATTTCACAGTCTCTGATCTGTGCAGTTAATCGCATTTCTCTCCCATTGCATTTCTTATAGTTGTACAGTTTGTGTACGTCCTTGGTCTTAGGGATCAAGGTGGGCCGAGCTGCGCAGGTATTCAGTAATGCTAGGATATTTCCTATGGCCTGCGGACTCCTTAGCAACTTCAGACATGCCTTTAAAAAGGGCTCAATTCCTTCTTCGATCTGAGGCTGCGCGGGGGCTGCCAATGGTGCTTTTTCATTGCAAGACACTCCTTTCTGAGAGACAAGCCCTTATTTGTTTCCCTGGGTGTCCAATCCACTATGTGTCATGACTTTTATACTTGGGTCCGTCTCCTGTAGCTCAATTTTAACCCTTTATACGTTCTGCGTAGGGGTAGGCTGCTTTTCCTACATCTTGGCTATTAAAATTGGGCAGTCTTCTACCTCATGGTCCAGCTGCCTACAATATTTACACGACGGCATGGTAGGATTAGGGCATTCTCTGGAGAAGTGCCCTATTTCTCCACAATTATAACATATTAGCTGACCTCATCCCCGACCTGCGCTTCCTCCCCGACCTCCTCTGCCTCGGGCTGGTGATCCTCCAAAGTGCGTAGCTAGTCTTGGCGATGCAGGGTCTGATTGTACCCGATATAAGTTCCCACGATCCATCATTAAGTCATATGTTCGACAATTCTGCTCATCATGTCCCACTGATCAGCAAAATCAGCACCATTGTTGCTTTAGTTCCGGGACGTACGCACCCAGCCGAGGGCAATGGTTTGTATCATGTAGGCCTGCTACTCGACAATCATCACACCATAGCGCATATCCACTTGATCCTGGTCGCAACAGGGCAGGTTCCCTACTTACCCCTAGGCGTATCGGACTAGGCCCTCCCGCTTGCATATAATCAGTCAGCAGACGGCACTGATCCTTCTTATGGCTAGACACCTGGCAACGTATGCACCAAAGATCTGCACAATTGTCTTTTCCTCTTTCTTTTTGCAGGTTCTGTATCTCCATATGCATAGCCCCAAGTTGTTCCTAGATTTGTTGTACCCCTGCTGATGTATCCTCTCGGGGTGCAGCTTCTAATTTCATAACGACTTCCACAGCTTTCTCCTGTGATTCAAAGGTCTGATGACTCATCAACGTACGCAAGTGAGGCAACAACATGGCGATGAACCACTCCATATGTTGTCTATCATTGTACTCGAACCGTCCTTCCCTAATTGCTTTATTCAATCGATGATCATCCTCCCATACTGACTCAGATGCACCTTGTTTGAAGTCCTTTACGTCCGATACCAGCTAGGAATAGGATTTTGGCTTCCGAAATTGTTGCTTTATAGAATCCTTAATATCTTGAATGGAGGCGGTCCCATTCTCGGCAACGTACAACATATACTAGTCCAGAGCTCTGTCTTCGAATGCTAAAGACAGTTGCGCCCTCTTTATCATGTCACTTGCCACGTTCTGCGCAATCCAGACATAGTTTGCCACAAACCAAAACCGGTCCATATCCTCGTCTCCTACCCCCTTGAAGGTAGGTAGTTTCAAATGTGCAGCCATATCACTGTCTAGGGGGGGTGGCGGTACAGGTGAATTCTTACCTTTACGCGTCCGAGGTGGCGATATAGCCGAGGGGTCATGCACAGCAGGTTGCTGAAATGGATTTTAGGCAGATCTCCCTCCGTCAAGGTTGGTTCGATAGTATTTACCACTGTGGGTTGCGCTCCCGTCTAGATCCGAGGTCATTCAGTCCGTATGACTACACAGAATGCTCTTTTCGCACAGTAATTTCTTGATCAGTAATGATAATGTCCTCAGGAATTTGCCTCGAAATCCTTTGAAAAATCGTCGTCCAGCTTCAGAGTATGATACAAACTGATCAATAGCAAATTATGTTACAAATCCTCCCAGCACACTATCCACCTAGTGACCCACCGTGCTTGTGATAGTATTATCAGTTTTCTCAAGCTGTTCGAGCAACTCTGGGGTCCACAAAGTGACCCGCTCGTCCTTCTAGCACTTCTGGAATTCCACCAGTCTGGCCATCCACTCTTGGAGTTCAATTGCAAAAGTCACAATAAATATTTCGTAGCTTTCAGTAAGGACGTACCTATTTTTCCACCTTTCCATCGTTAACTTCTCACTACGATTTTCTTTTACTGCGAACTCCTGGATCTTCCTTTCGAACCAGTCCTCGATCTCTTTTCTTTCAGGCTTCCAGTATTCTCTTTTCATTACCTGATTCCTCTCTCAGACCTCTTCCGGTCCCGGCAACGGAACTGTTTTTTAGCTTGAGGGGTCATGACCCAGGTTCGGTGTGCAAGGTTTGCCAACAAATCCCTATACTACCGGCCCTTTCGGCAGTGACCTACTTTCGCAGGTCACAGTCTCACCCGAAGTAGTATGGGTGGGTGTTGGAACCAGGTTTTCGCACCCTGAGAAAGGAAGGGTAAGGCAAGCAGGGTTGTGTTCTGTTCAAATTACCTTGTTTCTTCGCAGGGTTAATTATGTATCTATTTGCATCCACATGCACTATATCTACAATTATATGCTTTTCATAACATCAACACAACATTTTATAAACAGAGCAGAATAGATCTAGATCCAAGCATTCAGTACACAAAATTTCGCAGCAGAAAGACAGAAAATACATAACACAGTAATTATCAGCAATTCATACACCAGTACTCACGGATTCATATCTCTAACAATCCTTCGCATTCATTCATTTATCAACCTTTCCTTACAATTCCCTTCCCAACCTGCGCACACAGCAGCAGGGTCTGCACATAGCTGGACTAGGAGCTCCGCGCACACAGCCAGCAGGATTTTGTTCCCCCAAAACCCAAACAGATAGCTTAAACAACAGATCGCATCAATAGCTCATCAATTCCTATCCTTTTCGATACAAAATACATCTCTATTTATAACAATCTAGCTCTGAATTTCCTATGGTCTGCAACCCATGGTTTTCAGACCCCTAGTTTACCCTTTGACCCATTATAATGTGTTTGGGGTTTTGACCCGCCCCAAAAACCCTGCGCTATACTAAATATAATCAAAAGTAATCAAAATGGACCAGTTTTGCAGCTTGTTAGGAGACCCCATTCCAACAAAAGCCGAGCTGAATTATATTGTTACTGAGAAGGAGATGTTGGCCATTGTCCATGCATTGAAAAAATTCAGGCATTATGTCACTGGATATCAGACCTTTGTTCACACTGACCATGCAGCCATCAAGTATTTAATGAACAAATTGGATGTTAATGCTAGAATGATTAGATAGTTGTTACTTTTGCAATAATTTTATTTGACTATTGTTGATAAACCTGGAAAGGAAAATGTTGTTGCGGATTTTTTGTTCAGGTTAGTTCTCCCTGCAGGTGAAGAAGGAATGGTGGATGACCAGCTGCCAGATGACCACCTCTTTGCCATATCAACACTCTCACCATAGTTTGCTGATATATCCAACTACTTGGTTGCTGGAAGACTCCCTCCTAATATTTCATTCAGGGAGAGGAGTAGAATTATCAGAAAAAGCGCCCCTTTAACATGGATTGGGGGGAATCTCTTAAATCTAGGCCCTAATCAAATCCTAAGAATATGTGTGAGGGACGAAGAAGTTTTTGATATCCTCTCTGAATTTCATGAAAACCCATGTGGAGGCCACTTTTCCGCAAAGAGAATTGCTTACAAAGTTTTGTAGGCAGGTTACTATTGGCCTACCCTTCTCCAAGATTCAAGAAGATACACCAGCAGGTGTGACAAGTGCCAAAGGATGGGGAAACCCACACAAAGGGATGAAATGCCTTTACATGCCCAGGTAGCTCTTGAGCCATTTGACAAGTGGGACATGGACTTTGTTGGACCTATCAATCCACCATCTGGACAAAAGAAGCATATCATAGTCTGCACTGATTACCTGACAAAGTGGGTTGAAGAAAAATCAGTGAAGGTAGCAACCGAAGAAAAAGTAGCAGAATTTATGAGGGAGTATGTGTTTTACAAATTTGGATATCCCAGAGAAATAGTAACTGACCAGGGATCACAGTTCACCTCTCAATTCATTGATAATATTTTGAGGAAGCACAAGATTAAGCATAGAACTTCTACTGCCTATCACCCTTTGGCGAATGGCCAAGTAGAAGTAACTAACAGAGCTTTAGAGAGCATCTTCACCAAGGTTGTGAGAAGCAGCATAAAAGATTGGGCAGATAGATTGGTAGAAGCTACTTGGGCCTACAACACCACTTGAAAGACAGCAACAAGATTCACTCCTTATGAACTAGTCTATGGTAAGAAAGCTCTACTTTCAGTTGAGTTTGAATTCAATACTTTAAGAATGGTAGCTGAATTAAATCTAGATCTAAAAAATGCCTAAAAAGAGAGGTTGTTGCAACTAAATGGATTAGATGAGTTCATAATGCAAGCACTTCTTCACACAGAGGTAGTTCAGCTGCAAAGGAAGGTATGGCATGACAAGAACATCAAAGAAAAGAAGGAGGTTGGGCACTGTTGTATGACTCAAGGTTTAAATAATTCAAAGGCAAGTTGATGACAAGATGGTTGGGGCCTTACACAGTGGAGAAATGCTTTGATAATGTCGCAGTGCGAATCAAGACCATAGATGAGGAAGGGATCCCCTTGCTTGTCAATGGTCACAGACTTAAAATTTACAAGAAGCCCTTGTCAAGGGTGAATTCATCAATTCATGAGCAGAGAGGTGTATGTGATGGGAAACTCCATAGTTTCCCACACCTCCTGACCAAAAAAAAAAAGCACTTGTGGGTTGAAAACCTCGGTGGAGGTGGCTCACTTGCTCAAAAGAAGAAGAAGAAGAATATAGAATAAATATCCATGGGTGAAACCTCTCTTAGGGCAAGTTTGTGGGTTGAAAACCTCCATGGAGGCAGCTCACTTTCTTTCGAAAAAAAAGAAAAGAAAAAGAAAAATAAAGCAAAAAATGCATCTACATCACTGTGTTTTTCTATGTTTGTTGTTTTGCAGGTTGTCCATGGTTTCTGGAAAACACAGGGAGGCATGCATCTTCTTTTCCCTTCTTCTATCTCGTCGTCCATCCCATCATTCACTCCATTCATCTTCATACCTTCCTCCATCACCCCCATACACCACACTCCTCCATTCTCGAGCACAATGTAGCAAGAGAAGCAACACACAAACATACTACTACAAACATCAGGAAGTTCCTTCAAAAACAAAGTTGTTCATGGACTTCCAAGAAGAACAACAAGGGAAACTGCATAACGGACTACAGGAGAACAAGAATGCCACCCATGGCATCTCGAGTGGCCCACGCGACATCCACAGCGGATAGAAACAACGAACAAATATTAGCAGCTCATTCGGGAAGTTGCGCCTTCAACAAGTTTCTCACTCAAAGAACAACAATATGGTGAAGAATGCAGCATCTAAAAATGCTTGTCTCAAACCTTCGGCTCCTGCAACCACCTTGGAAACAACAGGTAAACTCAGGTATAAGCTCTCACCCCTTGCTACGCATTCATTATAGCCATAAATAATTAATTTGCAGACTTAGAGTTTGAGGGGCAGAAAGGTGGCCAGTTAACTCGGCCACAACTGTGAGGTATGACTGGAAGAAAACTAGGAGTACATGCCACCTATGCATGCAAAAGGGAAATTTTAAATAAGTGGAGTAGAGGATAACGATGGGAGGAAAACACATAGTCCATCCTGAATTAATAGGGAGGAGGAACCAATTGTCTACGACAAAACTAGAGTTGAGCAGAGTTATATTGGCACTCCAAATTTAGTTGCTTCATCTAATAAAAGGAGATGTTGTCCCATCCAAACCAGTGAATTGACAATTTTTAGAGGGAGAGGACTGACAGAAGCACGCAGCACTTGAAGAAGAAGAAGAAACATAAATAAGAAGAATGAAGAAACCCGAGGAAGAACCAGCAGAAACAAGAAGAACCAGAAGAAGAGAGAAAGACAAAGTGCCAAAGCAAAATAGAAGAGATGGCCATAGAATTCATATAGATAACAAAAAGTGGGCGAGACATAGACTCACAACCCAACGTCACATTCCCTCGCTACAAAAAGATAGCTGCCACCATGGCTACTCTGAGCGCAAAAAGAAAAAGGCAGACCTCTAGGTATTCTGGAGCTAACAAGAATCAGAGAAAGCCAGGAACTTCTCCCCTAAGCCCGATCATCATTGAAGAATCTCCAAGAGGGGAGGAAAGCATCAAAGAAATATCTCTAAAGGAGCAGCTGCAGAAGGCACAGACAGAGAATGTAGCTCTAAAAGAGCAATTGCAACAAAAAGAGGAGCAAGTAGCCACCATGGCGAACTTATGCATTGAAGCCTTTTAGCACAGATTCCCCTTTGACTCATATGCTGTGTACCTCAAAGAACAATGGCTTCTATTTCAAATCAACACTCTAGCCTCCCATGGATCACTACCTTTCCAATATTGTAGGCAATTCATGAAGTTCTACAAGCAAGCCAACGTAGTTGATCAGGCAAAGATGGCAGAGTTTTATATGCATAACTTGGTGCTGACAAATTTGGAGACTTGGGACCCCAATCCTACAATGGGGGATATGTAGTTAATGGCTCTAGCATCTTCGATGGTGAATGAGGACGATAGAGCCAAAGAGGTATGGAAGGTCATGGGAAGAATAAATAGATAACCATTATATCTCAGAGCAGAAGTGTTCAACACAAGAGGAGTAATCCTTAACCATCGAGAGATTAAAAAGGACCCTGCACTGGTTGAAAGCTACCTTCAGACTCAAAACCAGGTGATAGGCCACTTTGGTGATGTTTATAGGCAGATAGAAGAGGAGTGCATTATGGCCAGCCAGAGGAGATGGAATAGCCTCCCACGTAGCCTCAAGAACAAGGAGTATCATACTCCAGAAAGACTAAGGGGTGCATTGGAAAGGGCACCATTATACAAGAGGGCCATGAAGGCCAAAAAGATCTGATGGTTGGGACTAAATCTCAACCCACCTTTGCTGCTGGGGCTAACTAATAAAGAGGACACAGATGCACAAGATAGAGAATGGAAGAATGCAGAAAAGAATGATGGATTTTACCCCCTTGGGGAAACCCCCACACTTCTTTCTCAGGAACTCAGGGGAGCTATAAAATCTTTGAAGGAAATGGAGGAGGAGGATCAGTTTCTCAGAGGATGAGTAACCATTCAGTAGGGGGTGATGATGAGTTCCATCATTAGACATATTTGGAGGGGTTAATAGTCACCTTTTTGCCTTCTTAGATCTTTTTTTCTTGCATTTTTATTATTATTTGGGTTTATGGTGCTCTTATAGGTGGTGATTAAGGCTAACAAACTCTGAGTGCCTAATATAAGGTTGAGTGTAGAAAATCATGATTTATTAAGCACTTTTATAAATATTTTATCACAGAGACTTGGAGGAGACATCAAGGAGAAAATATAGGAGGATTTTCCACCCTCAAAAGCAGCCGAAGGTTCCCAAATATTCTCTCCAGCAATTCGAATTCCACAAGCAGTTGAAGGATCCCCAAGGATTCTCTCCAGCAATTCGAATTCTAGAGGCAGCCAAGCAACTCAAAGAGGAGCGCACTCAGTCTTGGTTTACTTGGAGTCGAGTGGACTCAATCACCATTTTCTAGGGAGCTGTTGGTTGCTGCCCTGTAGGATAAATAGAGCAGAGTTAGAGCTAGGAAGAGTTAGTCTATCCTAGTCTCGATTCCATTCATAATTATTGTTGTGAACTATTGAAGCTTTTTGTTTTATTCAGGGATTGAAACTTTCAGAGATGTATGAAGTTATTCGTTTATGAAATGAGAAGAGTGATTTCATTATATTGATTTAAGTTCAGAGGGCTAGGCTCGTGGGTTAGGGCCCAATCCATATGCCTCAGCTTCTCTACTATTATTATCTTCTCCTTTCTGTCATTTAGCTAGTTTTGCTTCTGCCATTTAAGTTAAATCTGCTCCTGATAAGTTTCATTTCTATTTAGTTTTTGTGCTACTATAGTTTCAATTGCTTATGCATAGAAAAATAGAGGAAAAACTCCAAAATTGTGGTCAACTCTTCCGCCTCTCATCTCTGTCAATAGAGTTCGAGTAGGGGCAAACCTTCCCACAGGCCAAAAATTGCTTTATGTTTGAGTTATGGGAAGAATTTGTACTACCAATTCCAAGCCCTTCCTTCACTGTTTCATTCTGCATTTTTGTCTGTCTCGCATGCATAATCCGCAGGTGTATTTCATTTTCGAGCACTGCTCTTCCGCCTCCATTCCCCTCCTTCTCTTCTCATCTCAACGTTGTACTTACCTTTCTTTTGTCTAACGCACTTAACCCTTCAAAGCCTTATTTCTTTGTTTTCTTTGTTCATGGCCACCTTATTATTTTTATGCAAAACACGTGAAAAACCATTCCAAACCACCAAAAACTGGACCTCCGCCTTTGCTCCTTGAGACTCCCACCACTGTACATTGCAGTCGCACTTCACAACTCTTACCTTTTGCATTGAAGACTTACCGCTATCCTTCGCTAATTTCCTTTGTTCCATCGATCACCACCACCAAACTTGTTTTAATGCTAAACACTTGAAAAACCATTGAAATCCGACCTCCACCTTCCTCCTCGAAATTCTAGCCGTCGTACATCGCACTGCGCAGATTGGAACATTTACCTTTTACCTTCAATGCTCACTGCTCGCTCTTTGCGATTGCGATCTTGCGAAATCGCACTTCGAAACATTTACCTTTCCCCCTTAAACACTTACCATTGTTCTGGCCGATTGCGATAGTGTGATCTCACCCCGCTGTTGGTCCCACTGCCACGTCGCCATCACAAATCGCACTTCACCTCCTTTAGATTTTACCCTCAATGCTTATCACTCGTTCTTGTGATTGCAGTATTGCGAAATCGCATCCCGTAGAACTTACCATATCGCGCATCGCAGCCTGCAACTTTTCCCTTTTTCTTCTTCACTGCCACGTCATCCCCATCGCACATTGCACTACACACATTTCAGTTTATTCCCGTTAAATCCTCACCGTTATCCATTTAAACTTGTGAAGTTGCGATTGCGACATCGCACATCGCAACTTTTACCTCCATCACTTTTCCGCCATCGCATCTTTCGATTCTTTCCACTCCAAAGCCCTTTCTTGTGCTATACTAAGGTTTTATAAGGTTTTAAACCCCCTCTTTCTTCTTCTAAGCCTTTTCCAATTATCTCCGTTCCAAAGCCATTTCTCACGTTATAATAAAGTTTTCTAAGGTTTTAAACCCCCTCTCCCCGCTTCTAAGACTTTTTCGACTATCTCTGCTCCAAAGCCATTTCTCACGTTATAATCAAGTTTTCTAAGGGTTTAACCCCCGCTTTCCATTTCTAAGCCATGTTTCATGCGCTAAGCCCCCAATTCGCTCTTTTAGCCCTTTTTCTTCCTCCAATATGCAAATTAACTCTTTGTAGTTAGAATTAAGTCATGGATAGTTTAGTTGCATGGATAAGAACATGGTAGATAAATCATGGGATAAGTAGAATGCATTTAGCCGTTTGGCCAAGTTAAGTGTGGTTTAGAATTAGTTTCCTTTCTGCCATTTATTTTCAGCAAGTTAGCTTAGTTTCTTTTCAGTCATTTCCCTTTTTTCTAATTAAATTAGTTCATTCCTATCATTTATTTTCAACACTTTAGTTTAATTTCCTTTATGTCATTTCCTTCCAGTAATTTACTTTCCAATTGTTCTCATAATTTAAGAAATAACACCCTTTCGTAAAACACAAGAGGATGACATGAACAGAATGCATCTGGTGTGTATATAGCACTGTCAACTCAAAGTTTGTATGAACCCCGGGTTGATAAAGTAAACTAGGGCAGCCCCTAGGAGTTGCAGCACCCTTGGTGCAATACCAGGGCTCACCAGGGCTTCCAAAGCATTTGTCCAAGCAAGGCTTCCAAGAAACAATAACTCAACCCACAACTAAAGGAACATGAGAACCAACTAGAAAACAAACAATGAAATTGAACCCACAACACCATGGCTATCCAGGAAATGGCAAGGCTAGGAAAATCCATTGTCAATCTAGGAAATCCTCCATGCCAATGATAGATCATGACCAAGAAACCACAAGCATACATTATGCATGCCAAAACTAGTGAGGAAGACATACATGCAACTCGGTACTTGCAATCAAAACCTATTTCAGTTATTGATCCTAATGTCCTCTTACACTTTCCTGCTCTTCCTTTGCTTTCTTTCTCCAAATCACCAAGTATGCAACACCCTCCAAGAGTGCTCCAAGAAAACTCTAAGTATCCAAGAGTATGAGAGAGAGAGAATAATGAGAGAGCTCCAAAACTGAACTGGCTAAAGGTACCAACTGATCCTCATAAGCCTTTTTATTTACGAGGCCTCTATTTTCTTCATTTTCCTCCTCACATGCAACCTATGACCTTTCACCTCCCTTTTCTCCTAATTTCCATCATTTTCATAAGAAGATGTGCCAAAATTACTTTTTTCCTCTTTAATGCCTTAGCCATTGCCTTTGCTAATTTCCATAGCCATAATAAACCATTTGAACACCCGCACTAGAATTTTTTTCCCAACATTCAACTTGGAATACATGTCCCATCACCTTGGTTATTATTTTTCCTTTATTAACTTTTATTACATGGAATTTTCACTAGGGTTGTTACAAAACCCTCCCTATTGGGGGACACCGTCCTTTGTGTTCAATCACACATATACCTCAACAAAACCGCTGGAAGAAAACATACTGCTTATGGAGCTTTATAACATAGCTCAATGCAATATTCACAATGATCACCTTATTGAAAGCAAACTATCATGAGAACTATAATGAGATGACACCCATACCACTTATTGGAGCTTTATAACATAGATCATGGTGGTATTTACATCCCTACACATATGTACATATACACAAACATCACATCACAACATATATCAAAGCATCACCAAAACATATACCAACATCACACCAAAACTACTTTGCCTTAACCGACAAGCAAGGATGGATACATAGCCTGCATCTAATCTTCCAACTCCCATGTAGCTTCATCAGGCCCAAAGTGCTTCCATTGCACTTTAACTTGCTCTTTGCTTGATTCTGGAGCATGAGATTTTTTCTCTGCGAAATGCACTAAGGTTCCAACAAGAATTCTCCTTCTGGCTCCACTTGCGATACAGACCAGTCAGTCACATGATCAACATCTTTAACATATTTCTTAAGTAATGACACATGGAAAACATCATGGAATTTCACAATGGAAGGCAATGCAAGTTGATATGCTACTGGCCCAATCCTCTCAATGATCCTGAAAGGTCCACAAAACTGTGGTGCCAGCTTGGCACATGATCCAATCTACAAGTTTCTCTTATTGGGCTTGATGCATAAGTACACATATTCCCCAACCTGAAACTCCCCGAAGAACCTATTCCAATATTCATAACCCTTTTTCCTATCCTGTGTTTCTTTCAAATTCTTCTTGATTACCTGCATTTCCTGTTCCATTTCTGCCAACATGTCCGGTCCAATCGACACCTTATTAACCGGATCACCCCAATGGATGGGAGTATTGCAACTTCACCATACAATGCCTCAAATGGACTCATCCTCAAGGATTCTTGGTACCCATTGTTGTAATAGAACTCTACTAGTGGAAGATACTCTTCCCACTTCCGCTGTTGATGCATCACATACATCCTCAACATGTCCTCCAGTATCCTGTTGACCCTCTTTGTCTGTCCATCTATCTGTGGATGATAAGCTGTGTTGAAGGCCACCTTTGTGCCCAAACCTGCAAACAACTCCTTCCAAAACTTGGAAGTGAACTTTGCATCCTTGTCTGACACAATATTCTTTGGAACACCATGCAATATGACCACACCCCTGATGAACACATGTGCTACATCGCTAGCTGAGAATGTAGACTTCACTGGAATGAAGTGCGTTACCTTTGTCAACCTATCCACAAAAAACCATGATGGAATCGTGTTGTCTCGCTGTCCTCAGAAAACCTATAATAAATTTTGTGGAAATGACCTCCCACTTCTATTCTGGTATCACAATCGGCTGTAGCAGTCCACCTAGGTGCTTATACTCTGCCTTAACTTGTTGACAATCCAAACATCTAGCCACAAACTCTGCTACGTCTCTCTTCAATTTCAACAAATAATAAAACTTCTCCACTATCTCCAGTGTCTTCTGATAGCCTCGGTGACATGAATATGATTGCGCATGAAACTATCTCAATATCACCTTCTTGAGCTCATTGTTATCTGACACATATATCCTGTCTCTAAACCTGACCAAGCCATATGTTGTGAGACGATAATCCATATCATGTACTCTTGTACATGCATTTGTACATGTACCTGTACTTTGTAACCTGAGCACAATCTCCATATACCTGTCATCATGTTGACCTGCCTGCAAGATTTTATCCTGTAGATCTGTGCCATAGGAGCTCATGGATGCTATGTGATTTACCTGTATTCGCCTACTAAAAGCATTTGTAACCCTGTTCTATTTAGCTTTGATGTACCAAATCTTGAAGTCAAACTCACTGACCATGGCCAACCATATAGCCTGCCTAACATTCAGATTCAGCTAGTCAAATAGATACCTTAATCCGTTGTGATCGCTCATCAATACAAATCATCTTCCCAGAAGATAATGTCTCCACATCTTCAATGCATGAATGATTGCTACCAACTCAAGATCATGTGTTGTATATTTCTTCTTGTGCTCATTTAGTTTCCGTGACTCATAGCATACCACCTGTCCATCCTGCATAAGGACCTCACCAAGTCCTTTCTTGCAAGTATTTGTACATACTACGAACTCCTTATCCAGATCTGCAATCTTTAACACTAGAGCATGTGTCATCAACTGCTTAAGCTGCTCAAAATTGGCCTCACACTCCTCTAACCATTCAAACTTCTTACCTTTCCTTTGCAATGATGTGATAGGATAAGAAATTTGTGATAAGTTCTTGATGAACCTCCTTTAATAACTTGCTAGTCCCATAAAGGGTATTACCTCATCCACATTCCTAGGAGCTACCCACCCCATGATGGCCCTTATCTTTTCTGGATCTACTGCAATGCCCTCCTTAGAGACAACATGTCCCAAGTAATGTACCTCAGTCTGAAATAAACTTCACTTGCTAATCTTAGCATACAAGTGAAGTTTTATCAACAATATCAACATTGCTGCCAAATGCTCGACATGCTCTTCCTCATTTTTAGAATATACTAATATATCATCAATGAATACAATGGAAAAATTGTCCAAATAACGACGCAACACACTATTCATCAAACACATAAATGTAGTTGGAGCATTATTCAAACCAAATGGAATTATAACAAACTCGTAATGCCCATGCCTGGTCTCGTAGATGTCTTCTTCTTTGATGTGTACCTAATGGTGTCTTGATATCAGGTCGATCTTAGAGAACAATGTTGATCCCTTCAACTGATCAAATAAATCATCAATCCGTGATAATGGGTACTTGTTCTTGATCGTCACTTTGTTCAATTGCTTGTAGTCAATGCATAATCTGAGAGTACCATCTTTCTTCTTCACAAACAATACCACTACGCCCCATGGTGATACACTGGACCTAATGTATCCTTTGTCAATCATCTCTTTCAGCTGTAACTTCAACTCTACCAACTCAGGTGTGCTCATCATGTAAGGTGTTTTTGATGTTAGTGTTGCCCCTCATACCAACTCAATAGAAAGGTCTACTTTCCTGTGAAGTGGCAACTCTGAAATATCTGCGAGAAATACATCCTGAAACTGATATAGAACTGAGTATCTACTCAAAACATCTGCATCCTCAACTTCCTTACCTTTGTCACTAGAAATATGCATCACAAACAATACACACCCTTTCCTGCTATTGTGCTTGGCCTGCATAAATATAGCCATCCTAACTGATGTTGATTTCTTCTTACCCTGTAGGACTCTTTGTTCCCCATTGTCATCTAAGCACTTAATAGCCTTTTCATAACAATCTACCTTGGTCCTGTGAATATATATATAATCCATACCCAATAACATACTATATGACCCCAACGGTAATATGTTTAAGTATGTTGTTGAAGATATGCCATTCAAGTCAAATACACAAGCTCTTACCCAATGATGAACTCTCTTCTTGGTACATGTATCCAACTGCACTAACCAAGATTCTACATGCACTTCTTTATTCAAACCACACCTATCCATCAGTTCAGGACTAACATAACTTTAATTAGATCCAGGGTCAATCAAAATAGAAATAACTTGATCACAAAGCTTATAGTCCATCTCAATGATAAATGCCTGATGGTCTTCTTGCTTATTGTCCAGCACTGCATATATCCTGGAGATACTATGTCCAACATCTACCATTTTTTTTGCCTCTTGCGCATTGTAGATCTGTGGCCTACCACCCTGATGTTGTGGACAATCTCTCCTACAATGATCTTTGCCACAAGTTCAACATTGCATAGGCTTCCAACCTTCATCCTTATTTTTCTCCTCAGATCGAAATCCCTGCCCTCTGCCAGATGCATTAAACTTCTTAGGTGGTGAAAAATTCTCCTTGTTACTTGTATCCTGAGGCCTTGCTCACTTCTTATCCCATTTCCCTTTATTCTTACATTACCTTTCCAGTGTGGCTTTGCCTCATTTTTTTGCTTTGATTGCTCGTAACAATGCTTGAGTTTCCGGATGGACTCCTCCAATGATCCAGGCTCATCAAACTCAATCCCATCTCTGAATTCTATCGGCAACCTACTAATAAATCTATGAATCTTGGCCTTCTTCACCTTGAGGCAAGGCACATATCTCAGTAACTCCAAGAACCTGCTAGTATACTCATCATCTGTCATGGAACCTATCTTCAACTCATAATACTCTTTTGCCCTGTCATCGTAGTATCTATCCGATAGATACTTCTTCTTGAATAGGCTCTCGAACTCACTCCAAGTCAGTTCCTCCTCATAAATATCTGTGACGTTCTTCACATCTTCCCACCAAATATCTACTCTACCTCTAAGGCTGAATGTAGTTATTATAGATTTCACATTTTACGAGTAATCATGCAACCTGGAAAACTTATTCACACCAAGCAACCATGCCTCTGCATCATGTGGTTCCTTCATCTATCCATCAAATGTAGGTGGTTTTGCCTTCTTAAACTCATCTTATAAATAACCCCTGTTACTCTTCCTGTAAGGATGATAATGATGACGATCATGATGCCTGTCAGAACCAGAATTAGAATGATACCTATGTATGTCATCCCTCCTATACGGACTGTCCAAGAACTTTCCATCTCTAATCATTTAATCTCTATCCGACCTGTGACCATCGGGAGACCTACTTCCATATGCTCTATTGGTTCCATCCTCCTATCCATAGCTGATCTGAAGTGGCCCCTGTTTCTACAATTCTGACAAACTTTAAAGGATGGTTGCATTAACCTCTGCTTTCTTTTCTTGTGCCTGTATTATTTTGTCATTATCTTCCTTGCAACTCCTTATTTCTTCCTTTAAACTTCTCAGTGTGTATGCCAAGTCAGAAGAGTGCCCAACACCATGCTGATCATTTGAATCATAGGGAGAGTCTTTGTATTCTACCATCTTGCTATTCATTTTGATCTTTATCCTACAATGCATAATATTTCAACTAAACCAAATCACAATAAACAAACGTACCTTATCATAATTCGAGGAGGATATCTCATCTGCAAGATCAACAAATCAACGTAATACATGTATAAATATAATTATATCAACATATAAACATATAACACATATGCATATCAACATGTAAATAGTTAGAGTCCAGTCGTTAATGCATGACCACATCACTACACATACCATGACCGCATGCATGACACATCCACGATACAAATGCAAATGGACAATACCCAAGCATAGACACGAACAACTCAAAATCATAAACACAAGCATAAACAACATGCAATTAAGCATAAACGAACAATACCTCTGACAGCATATAACCACATGTAGCCAAACATACACGAGCAATACATGTAACAACATATAACAACATGTACCCAAACACATGCAGACAATACATGTAACACTTGACATGTATAAACAACACATAATCAGTCATACACTCATATGAACATTGTACAACAACACCATCAGCTTACACATGGTGGCATCACTACAGCCATGACCAACATTGTGCGGATGCAACAAGCACATACACCACAGGTATGAGAAACACATATGCAACCAACAAAAAAACCATGACCAACACACCACCCATCCAGTCCAAGGGGCGAACCATGCTCTGATACCACTATGTAACACCCTCATCCCACATCTACCCAAGTAATCGGTGAACTAGGGTAAACATGTGGCGAAGAGTTACTATGATCTTATTCAACCTCCTAGGTGACCTTAAGCAAGTGGAATCGATGAAAACACATCAAACATACCTTCCACATCAGTAATATAACTCCCATGAGCTAACCCAACCACTCATGCCTCTAAGCCCTAGGTCCCACTAAGATTTTGACCCACTTAACCCCTAGACGCACGCGCAAGCCTGCGTGCCTGCATTTGGGAGGCTCTGGACATATGCACAAGCCTGGATTCCTGCATCTAGGAGGCTCTAGATGCATGCACAAGCTTACATTCGGTAGTCTCTTGTGTTTGGAGGCTCTACATGCACGGCCTCGCTGTACATGCGGGTAAATTGGCTGACATGTCGCCCCCGTCCACGGGATTTCGCGACCGCTTTTTGTTAGAAATGCGTAGTGAAGAACATTACAACCAGACTAAGTCGCCTTCACTAAGTGGGCCCGCAGGCAAATTCTGGCGCAAAGTCTATTTTTAGACTATATCTATTTTTAGACATATGGAGCATGGTCCAGGGGTTGCAGTATGTTATTCTTGGAGTATTGGTCATGTTGGTAAAAATAGATGGACCTCTATTTTTTGACCTATAGGTCGATGTCTATTTTTAGACTGCCTATCCTAAAAATAGGGAAGTTAAATATTATTTACCCTTAATAATATTTGGACTATAAACTTCAGTTTACTCTCTTGGAGCACTTCAGTTCGAGCCTTGGAAGTGGCTCATGCATCTGACAGAGGAATTACGCTATTCCAAAGGGTTTGGTGAGCACATGCATGGTTGACTTCAGTTAGGACTTCAGTGGCAGAAGTTTGGTGGAGTTAATGAGACAGCTAGTGGAGTTGTGTTCGGTTTAACTTAGTTGAACTGGTTGAGATTAGTTTTACTAGCTAATCAACTAGTTATGAGTGGAGTGAATTAAATATTATTTAATTCATTAATTAGTAACTCATTATTCAACTCAAGAACACATCAGTTCACTACAGTGCATGATCAGTTCAGTGGAGACCAGTGAAAGAGGTAGATGAAAGGTGGAGTTAGCTATCAGTGGCGACATCAGTTGTGCATGAGATTTGCACCACACTTGGAGGAATTGCCCACGTCAGTTGCGTTTGTCCAAATAAATTCAAACTATGGATCTCTGCAGAACGAACTTTGAATTGTAATAGAGATAGGCAGGCGGTGAGTTTTGAACCAGTAACCTGTTCAAAACCAAGCTAGTTTGTGTGTAACTTTATGAGAAAGTACTGAGTACTTGTGAGGAGTATTGTACTGAGTTTGTAACATGATTTCTCCATTATAATATACACAATAGCTGCGGGGTTTTCAACTATAAGCTTTCCCCATACATACTGTGTTATTGTGTATGATGATTTGATGTGTTATCGCTTGTTTTATTTCCGCATGTTTGATGATATGAGTGGAAGAGATTATGTGTTGCATATAAATTCGAATTGTATGTGATCAGGATAGTCTCGGTGGATAATTAATCATTATTCAGCAAATTTCTACACTTTTTCAGGCCCAAAGCCCAGGCCACTGCCCAGAACTCAATGACAAGTTTAGGAAAGAAATAACACAACAAAACAATTATGCTAAAGCAATTATTCGAATAAGGAATTGAATGGACCCCTACTAGCCATGAAAGAAATTTCGTCAAACATGTCACAAATATGTAATCTATAGGTGTAAACAACAGATTTTAGCATAGGGGTCTCATATTTATCTAAGAACCGTTAAGAACCATTGTAGCTACATCACATTAACTGCATTATAGTCTATTTAGGCATAGATACATTGTTCAATCAATTATGAATCAAAACATGATGAGAGCCATACTTCATCACCATCATAACACTCAATCATAACCAACATATAAGCAACAGAAATAACCAACACATAACAAACATATAATTCACAGAATA